>VIRR01000480.1:0-522154 GCA_008638375.1 Nyssa sinensis | reverse complement strand
CTTCATTCAGCTTGTACCTAGGTTCGTGGCATACCGTACACTCCTTCAATTGTTCAGTCTCCTTCCAAAATAACATGCAATCGTTTTTGCAAGCATGTATGGGAATATACCCGAGGCCCAAATCTCTTAATATTCTTTTCGCCTCGTAATAGGAGTTCGGAAGGGTCTCCCCAGTAGGAAGCACTGCTTTAATCAATTCAATGGCCATAGTAACTGATTTGTTACTCCAACGGTTGATGGTCTTAAGATGAAGGAGTTTCATGAGAAAGTCCAGTTTGGAAAACTTATCACAACCCGGGTATAACGGCTGCCTTGCTTCCCTCAACAACGACTCAAATGCGGTCGATGGTCCCGTGTCACTCTTGTGACTACTCGCCCCAGTTGTAGCCCCCTGCAAGTCTGCCAGCATTTGTGGCAAGCCTTCGTAACCAACCCCAACATTATCACCAAAATCAACATCGTCGTCTTCTTCTTTATCATCAAATACCACTCGTACGTCACGGTGTTCCCCGTGAAATTCCCAACACGTATACCGCTTGTCCATCCCGTGTTCGAGTAGGTGCTCTTTGACCTCATCTATGTGCATATAATCCCTATTATTGCACCTCCTACATGGACATCTTATCCTATTTCTCCCATCTGCAGATGCACAAGCAAACTCAATAAAATCTTTGATCCCCTTCACATACCCTGGCAAATGCCTGCCCCTCAAGTCCATCCAACTCTTATCCATTTTTGTCTACCTAATACAAGTCAAAAATGATAATCGTTATAAATATGAAATATGAATCCTATCACCTCCAACTTCTCTCTAAAGGGTAAGGTGGTCCTATCCCATTCGTGAATTGTTATGACATGAAAAAAAAAAAAAAACTTTTTTTTTTTTATATGGTTCTTGGTAACTAAAAATTATTATTATTATTATTATTATTATTATTATTAATATGATGGATGAAAGTGTGTATATAATGTGCATAATATATATATATATACATGGATGTATACATATATATATATATATTTATTAAATTGTGTAATGTGTGCATGTATATGGGTATGTGTATATGGATATGTAGGAGGATGAATAGCAGTGTAGTGTGTGTGTGTGTGTGTGGTTACAACCGGACTGGAGTGGGGGAGGAGTTGGCAGTGTGTGAAACTAGTGTGTGTGTGATGATAATATATATATATATATATATATGTAGATGTATAGGAGCAGCTTTGCATTAAATGCAAAGCTGCATTTGGGGGGAAACAAAAGGTGGCTGACGGTGGAGAGGGGGTCAAGAATAGTGGCTGTGAGGGAGAGACGTGAGAGATTTGGTTTGTGTGTGCATAAGTGTGGTCTCAGGTGGGGAGAAAAGAGAAGGAAAGAAACAGAAAAGAGGAAGAGAAAATAGAGCTCTGAGAGAGAGTTTGAAGCTTGGTTTGGGCTCGGAGCAAGAGGGTGAAAGAAGGCACGGCTAGAGAGAGAGAATACAGAAAACCGTAAGTGAACCTTTCTGTTTTAATTTTTTTTCCAAAGCATGATAATTTATTTAATGCATTGAGTCTTAAAGAACATATTGTAGAGATTGTTTTGCAAAAAGAATGAGAAGAAATAGTTGAAAAACTAGGGAGAAAACCTAGGTTGCAGGTCTCGGTTGTGTGAGTTGGGTCTTGATATTTTATGTGAAAAACCTAGCTTAAAGGATGAGAAATTCAAGGGGTGAAGTGCAGAAATCATTTAGGATAAAAATGGGAGAAAAACCGTGACCAAACTGTAACAAAAATGGAAGGGGAAGGGTCGGCCGGAGGTTTGACCGAGGGATTGACCCTCTATTTCGTGAAGATTGAGTGGGTTGTGACTAAAACTAAACCTAGATATGGGATCTACGTGAAAAACCAAAGAAAAACACATTTTGAAAACTGGGAAAACTCGCCGGAGATCGGTCGCCGGCGCCGGAAAAGGCGCCGGAACCCTACTGGTTCGTCGCCGGAAAAACGGGGAAGAAGGGGGGGCAATTGGGTCGGATCCGGGTCCGGTTCGGGTCCGGTTCGGGCGGGTGTGAATCGCCCCTGCCACGTGTCGCATGGAGGTTTTAAATTAAAAACCTAATTGGGGCTGTTTGGCAACCGGATTAAGAAATTGAAATTGAAATTGGAATGGGAATAGGGATATCCTATCCCAGTTTTAACCCTATCCCTTGTTTGGTTATCCGAATATGGAATAAAGGTTTTCAAATTACAATTCTGCCCCTGAACTTTTGATAATTGAAAATTAACCCAAAACTTACAGAAATTATAAATTGACCCCCCAACTATTAATAATTCTGATTTGACCCCCCTGAATAAAATATTAATAAATTATTAATTAAATTAATTAATTAATTAATTAAATTAGTTTAATTATTTAAATATTCAAAAATATCCCGGAGTCTAAATGGGACAAGTCATTAGTGTATTTTGACTATCTCGGCCATTCTGAGACCAATGGAGAGGTCCGTTTTATGAGACAGGGTCCCAAAAAATAAAAGACACGTAACAACATATAAAATTATCAAAATACCCCTGAATTGAAATGCAGTCAAATGAACTCCGAATTAGGTAAACAAATAGTGAAACTTTATTATCTCGAGCATTCCGGACTCAACCGTGGAGTCCGATTTGTGGAAAGAGGTCACGAAATGTAGGGACCCGTGTAAAGTGCAAAATGACTGTTTTGCCCTTTTTAACCCAGGTGTCCGAATTGAATTCTACGAAAGCCTAAACTTGGTTTCTTCGACATCCCGGACTCAATAGTGGAGTCTAAATTAGCAAAATAGAAACTTATGAATTAAAGACATAAAATTTGATAAATAGAATGAATTCAAATGACAATGAACTGAATTACCTGTTATGCTTATAGGAACGCGAAAGGGCAAGGAGAAGGTGCTCTGACCTTCAGTATTTTCACAGTGATCCTACCATACCTCGAGTGCACTTCTTGAGTTGAGACCAATTTACAGGTACGATATATTGTGCTAAGTAAGAAATAGAATTGAGATTAGGAATACTTGCTTGCTGCATTGATTGTTCACATGTTTGCTTGAGTGTTCACATGCTTATGTGCTACGTGCTATCTTGTTAAGTTGTGTGATAATTATGGGTATATTGCATGTGTTAGTGTAGTGTGTGAATTATATGCTTTGAAGAACTGTTGATATTATGAATTGTGTACTTAAAGGCATGCTTTATGTATGAATGAGATGCATCATTGAGATTGCATTGTGACATGATGAGATCAGAGCATATTGGCATAGTGAAATTCTTTGGACATGGCGTGGGTAAGCACTTGGTGCTTTGCATTATGAAGGTGCAAATCCTGTGGTGAAAAACCCAAAATCGGCCAATAGGTACTTGCAAGCTTGACGGATTCCGGACCGTGAAGCGAGACATACGCGGCGGTACTCATGCCAGCGGAGAATGACCGTATTATGAGACATGGGTGGCATAGAGTTGCATGGGTGTGTCATGCATACAGTACACATACTATATACTGCTCATATATTGTCATCATGATATTGAATGCCATATAGAAATAATTGTACACTTGCACTTGCCACGACCTTAGTTTTGTTTCTTGCATTAGCATTATATTGTACCAGTATGTTGAGCTGACCCCTTTAATAGGGCAAACATTTCAGATGATGTCCCAGCTGTACGAGACGTGGAGATGATCTGACTAGGGACTATGTTAGGCCCAAGGGGCGTTTGTTTTTGATATTGTATAAGGGCATAAGCCCAAGACTGTATTTTATTTTACATGTTGTAAGCAAGTGGACTAGACCCTATGTATGTATCAGAACAGTGTACATAATATATGAGAATGTCATTATTATCTTTTATTTCTTTATTATTTTATTTTCCTTTGTCTCGTTACTCGCGCCTCGGGTTTGCTGGAATTCGGGGCGTGACATGAATGCACAATCTACATTGCAATCAGCAGCAATCAAATGCTTGATTCCACTAGGACAAAATTTCGGCAGCATCTCCCCAGGGTTCTCCAAGTATACGAGATAGACGTTAACACGCTTAAATATATACCCAGAGAACAATAGGAGACTGTGCTGAAATTTTATCATAGTGAAATATTCAAGCATATGCGCTATTGATTGCAATGCAGATTTATGCATTCCCGAACTGTCCTCTCTAGACAATTCAAGAATCGATTTTCATACACACGAGCCCAATCGCGAATAAATTTCGCGACAAGATTCACATGTGATGAAAATGACTCCCGAACGAAGCTAGGCTTACATGAATGCAATTAAAAAATTCATTAGTATAAGTGCAAACTCTGATTGTCAGACAGAGTTTTGCTTTAAAAAAACATTAACAATAGCATTCAAAATGCCAATACAAAACATATTGAATTTCGTTGATAACAAGTAAAAGCACCTAGCTTTCAATTTTTATCTATTAATTAAGGTCATTCATCAAGAATTACTTACTTCGCATCTGACAACAACAACTTAACCAACAAAAGCAAATCAATTGCTACCTAAAACCAAACCACTAACTGAGTTAATAGCTCAGGTGTATCTAGTTGATCTCTCAATCAATAGGACTCAAGAACTCTTATTACTTGGTAGCTAAAACAAAATAAAAATAAAAATTAATGGATTAGACACAATCAACTAGTAAATAGCTAGATGTACTTACCAATAGACACTTGGAACACTGAAAGCACAGTTTCATAATCAAACTAGCTAATGGTCCAACAGTTTAAATAAAGATTACATATATATGCAATACGTAAACTCATGTGGACATGTAGCCTCCAACTAAACTACTACGACTAATGGTCCGAAGATCATTGAATATAAACTTGTATGGCTTATATTTGGCCTTATGAGAAATATGTAAAATTTTCTAACCTGCACCAAATGATTCATGATTGATAATGTTGTTATATTTTTGACAAAACAATGTCTTCGTAACAATGGCTTTTGCTATGTCCTAGACCCACTATGAAGAGTAGTTAAGAAACTTGGTGTTATGATTTCTTTTGCTGTTATAGAAAAAAGGTAAGCGTAAACAACTGTCCTTTTAAAACTTATTATTAATAAGATCAAATTATTTGCACTTAATCGATTATTATGACTTGTGAGTAATTACAAACATATCAGAATAAATAATATTTAGCTCTAAATTAAGAAATAGAATTTTGTTCTACTCTAGATACTTATATTAATTATAATGTGTTCCGTATACAATATACATATATACTTTAATTTTATTTTTTTAGTTAAAATTAAATAATTACATGATATTAGTGCAATTATATATATATATATATGTCATATTAAGGATGTGATAATATATGAATAGGAGAGGCTAGAATCGAAGCCAAGTACTATCCCATGAAATTTAACCGGTGCAACTAAAAAAAATAAAAAATCAGAAAACACACTTCCTATTTAATGGAGCTATTGTAAGAGACATGCTATTTAATGGGCTTCCACTTGTCGATATTTTTAAGGTAAATTATACTTATTTTTATTAAATTTTTTAATAATTACATATATTATCTCTTTAATTTTTAAAATTATATTATACTTTTTGTCAAAGTTGTTGAACTAATGGAAAAAATAAAATAAGTAAATTGATTGAATATTTACTTTCTTTCCCAATATAATATTTTGACTTTCTTTCTCATCTTAATATTCTCTCTCTAACAAATAGCAATCTCACTGTATTGGGATTACACATACATACATACATACAGAGACGCACAAACACATACACATTTAATTTTATTTTTGGGAGAATCTTTTACTAAATGGTAGTGAGTTTTTTATTTTATTTAATCCGACGTAGATAATTTTTTAATATGTGGTTTTAAACTAATAACGATTTTGGATGACTTGTACAAATTAACAAAAATTTGAGATAATTTCAAAAATTTTATTAATTTAAATATATAATTTTGTTAAAAAATTATTTTTAGAATTATATTTTAAAAATTAAAATAAAAATTTACATATATTAAATTAAATCAAACTCAAATAAGTTGAGTTTGGTAAAAAAATTCTAATTAGAGGATTCATGGAGCATTGAAAACAGGCCATTAACCGAAAAAGGGGTCACTCTGAATTATTTTGACAGAACCGATTAGTGGTCAACCCACCAATCATCTTAATTTAGGCCAGTGCTGTCACCTGATGAAATCAATGCCTAAGTCGGAACATAAAGGCTTGCATGGGATGTAAAATAGTAGTTTAATGATTATTAGTATAACACAGTAAGTTGAAATCATATACTGATTAGACACTTGAAATAATTAGAATAAATTATATCATTTGTTATCATTAGTTAATTTATAATTAGGACTAAATTTATTTAATTACATAGCATTACTGAAAATAATTTATAATGTTATTCTATCTTCCAACTCACATCATATATATGATATTTTAATTAGTAGATAATTTAAAATTAAAAATAAAATGATCAAGATTAATAAAAACTAAATATTTATACCATTTAATAATTAAAATATCTTATTTTATATATGTTCGAGTTATAATAATACTATCCTACTCAAAAAAATAAAAATAAAAAATACCATTTTTCACATAGTTAGAACATTATAGCCCATGCCAAGTTGTGGGTACAGTCTCGAACTAAGCAGCACTGAAAAACTAAGATTCAAGAATACAATGTTACAAAAATTATAAAATACAACATCTCATCTCATCAATATACACCGGAAAGGGGATATGCATACAGTCTCCACCCAAATCTCTATCCAGGCATGAAATTTTCACCCAGAAACATGCCTAACACAGAAACTACTATAAAAATCACCCACTAATCAATTATTCCCTGTGGCAGTGGGAAAAATATTATACCCCCAACAAACATGGTTCAATACTTGATTATAATTTGCAATTTGATTATAGTGTTATGGGTTTACAAATACATACACTCAGATGTATATATATATATATATATGTGTGTGTGTGTGTGTGTGTGTGTGTGTGAATGAGGATTTTAAAACCAAACAGAATCAAATATATGTGAGTTTGAGAGAAAGAGAAGAGAAATCAAGCACCGTAGCCTACCTGATGGGCTGATTAAACCTCCTGCGATGTGTGTTTCCCCTTTCCCTTTTCAGCTTCTAACCCTCAACAAATAGAAACGGCGCCTGCTTTGAGAGAGAAAGAGAGTTTGAGAGAGAGAAACGGTCAGAATGATATTATATATACAGGGTTATTAGCGACGCACACTGTGCGTCGCCAATAACCCATATGCGCGTCGCTAATGCTCCGTCTGTCATATTTGCGACGCGAGATTCTCCGAATGGACAATTTGCGACGCACGGGGGCGTCGCTAAATGCCACCAAGGCGTCGCCAATACTAAGGCGCCAATTTTCAGGCGGGAAACTCATTTTTTTATTAATTTTTTTCGGCATTATTAGCGACGCACACAGTGCGTTGCTAAAAGTGACACTGTACGTCGCAAATTGTCACTTTTAGCGATGCACAGTGTGCGTCGCTAATACTGAGCGTCGCTAAAACTCTTATTTTTTGTAATGTATAAAAGTTTTGAACTAAGGGCATTTTAATTATTTTGATGATTACAAGACATTAACTATGAGAATAATCTTGGTTAAAGAGAGAAGAAATGATAATGAAGAAATGCACTCAATCACAAGTTTCAAGGCTATATTCAAATCAAGTGGATATACTCAAGCCTATATATCACTTTCTTGGTTTAAAAATAAGAAATGAAAGGAACTCCTATTGCAATATTAAGCATAGATATAGTGTCAATGTTATGACATGAAAATTTTTTTTTTTTATTTTATTATTATTCTTGATTAATTAAATTTTTATTGTTATTATTATTATTATCATGGTTATTAATTTTGGTGCATTAGTGTTATAATTATACATAGTATATATGTGAAGGTATGTGTGAATTAATTGTGTAATGTGTGCATGTATATGGGCATGTATATATGGATGTGTGGGAGGGTGCATTTGGCAGAGTGTGTGAGGTGTAGTGTCGGCTGGGTGTGTGTGTTTGGTGTGTGTCTAGTGTGTGAGAGAAGTAAGCTACATATATATATATATGTGTGTGTTAGAGTAGAGCAGCTTTGCATTGAATGCAAAGCTGCATTTTGGGAGAAAGAAGGTGGCTGATGTAGAGTGATAGAGGTCAAAGGGAGAGAGACGTGTGAGATTGAGTTGTGATGCATAAGTGGTCTCGGGTGGGAAGAAAAGAGGAGAGAAAGGCAAGGAAAAACTGAGAGAAGGAGCAAGAGAGGTCGTGTACATTGGGAGGAGCATAAGGAACTTGAACCAGAAGTGAAGCAGAAGAGAGAAGGAGAGGTCGGCTAGAGAGAGAGAAAGATCCAGAAAGAAAAGGGGTGAGTAGTTCCAGTTCTGAATTCTCATTTCCTTGCATATTAAATTGTTTTAAATATAGGGTCTTGTAATGTATAAAACGTAGATTATCTTGCAAGAAAAACCAAGTGGAATGAACAAGAAATGAGGGAGAACAATAGGGTTGCAGGTCACGGTTAGTGGAAATGGGTGGTGATATTTTATGTGTTAAATTAGACTAGAATGATGGGAAATAACCTCCTAAGGTGCAGAAACCATTTGGGGTTTGAACTAACCAAAACCAGTGAGGGAAAATGGAGAAATAGAATCGGCCGGAGTTTTGACCGAGGGTTTGACCCTCTATTTCGTGGGAATCTAATAGGTTGAGTCCAAAACTAAGCCTAGATATAGAATCCTTGGGAGAAAATGAAGAAAACTGCATTCTGAAAAGTTGAAAAGGTCGCCGGAGGTGGGTCGCCGGCGCCGGAGAAGGCGCCGGAACCCTACTGTGCGTCGCCGGAAAGTCGGGGAAGAAGGGGGGATCTGTCCGGGTTCGGGTCGGGTCGGCTCGGGTCCGGTTCGGGCGGGTGTGAACCGCCCTGCCACGTGTCGCCATATGTTTTAAATTAAAAGATTTAAAGGGGGTGTTTGGTTGTGGATGTATGAAATTAAGAATCTGAAATAAATGAGAACAGGGATATCTTATCCCTGTTTTAGGCTAATGTCACGCCCCAAATTCCAGCGAACCCGAGGCGTGAGTAACGAGACAAAAAGAAATAAAATAATAATGAAATGAAAGATAACAATGACATTCTCATACATTCCGCACACTGTTCTAATACATACATGAAGTCTGGTCCGTTGGTTCACAATATTCAAAATGAAATACAGTCTCGGGCTTATGCCCTTACAAAATATCAAAAGCGCCCATCGGGCCCAATATAACCCTCAATCAGACCGTCTCTATATCCCGTACAGCTGGAACATCATCTGAAATGTTTGCCCCACTAAAGGGGTCAGCTCAACATGCTGGTACAATATAATGCTAATGCAAGAAACAAAACTAAGGTCGTGGCATGTGCGAGTGTACAGTTATTTCTACATGGCATTCTATATCATGATGACAGTATATAGACAGTATACAGTATATGAGCAATATGCATGACACACCCATGCAACTCTATGCCACCCATGTCTCATGATACGGTCATTCTCCGCTGGCATGAGTACCGCCACTTATGTCTCGCTTCACGGTCCGGAATCCGTTAGGCTCGCAAGTACCTAATGGCCGATTTTGGGTTTTTCACCACAGGATCTGCACCCTCATAATGCAAAGCACCAAGTGCTTACCCACGCCATGCCCAAGGAATCACACCATGCCAATATGCACTAATCTCATCATGTCATAATGCAATCCCAATGATACATTTCAGTCATACATAAAATATGCTTTCAAGTGTACAATTCATAACATCGACAGTTCTTCAAGCAGATAATTCACACACCACGTTAATACATGCGATATACTCATAATCATCATTCAACTAAACAAGATAGCACATAGCACGTAAACATGTGAACACTCGGGCAAACATGTGAACAATTTACACAGCAAAGCAAGCATTCCTAATCTCAATTCTATTTCTTACTTAGCACAATATATCGTACCTGGTAATCGATCTCAAACCAGAAAGGTATACTCGTAGTCAAGTGAAACCACCGTAAGAACACTGAAGGTCAGGTCACCTTCTCTTTGCCTTTCCGTGTCCCTAAAATTCATAACATGAAACTCAGTTTAATCGTCACTTGAATTATGCTATTCATCAAATTTTACGTCTTTATCTTATAAGCTTCTACTTTGCTAAATTAAACTCTACTGTTGAATCCGGGACGTTGAAGAAAATAAGTTTAGGCTTTCGTAGAATTCAATTTGGGCATCTGGGTCAAAAAGGGCAAAACAGTCATTTTGCACTTTACACGGGTCCTTACATTTCGTGATCTCTTTTCACAAATCGGACTCCACGGTTGAGTCCGGAATGTTCGAGATAATAAAATTCCACTATTTGTTTACCTAATTCGGAATTCGTCTGACAGTGTTTCAAGTTAGGGGTATTTTGGTAATTTTACACGTTGCTACGTGTCTTTTATTTTTCGGGACCCCGTCTCGTAAAACGGACCTCACCATTGGTCTCAGAATGGTCGAGATAGTCAAAATACACCTATGACTTGTCCCATTTGGACTCCGGGATGTTTTTGAATATTTAATTAATTAAATTAATTTAATTAAATAATTAATTAATTAATTTAATTAATATTTTATTAATATTTTAATCAGGTGGGTCAAAGTGTAATTTCTAATAGTTGGGGGGTCAATTCGTAATTTCTGAAAGTTCAGGTTAAGGTTCAAATTCAAAGGTTCAAATCCAAAGGGTTCAAATTCCAATAAAAGGTTCAAATTAAAACTAGTTTAATTTGTTATTCTAAATCAGGTTAACCAAACAGGGTTTATCCAGAACAGGGATAGGATATCCCTGTTCCTATTTTAATTTAAAAGTTTTAAATTCCTTATCTCCGTAACCAAACGCCCCAATTGGTTTTTAATTTAAAACCAGTGGGCGACACGTGGCAGGGGCGGGTCAGCCCCAAGCCCGACCCGACCCGAACCGACCCGACCCGACCCGTACAGTGCCCATCTCCCCCCCCGTTTTTCCGGTAGGGTTCCGGCGACCTCCGGTCATCTTCTCCGGCGACGTCGCCGGAATTTCAGGAAAATCAAGTTTTCAAACTTGATTTTCTTGGTGTTTTTGATGCCCCTTTCAATCCCAAACTATTCTAAAACAGTTTTGGAACTCTTTAACATCATTTTGAAGCCCTTATTCACAATGAAAAATCAGATTTCCCCCCCATGGCCGTGACCTGCACATCCATTTTTCTCCCTCATTTCTCAACCATTTTGGTTGATTCTTGTCCCTAAATTCTCCACATTTTATGCTCTATAAGTTTTAACAATTAAATCTAAGCAAAATGTTACAAAACAAGTTGGAAAATTGAGAGATTTTCTAGAGAGAGAAAGCTCACGGTTATGGGTTTCCAACCCTGTGATGGTGCTCCTCTCCTCTTGCTTTGCCTCTGTTCTCCCCTTTGGCCTCCTTAGCTTCCTTCTTTCTGCTTCTCTTTCAAAAACCAGAGCACACACCTCACTCTCTCTCTTTCCTTTCACTTTCTCTCTCTACACTTCTCTCTCTCTCTCTCTCTAAAATCCCACGACCAGTCTGCTCTTCCCCACTCTCTTCACTCACTTATACACACCTATACATGCAGACCACACTCACACACTTCCAACAACTCTCTTACACACACCACACCTCCCATGCTCCTTGGAGTGTTTTACACTCCATCACCCACTCACTCACTGCACACACCCACCCACATGGCACACACAATCAGCTTTTACACATATATATATACACATTTAAATACACACTCATATGTACACACATATACACACCAAACAATTTAATTTATATATACATACACACACATCATAACAATAATAATAATAATAATAATAATAATAATAATAATAAATAAAAAAAAAATTAATGATAACAACTTGAGAATTTTATAAAAAAAAATTTTTCAGGTTGTTACAGCTAATCCTTGTTTGGCTGTCCGAATATGGAATAAAGGTTCTCAAATTTACAATTCTGCCCCTGAACTTTTGATAATTGAAAATTAACCCAAAACTTGCAGAAATTATAAATTGACCCTCCCAACTATTAATAATTCTGATTTGACCCTCCTGAATAAAATATTAATAAATTATTAATTAAATTAATTAATTAATTAATTAAATTAATTTAATTATTTAAATATTCCAAAATATCCCGGAGTCCAAATGGGACAAGTCATTAGTGTATTTTGACTATCTCGGCCATTCTGAGGCCAATGGAGAGGTCCGTTTTACGAGACGGGGTCCCAAAAAATAAAAGACCCGTAGTGACATGAAAAAATTACCAAAATGCCCCTGAATTGAAATACGATCAAATGAACTCCAAACTAGGTGACCAAATAGTGAAACTTTATTATCTCGAGCACTCCGGACTCAACCGTGGAGTCCGATTTGTGAGAAGAGATCATGAAATGTAAGGACCCGTGTAAAGTGCAAAATGACTGTTTTGCCCTTTTTAACCCAGGTGTCCGAATTGAATTCAATAAGAGCCTAAACTTATTTTCTTCGACGTTCCGGACTCAATGGTAGAGTCTAATTTAGTAAAATAGAAACTTATGAATTAAAGACATAAAATTTGATGAATAGCATAATTCAAGGGACAATTAAACTGAGTTTCGTGTTATGAATTTTAGGGACACGGAAAGGCAAGGAGAAGGTGACCTGACCTTCGGTATTCTTACGGTGGTTCCACCTTACCACGAGTACACTCTTCCGGTTTGAGATCGATTACCAGGTACGATATATTGTGCTAAGTGAGAAATAGAATTGAGATTAGGAGTACTTGCTTCGCTGTATTGATTGTTCACATGTTGCTTGAGTATTCACATGTTTATGTGCTACGTGCTATCTTGCTGAGTTGTATGATGATTATGGATATACTGTATGTGTTAGTGTATAGTGTGAATAATATGCTTGGATGAACTGTTGATATTACGAACTGTGTACTTGGAGGCATGCTTTATGTATGAATGAGAGGTGTCATGACATGATGAGATCAGAGCATATTGGCATGGTGAAATTCTTTGGACATGGCGTGGGTAAGCACTTGGTGCTTTGCATTATGAGGGTGTAGATCCTGTGGTGAAAAACCCAAAATCGGCCAATAGGTACTCGCCGGCCTGACGGGTTCCGGACCGTGAAGCGAGACATACAAGGTACTCATGCCGACGGGGAAGGACCGTATCATGAGACATGGGTGGGCATAGAGTTGCATGGGTGTGTCACACATACTACTTATATACTGTACATTGTTCATATCCTGTCATCATGATATCGAATGCCATATAGAAATAACTGTACACTTGCACATGCCACGACCTTGGTTTTGTCTCTTGCATTAGCATTATATTGTACCAGCATGTTGAGCTGACCCCTTTAGTGGGGCAATATTTCAGATGATGTCCCAGCAGTACGAGACGTGGAGATGATTTGACTAGGGACTGTGTTAGGCCCAAGGGGCGTTTGTTTTTGATATTGTATAAGGGCATAAGCCCAAGACCTTATTTCATTTTACATGTTGTAAGCAAGTGGACCAGACCTATGTATATATCCGAACAGTGTACAGAATGTATGAGAATGTTATTATTATCTTTTATTTCTTTATTATTTTATTTTCCTTGTCTCGTTACTCGCACCTCGGGTTCGCTGGAATCCGGGGCGTGACAACGTGGTATCAGAGCTTAGGTTCGAACACCTAGAGACCGTGGGGTGTTGTTTAACACCATGAGACCCTAGAGAAGAGAGTGAGACCTAGTGTGAACTATTAGTGGCATGCTGTAGGGCCTTATGTGATATGTGATTATATGCCCTGATGCATGACTTATTGTGATTATGTGCTGATTGATGCTGTCTTTGGAGGCATGACAGATGTGATGTGTGAGAAACTTGTTAGTAGTATATGAATCATGACATGCTATGTGTACTACCTGTAGAAGCATAGGCCATTGATAGGAACATGATTAGGGTCACACTTGAACACCATATATTGAATGTGAAAAAGTGATATTGAATTTTTTCTCTTGGACTTGTAGATATGCCCCCCAGACGAGCTCCTACGGGAGCTGGACCGCCCAGACGGGGTAGGGGTAGGCCCAGAGGTGCTACCCAGCCTAGAGGCGCTGCCCAGCCTCGTCGTGGCAGACCTAGAGCTGCTGCCCCTATTCCCGATATAGTTGAGGAGGTCGTTGCCCCGGCTGACACACCAGAGCACAGTGCAGCTAAGGAGGATGTTGCTCCCGCCCCTGCCCCTATTCCTGCTCCCGCTCCAGCACAGGAGGTGGAGCAGATGGTTGGCGCCAGAGATATGGCGGCCCTTTTACAGGAGTGTCTCCGCACCATGATGGAGGCACGGACCACTGGCGGAGAGACCAGGGATACCTTCGTGATGAAGGTGTTCCAGAGGATGAGACCACCTACCTTTGCCGGGCAGCCAGACCCACTTACTGCAGAGGAGTGGTTGAGACAGATTACCCGGATTTTGGATTCACAGGGGATCACTGAGCCCCATCTGAGGATCAGGTGCGCTACATTTCAGTTTACAGACCTGGCTAGTCAGTGGTGGGAGGTAGCTGCTGACAGACTGCATCGGTTTAGAGAGGGATGGGACGCATTTGTGGCCATGTTCAATGACCACTACTTCCCGATGTCTGCCAGAGTGGAGTTTAGGGAGGAGTTCGAGGCACTTCTGCAGAGAGACATGACAGTGGCTCAGTATGAGTCACGGTTTACTGCTTTGGGGAGGTTCGCCCCACACATTATTGCACATGAGGATTTGAGGGTGTACAATTTCCTCAAGGGGTTGAAGACCTCTATCAGGGACAGACTGGCTGGGCATATTATAGAGACATATGAGGAGGCAGTGATCAGGGCCTCCAAGGTGGAGAGAGAGCTGGCTGATCTTAGAGGGATCAGAGAGACTAGAGCACAGGGCAGGGCACCCACAGTACAGACTTCCGCACCTGCCCCGACATATAGACAGCCGAAGAGGTACCGAGCCAGTACTTCTTCCTCACAGCCACAGGCCGGGCCCCTCCATTCTGTAGCTCCCCGTCCTGCCTTACCATCTACCCCTAGGGGAGGGGGGTCCCAGCGGCCTATCACATGTTATACCTGCGGACAGCCTGGCCATAGGAAGGCCGACTGTCCCTTGAGGGGGCCCAGCATTGCACAGGGTGTCGGATCCAGTCAGGGATCATTTCCACTACCCCTACCAGCACCGAGTCAGAGGGCTCCGCCGATTTGTTACACTTGTCAGCAGCCTGGCCATGTTAGGGCCAACTGCCCTCTAGGGCAGACTTCGCAGAGTGCGCCGAGGCCACACTATTATCAGCATACACAGGTACCTCTGCCACAGCCACAGTCGGTCCAGGGGCTACCAGCGCCCTATTATCAGCCTACATCCTCCGCACAGAGCGTCAGAGCTCCAGCACCTAGGGGAGGAGGCCAGCAGACTCAGAGAGGGGGAGGCCGACAGGGCCAGACCACCCAGGGCCGAGTCTACGCAGTGGCCGCCCCGGAGACCTCTGCTGCCGGACCGTCAGTAGTCCGAGGTACATTTCTCATATCCAGTTCATGGGCCAGTGTATTGATAGATTCAGGAGCATCACATTCATTCATTTCTACTGCACTTGCCATGTCATTGGGTCTGGACATAGTTTGGTTGGACCCCCCGTTGCATGTTGGTACGCCAGTTGGGGGTGTTGTAGCACTGACGAGGATCTGTAGAGATTGCTCGATAGAGATAGCTGATCGTATTCTCCATTTTGATCTTATTGTACTTGATATGTCTGGGTTTGATGTGATTCTGGGGATGGATTGGTTGTTCACCTATCGGGCGAGTATAGACTGTTACAGGGGGAGGGTGACTGTGTGCACTCCGGAGGGAGACTGCTTTTATTTCACAGGGGATCGGGGGGATTTCTTGATTCCACCAGTGCGTGATTCTAGGAGCTGGGGAGGCCACAGTTATATGTTGGCTAGTCTGATTGCGGGTGATTTTGAGGCTACAGAGGTTGTGCTACCCCCGGTCGTGGATGAGTTCCCCGACGTCTTCCCGAGTGACTTGACTTGTCTACCCCCTAGACGAGAGATCGAGTTCACTATAGAGCTCATTCCTGGCACTACACCCATTTCCATACCACCTTACCGCATGGCTCCAGCTGAGTTGAGAGAGCTGAGGGAGCAGTTGACTGACCTCCAGCGGAAGGGGTTTATCCGTCCTAGCACTTCTCCGTGGGGTGCCTCGGCACTGTTCGCGAAGAAGAAGGACGGGACGCTACGATTATGTGTAGACTACAGGAGGCTGAACCGGGTTACTATCAAGAATAAGTACCCGTTGCCGAGGATTGACGATTTGTTTGATCAGCTGAGAGGTTCGAGATGCTTCTCGAAGATTGATCTCAGATTGGGTTACCACCAGTTGAGGGTCAGGGAGGAGGACATAGCGAAGACGGCCTTCCGCACTCGCTATGGTCACTATGAGTTTGTGGTCATGCCTTTCGGAGTGACGAATGCCCCAGCGGCATTCATGGACTTGATGCACCGCATTTTCAGTCCTTACCTGGATCAGTTCGTGGTGGTATTTGTGGATGACATCTTAGTGTATTCACCAGCTGAGGATGTACATGCCTATCATTTGAGGACTGTACTACAGATTTTGAGGGAGCATCGCCTGTTTGCCAAGTTCTCGAAGTGC
The DNA here is from genome assembly GCA_008638375.1 of Nyssa sinensis. Classification (NCBI taxonomy): domain Eukaryota; kingdom Viridiplantae; phylum Streptophyta; class Magnoliopsida; order Cornales; family Nyssaceae; genus Nyssa; species Nyssa sinensis. Next base: position 505,373 of record VIRR01000480.1, on the reverse strand, counting down.
GAGTTCTGGCTTAGAGAGGTGCAGTTCTTGGGGCATGTAGTGTCCAGTGGAGGGGTATCTGTGGATCCCTCCAAGATTGAGGTGGTCATGAGCTGGGAGAGGCCGAGCAGTGTATTCGAGATTCGGAGTTTTCTGGGGTTGGCCGGATACTACCGACGATTTGTGGAGGGTTTCTCCCGTCTTGCCGCGCCGATGACTCGTCTGACGCGCAAGGGCGCCAGATTCTTATGGACGGAGGACTGTGAGCAGTCTTTTCAGGAGCTGAAGGGGAGATTGACTTCAGCGCCTGTTTTGATCATACCTGAGAGGGGAGTGGGCTACGCTGTGTACTGTGATGCATCCCGAGAGGGATTAGGGTGTGTATTGATGCAGGATGGCAGAGTGGTAGCCTACGGTTCTCGTCAGTTGAAGAACCACGAGCGGAACTACCCCACACATGACTTAGAGTTAGCTGCCGTCATCTTTGCACTGAAGAGTTGGCGACACTACTTATACGGGGAGAGATTCGAGGTATTCTCTGACCACAAGAGCCTCAGGTATATCTTCACGCAGAAGGACCTGAACCTGAGGCAGAGGAGGTGGATGGAGTACATGGAGGATTATGATTTTGACCTCCAGTACCACCCAGGGAGAGCCAATGTGGTGGCTGACGCACTGAGCAGGAGATCGAGGGGTACAGTTGCCAGTATTGCCATCAGGGAGTGGGAGATGATGGGAGATATTGGCGAGTTTGATCTGGATATTGCTGAGTTTGAGGGACAGGCCACTCTGTTCAGCTTGTGTGCACAGCCCACCCTTCTGACTAGAGTGATAGAGGCACAGCTAGTGGATGTTGAGGCAGATCAGATCAGAGTACGGATTGCTAGTCCCGAGGGATTTGCGGGATGGACGGTGCATTCTGACCTTAGTCTGAGGTATTCGGGTAGAGTTTTTGTCCCAGAGTCTCTTAGGGCTGAGGTCCTTAGAGATTTCCACCACTCACGTCTGGCAGTGCACCCAGGGGGCACTAAGATGTATCACGATCTGCGCCGTCAGTATTGGTGGGCGGGGATGAAGAGGGATGTGGCGCAGTTCGTGTCGAGATGTCTCACGTGCCAGCAGGTGAAGGCTGAGCACCAGAGACCTGGGGGATTGTTACAGCCATTGCCAGTGGCCGAGTGGAAGTGGGAGCACGTGACTATGGATTTCGTGATGGGTCTTCCGAAGTCACCGAGAGGCCATGATGCAGTTTGGGTTGTCGTGGACAGACTGACGAAGTCTGCTCACTTCTTGCCGATCAGAGTGACTGATTCATCAGATACCCTCAGTAGATTGTATATTCGAGAGATTGTACGACTACATGGGGTGCCGGTATCCATTGTTTCAGATAGGGACCCGCGCTTCACTGCCCGGTTTTGGCAGAGTCTCCAGACAGCCTTAGGGACACAGCTCCAGTTTAGTACTGCCTTTCACCCCCAGACAGATGGCCAGTCAGAGCGCACCATTCAGATCCTTGAGGACATGCTTAGGGCTTGTGTCATGGATTTCAGGGGTAGCTGGGAGGATCACCTTGCCTTAGTCGAGTTTGCCTACAACAACAGCTATCAGTCCAGTATAGAGATGGCACCATTTGAGGCGTTGTATGGTAGGCCATGCCGTTCCCCAGTATGTTGGACTGAGGTAGGTGAGACAGCTGCCTTGGGACCCGATATAGTCCGTGAGACCACGGACAAGATCCAGGTGATCAGGCAGCGCTTGTTGACGGCCCAGAGTCGCCAGAGGAGCTATGCTGATAGGAGGCGGCGACCCTTGGCATTTGGGGTGGGGGACCATGTGTTCCTCAAGGTGTCTCCCAGACGGGGCTTGAGGAGGTTTGGACGTGGTGGGAAGCTATCGCCACGATTTATCGGCCCCTTTGAGATTCTTGGGAGGGTTGGTGAGGTGGCTTATAAGCTGGCCTTGCCACCACAGCTATCTGGGGTTCACGACGTCTTCCATGTATCGATGCTGAGGAAGTACCATCCCGACCCCTCACATGTATTAGATTGGGTAGATCTCCAGTTGGAGGGGGACGCTTCCTATGACCAGAGACCCGTGGAGATATTGGACTCGAGGGATCAGGTTCTGCGAGGCAGGACCATCCCTTTGGTCAAGGTTCGTTGGAACCATCATGGGGTCGAGGAGGCTACTTGGGAGCGTGAGGCCGAGGTCCGTGCTAGATACCCCGAGTTGTTTGATTAGTGATGTATTTTCTTTTGCTTTATGTTATTTTAAATTTCGGGACGAAATTTTTGTAAGGAGGGAAGGATGTTATGACATGAAATTTTTTTTTTTATTTTATTATTATTCTTGATTAATTAAATTTTTATTGTTATTATTATTATTATCATGGTTATTAATTTTGGTGCATTAGTGTTATAATTATACATAGTATATATGTGAAGGTATGTGTGAATTAATTGTGTAATGTGTGCATGTATATGGGCATGTATATATGGATGTGTGGGAGGGTGCATTTGGCAGAGTGTGTGAGGTGTAGTGTCGGCTGGGTGTGTGTGTTTGGTGTGTGTCTAGTGTATGAGAGAAGTAAGCTACATATATATATATATATATATATATATGTGTGTGCTAGAGTAGAGCAGCTTTGCATTGAATGCAAAGCTGCATTTTGGGAGAAAGAAGGTGGCTGATGTAGAGTGATAGAGGTCAAAGGGAGAGAGACGTGTGAGATTGAGTTGTGATGCATAAGTGGTCTCGGGTGGGAAGAAAAGAGGAGAGAAAGGCAAGGAAAAACTGAGAGAAGGAGCAAGAGAGGTCGTGTACATTGGGAGGAGCATAAGGAACTTGAACCAGAAGTGAAGCAGAAGAGAGAAGGAGAGGTCGGCTAGAGAGAGAGAAAGATCCAGAAAGAAAAGGGGTGAGTAGTTCCAGTTCTGAATTCTCATTTCTTTGCATATTAAATTGTTTTAAATATAGGGTCTTGTAATGTATAAAACGTAGATTATCTTGCAAGAAAAACCAAGTGGAATGAACAAGAAATGAGGGAGAACAATAGGGTTGCAGGTCACGGTTAGTGGAAATGGGTGGTGATATTTTATGTGTTAAATTAGACTAGAATGATGGGAAATAACCTCCTAAGGTGCAGAAACCATTTGGGGTTTGAACTAACCAAAACCAGTGAGGGAAAATGGAGAAATAGAATCGGCCGGAGTTTTGACCGAGGGTTTGACCCTCTATTTCGTGGGAATCTAATAGGTTGAGTCCAAAACTAAGCCTAGATATAGAATCCTTGGGAGAAAATGAAGAAAACTGCATTCTGAAAAGTTGAAAAGGTCGCCGGAGGTGGGTCGCCGGCGCCGGAGAAGGCGCCGGAACCCTACTGTGCGTCGCCGGAAAGTCGGGGAAGAAGGGGGGATCTGTCCGGGTTCGGGTCGGGTCGGCTCGGGTCCGGTTCGGGCGGGTGTGAACCGCCCTGCCACGTGTCGCCATATGTTTTAAATTAAAAGATTTAAAGGGGGTGTTTGGTTGTGGATGTATGAAATTAAGAATCTGAAATAAATGAGAACAGGGATATCTTATCCCTGTTTTAGGCTAATCCTTGTTTGGCTGTCCGAATATGGAATAAAGGTTCTCAAATTTACAATTCTGCCCCTGAACTTTTGATAATTGAAAATTAACCCAAAACTTGCAGAAATTATAAATTGACCCTCCCAACTATTAATAATTCTGATTTGACCCTCCTGAATAAAATATTAATAAATTATTAATTAAATTAATTAATTAATTAATTAATTAAATTAATTTAATTATTTAAATATTCCAAAATATCCCGGAGTCCAAATGGGACAAGTCATTAGTGTATTTTGACTATCTCGGCCATTCTGAGGCCAATGGCGAGGTCCGTTTTACGAGACGGGGTCCCGAAAAATAAAAGACCCATAGTGACATGAAAAAATTACCAAAATGCCCCTGAATTGAAATACGATCAAATGAACTCCAAACTAGGTGACCAAATAGTGAAACTTTATTATCTCGAGCACTCCGGACTCAACCGTGGAGTCCGATTTGTGAGAAGAGATCATGAAATGTAAGGACCCGTGTAAAGTGCAAAATGACTGTTTTGCCCTTTTTAACCCAGGTGTCCGAATTGAATTCAATAAGAGCCTAAACTTATTTTCTTCGACGTTCCGGACTCAATGGTAGAGTCTAATTTAGTAAAATAGAAACTTATGAATTAAAGACATAAAATTTGATGAATAGCATAATTCAAGGGACAATTAAACTGAGTTTCGTGTTATGAATTTTAGGGACACGGAAAGGCAAGGAGAAGGTGACCTGACCTTCGGTATTCTTACGGTGGTTCCACCTTACCACGAGTACACTCTTCCGGTTTGAGATCGATTACCAGGTACGATATATTGTGCTAAGTGAGAAATAGAATTGAGATTAGGAGTACTTGCTTCGCTGTATTGATTGTTCACATGTTGCTTGAGTATTCACATGTTTATGTGCTACGTGCTATCTTGCTGAGTTGTATGATGATTATGGATATACTGTATGTGTTAGTGTATAGTGTGAATAATATGCTTGGATGAACTGTTGATATTACGAACTGTGTACTTGGAGGCATGCTTTATGTATGAATGAGAGGTGTCATGACATGATGAGATCAGAGCATATTGGCATGGTGAAATTCTTTGGACATGGCGTGGGTAAGCACTTGGTGCTTTGCATTATGAGGGTGTAGATCCTGTGGTGAAAAACCCAAAATCGGCCAATAGGTACTCGCCGGCCTGACGGGTTCCGGACCGTGAAGCGAGACATACAAGGTACTCATGTCGACGGGGAAGGACCATATCATGAGACATGGGTGGGCATAGAGTTGCATGGGTGTGTCACACATACTACTTATATACTGTACATTGTTCATATCCTGTCATCATGATATCGAATGCCATATAGAAATAACTGTACACTTGCACATGCCACGACCTTGGTTTTGTCTCTTGCATTAGCATTATATTGTACCAGCATGTTGAGCTGACCCCTTTAGTGGGGCAATATTTCAGATGATGTCCCAGCAGTACGAGACGTGGAGATGATTTGACTAGGGACTGTGTTAGGCCCAAGGGGCGTTTGTTTTTGATATTGTATAAGGGCATAAGCCCAAGACCTTATTTCATTTTACATGTTGTAAGCAAGTGGACCAGACCTATGTATATATCCGAACAGTGTACAGAATGTATGAGAATGTTATTATTATCTTTTATTTCTTTATTATTTTATTTTCCTTGTCTCGTTACTCGCACCTCGGGTTCGCTGGAATCCGGGGCGTGACAGTCAATTACTACATATTAACTTATTATAATCTATTGGGTTATTAAATTTTGTACGGTTCAGATTAAAAAACTCCTTGACTTGTAAAGTAATGTCTATAATCACATGTGAAATAGTTACTATTATTTTTGCTTTGTCAATAGAAAATGTATTATATAATTTGGTAAATCACTTTATACCAAATAGCATATAATTGTATATCTTATGACAACTATTACAAAGTCAATTCATATTGTATTATCACATGTGAGATAAACATCATATTGGGGATTTTAATATTATAATCTAATATTAGATAGACATGCAAATAAAGCAATAAATTAATCATAATATTAGAAGCAAAATAATTAATTATAATTTTAACTATCATATATTAATATGATAAATTAGTGCAATTCCATCAATGTTATGGTTAATCTTGTGAAATTTACTATTAACACCGTATATGTAACATATTATGTTATGATTGTCTACAATCATATCATGAATAATTGTAATTTTATCCAATAAATAATTAGATATTAACAATAATATGTAATTTAATATAACATATTAGTATTTTAAAAATATTTCTTATAAAAGCAATGTGATATATCTACTAAGTTATATCTATTCATAATACAAATATATTTAATAAAAGACCATACTATAATACTATAATAACAAGATAAGCATTTAAATATTGTAAAGAATCAATAATTGTAACCGTTATTAGTATGAACATAATATAAGCTCTGTGTTTATATTGGTGATTACCAATAGTATTAATATATTATTTACATTGGCTGAATGTGATAAATGATCATAATATTACCCAAATTATGTAATATTGGTAATTAGAAATATATTATGCTTAATTGGTCATTATTATAATTATTTTGTAATTTTGTCATTTTCAATAATAAAAGCAATTTATCAATCAATATGTAATTGTGTGGATAAGTTTGCCTATTATTGCCTATTCATTATGTGCTCTAATGGTCTAATATCTATTATAACAATTAATAAATTATCGTAATATTGCTAATATCTAATTTATAAATTTAGCTTAGTACATGTAAAATACCAAATTAGTCCTTATAAAGATATAATTGGGTCAGGGTTTTGTATTACCCTGACCCAATTAAGCATAATACAAAATATCTACAATACAATCTTTAAAATTATATCTTTATAAGGAGTAATTTGGTATTTTACATTTTCATAATTATACATGATAATTATATAATTACAATCATATTATAACAATCTACTAAGGCACAGTCGATCATATTGATTGGTTAAAATACATACATGTTCATATGTATCGAATATGATCTTTAACATGCTTATTATGATCTTATTTTATTACACAATTTTATGGTCTTATAAAAATAATAGGTAATTATTTATTTTGTCCATACTTTTTTTATAATAAGTGAATTCTTATTTTACTCTTTATACTCACATAATAAAATATTTTATCTCATATTCATGTGAAATAATAAGCCAATAATATATTATGTATTATTGCCAAATATGATATAATTATATGATTATCACATAAATAATATTATATTAATAATATCCGTCATGAACATATGTTGTAACTATTAGCCAAATATATAATTATAATAATAGTAATTTACATGAAATTCTTACACTGAACTGTTATTAATATCATGTTAAAATAAATTAGATAAGTAATATTGGTAATTAGTAATATATTATTTTTCACAATATTATGCTACTTACATAAATTCTTACTGATTTTTGATATTACACTGAAGTGTTTTATCATGTATAATACCCTTGTAATGTTTGTAAAAAATTCTTACTGATTCAATATAACACAAGTTTATGATCTTATTAATGATTATTGTTATTCTATCAATCCTTAGTAATATGATAATAATATTTTATGGTATAAATTATATACATGAGAAATTAACTGGGAAAGATTTTATAAACATTGATATTATGTTTAATTACATAAAAATAAGATCATAATAATTTTTATATTACTCTTCACTTGGGTTATTAATATCACCAAGTATGAACAGTCATGTTACAAACTATATACCGAATTATAAGATAGGCAAGTGATTGAGGACTTATTGTTCATACTTGTAATAATCAATATTTATAAGTAAAGATTAAAGTATATCTTAATTATTTTTTAATCTTTGAAATTATAATCATTTTGTAACTTGTGTAAATTATTAAATATATTTGTATTATACAATATGATAATAAAGAATGTGAATTGCCAAATTGTTAAAATAAAGACATATTATCATATATAACTTAGTGTCAAACAAAAAAGAGGAAAGCAATTTTGACTAAACAATATTTCACTAAGTTATAAGATATTAACTTATAACTTATTGAAATATTGACTTCTCCTGAAATTTCTGACAATTACATTGATTTCTCCTGAGATTTCTAAGATTACATTGACCTTCCCTACTTTACCTGACAATATACATATACCTACATTCAGTCAATTTGTTTTCAAAAAGACAAAATTTCCTTTATTTATTTATTTATTTTTGTATTTTTTATAATTTTTCTAACATTTTTTAAAGATTTTTATTATTTTATTTTAAAATAAATTTAAGGTAAATAAATTATTTTTATTTTATATAAAAATAAATTTAAGGTTTTTATCAATATTTATTTGAAAAATGAAAAAAAATAATTAAAATTTAAAACATTAAACAAAAATATATAAGAGATAATTTTGTCATTTAAAAAAAAAAATTGACTGGAGTGGAGTATTATATATTATCAAATTAAAGAGAAAATGTTAATGTAATTTTAAATTTTTAAAACAAATTAATATAATTGTGAAAAAATTTTAAAAAGGTCAGTGTAGTGTAATTTAGATTATTTTACAAAGTGATACTTGAATCAGTACTTTCTGATTCTTACATATATAGCTACTTTTTTAGCAACTTTTACATCTTATAAAGGTGTTGGGTATATTCTGGTTTGTATCACTTAATCAATGTTATAACATGGAAAATTTTTTTTTTATTTATTTATTATTCTGCAATTGTTAATTAATTAATTTTATTATTATTATTATCATTATTATTATTATTAATGTTGGATATATGTGTATGGAAAATTAAAATTCTTTTTTTTATTATTTGTATGTATGTATAAAATGTGTAAAAAAATTATATGAGTGTATATAAATAAATGTGTGATTATATGTGTGTATATGTATATATAAATGGGTGTAGAACAGTGTGTGTATGTGTGTGTAACCGTGTGTGTGTATGTGTGTGACTTTGAGTGTTACACACTCAAAGGGGTATGGGTGAGGTTGTGTGTGTGAGTGGGATTCAGGGAGTGGGAGAGTGCAGAAGTGGGCAGAGGGTGGTTGGTCTTGGGGAGAGAGAGAGAGAGAGAGGGAGAGAGAGAGATATAGAGAGAGAGAGTGAAGAAAATAAAGGGAGTGTCTCGGGTGGAAAGGAAGAGAAGGAAAGAAGCAGAAAAGAGGGAGAGAAACAGAGCTCTGAAGGAGGGTTAGAGACCTGGTTCGAGCTCGGAGCAAGAGGGAGAAGGAGGACACGGCTAGAGAGAGAAACGGCCGAAAAACTTGTAAGTGGGTCACTTCTGTTTCGATTTATTTTAGAGCATTTCAATTGATTTAAATTATCGAACCTTGTAGAGCATAGTGTGAGGATTAAAATGCAACAAAAATGATAGAAAACGGTTGAGAAATGAGGGAGAAAAATGGAGGTGCAGGTCACGGCCGTGGGGGAAAAATCTGGGTTTTCACCGTGATTGGAAGCTTCAAAACGATATTAAAATACTCCAAAAACGTTTTAGAATAGTTTAGAATTAAAAGGGGCTTCGAAAACGCCATAAAAATCAAGTTTAAAAACTTGATTTTTCTGAAAATCCGGTCACCGGCGCCGGAGAGGGTGACCGGAGCTCCGCCGGAAAAACGGGGGGGAGAAGGGGGTCTGCCGGGTCGGGTCCCGGGTCGGATCGGGTCCGGATCGGGGCAGGCGTGGATCGCCCCTGCCACGTGTCAGCCACTGTTTTAAATTAATTGAATTTGAACCTTTTAGAATTTAAACCTTTGAATTTGAACCTTTTGAATTTGAACCTTAACCTGAACTTTCAGAAATTACGAATTGACCCCCAACTGTTAGAAATTACACTTTGACCCACCTGATTAAATTATTAATAAAATATTAATTAAATTAATTAATTAATTATTTAATTAAATTAATTTAATTAATTAAATATTCAAAAACATCCCGGAGTCCAAATGAGACAAGTCATTAGTGTATTTTGACTATCTCGACTATTCCGAGACCAATGGTGAGGTCCGTTTTACGAGACGGGGTCCCGAAAAATAAAAGACCCGTAGTAACCCTTAAAATTACTAAAATGCCCCTAGATTGAAACACAGTCAAACGAACTCCGAATTAGATAAACAAATAGTAGAATTCTATTATCTCGAACATTTCGGACTCAACCGTGGAGTCCGATTTGTGAAAAGAGGTCACGAAATGTAAGGACACGTGTAAAGTGCAAAATGACTGTTTTGCCCTTTTCAACCCAGGTGTCCGAATTGAGTTCTACGAAAACCTAGACTTACTTTCTTAAACGTTCTAAAACCAATAGTAGAGTTTAATTTAGTAGAATAGAAACCTATGAATTTAAAGACATAAAATTTGATGAATAGCATAAATTCAAACAACAATGGACTGAGTTGTAATTTCTACTTTTAGGGACGCTGACAGGACAGGAGGAGGCGATCTGATCTCCTACATTTTCATCCACCCGTTCAGTTACATATAGTTCACGATCTTCTAGGGTTGATACCAACCCATCAGGTATGGTGTTTTGCTAGTGTTAGAAATGAAGTTAAGTTAGGAATATTTGTGAATGACTGGAATGCTGTATGTGTTTATCTGTAATGTGTTTACCTGTTTATTTGGAATTGGTTGCTCACATGTTATGTGTTACTTGCAAATTAATAAAGTGAAGAACATGAATCATGATGTACGAACATATGAGATATGCATGTATACAGAACCGATTAGTGATTTACTTCTTATTGTCCGAGCATGTTATATCTTATTGAGATTCATGTTCATTGAGATTGCATTGGCATATTGGCATATGACGAATTTCTTGAGAACATAGTGTGGGTAAGCACATGGTGCTTTGCATTATGAGGGTGTAGATCCTGTGGTGAAAAACCCAAAATCGGCCATTGCATTGGTACTTCATGCCATCGGGGAGTACCCGTAAATGAGACATGGGTGCGTGGGTGCGGCATAGAGTTGTGCATGGGTGTGTCACGCATACCATTCATATATATACTGCGATGCTTGAATGTCATTTAGAAATAAATGTACACTTTGCACATGCCACGTCTTAGCTTTATTTCTGGCATTAGCGTTTCATCATACCAGCAGTTGTTGTAACAACCTGAAAATTTTTTTTTTATAAATTAAATTTTTCAAGTTGTTATTATTAATTTTATTAATATTATTATTATTATTATTATTATTAGTATTATTATGATGATGTATGTATATATGTGTATGTATATATACATATAGTTTAAAATTAAATTATTTAAATATTCTAAAATAATCCGGAGTCCAAATGGGACAAGTCATTAGTGTATTTTGACTATCTCGACCATTCCGAGGCCAATGGTGAGGTCCGTGTTACGAGATGGGGTCTCGAAAAATAAAAGACACGTAGCAACATATAAAAAAATTATCAAAATGCCCCTGAATTGAAATACAGTCAAATGAACTCCGAAATAAGTAAACAAATAGTGAAACATTATTATCTCGAGCATTCCGGACTCAACCGTGGGGTCCGATTTGTGAAAAGAGGTCACAAAATGTAAGGACCCGTGTAAAGTGCAAAATGACTGTTTTGCCCTTTTTAACCCAGGTGTCCGAATTGAATTCTACGAAAGCCTAAACTTAGTTTCTTCGACGTCCCGGACTCAATAGTGGAGTCTAAATTAGCAAAATAAAAACTTATGAATTAAAAACATAAAATTTGATGAATAGAATAAATTCAAATGACAATGAACTGAATTACCTGTTATGCTTATAGGAACGCGAAAGGGCAAGGAGAAGGTGCTCTGACCTTCAGTATTTTCACAGTGATCCTACCATACCTCGAGTGCACTTCTTGAGTTGAGATCGATTTACAGGTACGATATATTGTGCTAAGTAAGAAATAGAATTAAGATTAGGAATACTTGATTTGCTGCCTTGATTGTTCACTTGTTGCTTGAATGTTTACATGCTTATGTGTTCCATGCTATCTTGCTGATGTTGGGTGATGATGTGGAAGATGATTATGTGTATATTGAATGTGTTAGTGTAGTGTGTGAATCACATGCTTGGAGAACTGTTGACATTATGAAATATGTACTTGAAAGCATATTTTATGTATGAATGAGATGCATCATTGAGATTGCATTATGACATGATGAGATCAGAGCATATTGGCATAGTGTGATTCCTTGGACATGGCGTGGGTAAGCACTTGGTGCTTTGCATTATGAGGGTGCAGATCCTGTGGTGAAAAACCCAAAATCGGCCATTAGGTACTTGCGAGCCTGACGGATTCCGGACCGTGAAGCGAGACATAAGTGGCGGTACTCATGCCAGCGGAGAATGACCGTATCATGAGACATGGGTGGCATAGAGTTGCATGGGTGTGTCACGCATACTACTCATATACTGTGTACTGTTTATATACTGCCATCATGATATCGAATGCCGTATAGAAATAACTGTACACTTGCACATGCCACGACCTTAGTTTTGTTTCTTGCATTAGCATTATATTGTACCAGCATGTTGAGCTGACCCCTTTAGTGGGGCAAACATTTCAGATGATGTCCCAGCTGTACGAGACATAGAGACGGTCTGATTGGGGATTATGTTGGACCCAAGGGGCGTTTTTGATATTGTGTAAGGGCATAAGCCCGAGACTGTATTTTATTTTGTATGTTGTGAACCAATGGACCAGACCTTATGTATGTATCAAAACAGCATGTGGAATGTATGAGATCGTCCTTAAATATCTTTTATTCCTTTATTATTTTATTTCTTTTTGTCTCGTTACTCACGCCTCGGGTTCACTGGAATTTGGGGCGTGACAACGTGGTATCAGAGCTTAGGTTCGAATACCTAGAGACCGTGGGGTGTTGTTTAACACCATGAGACCCTAGAGAAAAGAATGAGACTTAGTGTGAACCTTTAGCAGCATGTGATAGGATCTTGTGTGCTATGTGGTTTTATATGTCCTGATGCATGACTTATTGTGATTACGTGCTGATTTATGCTATGTTTGGAGGCATGACATGTATGATATGTGAAAAACTTGTTAAGTGTATATATCATGAGTTTCTACGTATGCTACCCGTTAAAGTATAGGTTATTGATGAGAACTTGATTGAGATCACATTTAGATGCTTATATTGGAATGTGAAAAAGTGATATTGAATTTTTCTCTTGAACTTGTAGATATGCCCTCCAGACGAGCTCCTACTAGAGCTGGACCGCCCAGACGGGGTAGGGGTAGGCCTAGAGGTGCTGCCCAGCCTAGAGTCGCTGCCCAGCCTCATCGTGGCAGACCTAGAGCTGCTGCCCCTATCCCCGATATAGTTGAGGAGGTCGTTGCCCCAGCTGACATGCCTGAGCATAGTGCAGCTGAGGAGGATATTGCTCCCGCCCCTGCCCCTATTCTTGCTCCTGCTCCAGCACAGGAGGTAGAGCAGATGGTTGGCGCCAGAGATATGGCGGCCCTTTTGCAGGAGTGTCTCCGTACAATGATGGAAGCGCGGACCACTGGCGGTGAGACCAGGGATACCTTCGTGATGAAGGTGTTCCAGAGGATGAGGCCACCCACCTTTGCCGGGCAGCCAGACCCACTGATTGCAGAGGAGTGGTTGAGACAGATTACCCGGATCTTGGATTCACAGGGGATCACTGAGCCCCATCTGAGGATCAGGTGTGCTACATTTCAGTTCACAGACCTGGCTAGTCAGTGGTGGGAGGTAGCTGCTGACAGACTGCACCGGTTTGGAGAGGGATGGGATGCATTTGTGGCCATGTTCAATGACCACTATTTCCCGATGTCTGCCAGAGTGGGATTTAGAGAGGAGTTTGAGGCACTTCTGCAGAGGGACATGACAGTGGCTCAGTATGAGTCACGGTTTACTGCTTTGGGGAGGTTCGCCCCACACATTATTGCACATGAGGATTTGAGGGTGTACAATTTCCTCAGGGGGTTGAAGACCTCTATCAGGGACAGACTGGCTGGGCATATTATAGAGACATACGAGGAGGCAGTGATCAGGGCCTCCAAGGTGGAGAGAGAGCTGACTGATCTTAGAGGGATCAGAGAGACTAGAGCACAGGGCAGGACACCCACAGTACAGACTTCCGCACCTGCCCCGACATATAGACAGCCGAAGAGGTACCGAGCCAGTACTTCTTCCTCACAGCCACCAGCTGGACCCCTTCATTCGATAGCTCCCCGTCCTGCCTTGCCATCTACTCCTAGGGGAGGAGGGTCACAGCGACCTGGCACATGTTATACCTGCGGGCAGCCTGGCCATAGGAGGGCCGACTGTCCCTTGAGGGGACCCAGCAGTGCACAGGGTGTCGGATCCAGTCAGGGGTCATTTCCACTACCTCTACCGGCACCGAGTCAGAGGGCCCCGCCGATTTGTTTCACTTGTCAGCAGCCTGGCCATGTTAGGGCCAACTGCCCTCAGGGGCAGACTTCGCAGAGTGCGCCGAGGTCACACTATTATCAGCATACACAGGTGCCTCTGCCACAGCCACAGTCAGTTCAGGGACTCCCAGCGCCCTATCATCAGCCTACACCCTCCGCACAGAGCGTCAGAGCTCCAGCACCTAGGGGAGGAGGTCAGCAGACACAGAGAGGGGGAGGCAGACAGGGCCCGACCATACAGGGCCGAGTCTACGCAGTAGCCACCCCGGAGACCTCTGCTGCCGGACCGTCAGTAGTCCGAGGTACATTTCTCATATCCAGTTCATGGGCCAGTGTACTGATAGATTCAGGAGCATCACATTCATTCATTTCTACTGCACTTGCCATATCATTGGGTCTGGATATAGCTTGGTTGGACCCCCCGTTGCATGTTGGTACGCCAGTTGGGGGTGTTGTAGTACTGACGAGGATCTGTAGAGATTGCTCGATAGAGATAGCTGATCGTATTCTCCACTTTGATCTTATTGTACTTGATATGTCTGGGTTTGATGTGATTCTGGGGATGGATTGGTTGTTCACCTATCGGGCGAGTATAGACTGTTACAGGGGGAGGGTGACTGTATGCACTCCTGAGGGAGACTGCTTCTATTTCACAGGAGATAGGGGGGATTTCTTGGTCCCACCAGTGCGTGACTCTAGGAGCTGGGGAGGCCACAGTTATATGTTGGCTAGTATGATTGCGGGTGATTTTGAGACTACAGAGATTGTGTTACCCCCAGTCGTGGATGAGTTCCCCGACGTCTTTCCGAGTGACTTGATTTGTCTACCCCCTAGACGAGAGATCGAGTTCACTATAGAGCTCATTCCTGGTACTACACCTGTTTCCATACCACCTTACCGCATGGCTCCAGCTGAGTTGAGAGAGCTGAGGGAGCAGTTGACTGATCTACAGCGGAAGGGGTTTATCCGTCCTAGCACTTCTCCGTGGGGTGCCTCGGCACTGTTCGCGAAGAAGAAAGACGGGACACTACGACTATGTGTAGATTACAGGAGGCTGAACCGGGTTACTATCAAGAATAAGTACCCGTTGCCGAGGATCGACGATTTATTTGATCAGCTGAGAGGTTCGAGATGCTTCTCGAAGATTGATCTTAGATCGGGTTACCACCAGTTGAGGGTCAGGGAGGAGGACATAGCGAAGACAGCCTTCCGCACTCGCTATGGTCACTACGAGTTTGTGGTCATGCCCTTTGGAGTGACGAATGCCCCAGCGGCATTCATGGACTTGATGCACCGCATTTTCAGTCCTTACCTGGATCAGTTCGTCGTGGTATTTGTAGATGACATCTTAGTGTATTCACCTGCTGAGGATGTGCATGCCTATCATTTGAGGACTGTACTACAGATTTTGAGAGAGCATCGGCTATTTGCCAAGTTCTCGAAGTGTGAGTTCTGGCTTCGAGAGGTACAGTTCTTGGGACATGTAGTATCTAGTGGAGGGGTATCTGTGGATCCCTCCAAGATTGAGGCTGTCATGAGCTGGGAGAGACCGAGCAGTGTATTTGAGATTCGGAGTTTTCTGGGGTTGGCCGGATACTACCGACGATTTGTGGAGGGTTTCTCCCGTCTTGCCGCGCCGATGACTCGTCTGACGCGCAAGGGCATCAGATTCTTATGGACAGAGGACTGTGAGCAGTCTTTTCAGGAGCTGAAGAGGAGGTTGACTTCAGCGCCTGTTTTGATCATACCTGAGAGGGGAGTGGGCTATGCTGTGTACTGTGATGCTTCCCGAGAGGGATTAGGTTGTGTATTGATGCAGGATGGCAGAGTGGTAGCCTACGGTTCTCGCCAGTTGAAGAACCATGAGCGGAACTACCCCACACATGACTTGGAGTTAGCTGCCGTCATCTTTGCATTGAAGAGCTGGCGACACTACTTATACGGGGAGAGATTCGAGGTATTTTCTGACCACAAGAGCCTCAGGTATATCTTCACGCAGAAGGACCTGAACCTGAGGCAGAGGAGGTGGATGGAGTACATGGAGGATTATGATTTTGACCTTCAGTACCACCCAGGGAGGGCCAATGTGGTGGCTGATGCACTCAGCAGGAGGTCGAGGGGTACTATTGCCAGTATTGCCATCAGGGAGTGGGAGATGATGGGGGATATTGGCGAGTTTGATCTAGATATTGCTGAGTTTGAGGGACAGGCCACACTGTTCAGCTTATGTGCACAGCCCACCCTTTTGACTAGAGTGATAGAGGCACAGCTAGTAGATGTTGAGGCAGATCAGATCAGAGTACGGATTGCTAGTCCCGAGGGATTTGTGGGATGGACGGTGCATTCTGACCTTAGTCTGAGGTATTTGGGTAGAGTTTTTGTCCCAGAGTCTCTCAGGGCTGAGGTCCTTAGAGATTTTCACCACTCACGTCTGGCAGTGCACCCAGGGGGCACTAAGATGTATCACGATCTGCGCCGTCAGTACTGGTGGGCGGGGATGAAGAGAGATGTGGCGCAGTTCGTGTCGAGATGTCTCACGTGCCAGCAGGTGAAGGCTGAGCACCAGAGACCTGGGGGATTGTTGCAGCCATTGCCGGTGGCCGAGTGGAAGTGGGAGCACGTTACTATGGATTTCGTGATGGGTCTTCCTAAGTCACCGAGGGGCCATGATGCAGTTTGGGTTATCGTGGACAGACTGACGAAGTCTGCTCACTTCTTGCCTATCAGAGTGACTGATTCATCAGATACCCTCAGTAGGTTGTATATTCGAGAGATTGTACGACTACATGGGGTACCGGTATCCATCGTTTCAGATAGGGACCCACGTTTCACTGCCCGGTTTTGGCAGAGTCTCCAGACGGCCTTAGGGACACAGCTCCAGTTTAGTACTGCCTTTCACCCCCAGACCGATGGCCAGTCAGAGCGTACCATTCAGATCCTCGAGGACATGCTTAGGGCTTGTGTCATGGATTTCAGGGGTAGCTGGGAGGATCACCTCGCCTTGGTCGAGTTTGCCTACAACAACAGCTATCAGTCCAGCATAGAGATGGCACCATTTGAGGCGTTGTATGGTAGGCCGTGCCGCTCCCCGGTATGTTGGACTGAGGTGGGAGAGACAGCTGCCTTGGGGCCCGATATAGTCCGTGAGACCACGGACAAGATACAGGTGATCAGGCAGCGTCTATTGACAGCTCAGAGCCGCCAGAGGAGCTATGCGGATAGGAGGCGGCGGCCCTTGGCATTTGAGGTGGGGGACCATGTGTTCCTCAAGGTGTCTCCCAGACGGGGCTTGAGGAGATTTGGACGTGGTGGGAAGCTGTCGCCACGGTTTATTGGCCCCTTTGAGATTCTTGGGAGAGTTGGTGAGGTGGCTTATAAGCTAGCCTTACCACCACAGCTATCTGGGGTTCACGACGTCTTCCATGTATCGATGCTGAGGAAGTACCATCCCGACCCCTCACATGTACTCGATTGGGTAGATCTTCAGCTAGAGGGGGACGCTTCCTATGACCAGAGACCCGTAGAGATATTGGACTCGAGGGACCAAGTTTTGCGAGGTAGGACCATCCCTTTGGTCAAGGTTCGTTGGAACCATCATGGGGTTGAGGAGGCTACCTGGGAGCGTGAGGCCGAGGTCCGTGCTAGATACCCCGAGTTATTTGATCAGTGATGTATTTTCTTTTGTCTTAGTTATTTTAAATTTCGGGACGAAATTTCTGTAAGGAGGGAAGGATGTAACAACCTGAAAATTTTTTTTTTATAAATTAAATTTTTCAAGTTGTTATTATTAATTTTATTAATATTATTATTATTATTATTATTATTAGTATTATTATGATGATGTATGTATATATGTGTATGTATATATACATATAGTTTAAAATTAAATTATTTAAATATTCTAAAATAATCCGGAGTCCAAATGGGACAAGTCATTAGTGTATTTTGACTATCTCGACCATTCCGAGGCCAATGGTGAGGTCCGTGTTACGAGATGGGGTCTCGAAAAATAAAAGACACGTAGCAACATATAAAAAAATTATCAAAATGCCCCTGAATTGAAATACAGTCAAATGAACTCCGAAATAAGTAAACAAATAGTGAAACATTATTATCTCGAGCATTCCGGACTCAACCGTGGGGTCCGATTTGTGAAAAGAGGTCACAAAATGTAAGGACCCGTGTAAAGTGCAAAATGACTGTTTTGCCCTTTTTAACCCAGGTGTCCGAATTGAATTCTACGAAAGCCTAAACTTAGTTTCTTCGACGTCCCGGACTCAATAGTGGAGTCTAAATTAGCAAAATAAAAACTTATGAATTAAAAACATAAAATTTGATGAATAGAATAAATTCAAATGACAATGAACTGAATTACCTGTTATGCTTATAGGAACGCGAAAGGGCAAGGAGAAGGTGCTCTGACCTTCAGTATTTTCACAGTGATCCTACCATACCTCGAGTGCACTTCTTGAGTTGAGATCGATTTACAGGTACGATATATTGTGCTAAGTAAGAAATAGAATTAAGATTAGGAATACTTGATTTGCTGCCTTGATTGTTCACTTGTTGCTTGAATGTTTACATGCTTATGTGTTCCATGCTATCTTGCTGATGTTGGGTGATGATGTGGAAGATGATTATGTGTATATTGAATGTGTTAGTGTAGTGTGTGAATCACATGCTTGGAGAACTGTTGACATTATGAAATATGTACTTGAAAGCATATTTTATGTATGAATGAGATGCATCATTGAGATTGCATTATGACATGATGAGATCAGAGCATATTGGCATAGTGTGATTCCTTGGACATGGCGTGGGTAAGCACTTGGTGCTTTGCATTATGAGGGTGCAGATCCTGTGGTGAAAAACCCAAAATCGGCCATTAGGTACTTGCGAGCCTGACGGATTCCGGACCGTGAAGCGAGACATAAGTGGCGGTACTCATGCCAGCGGAGAATGACCGTATCATGAGACATGGGTGGCATAGAGTTGCATGGGTGTGTCACGCATACTACTCATATACTGTGTACTGTTTATATACTGCCATCATGATATCGAATGCCGTATAGAAATAACTGTACACTTGCACATGCCACGACCTTAGTTTTGTTTCTTGCATTAGCATTATATTGTACCAGCATGTTGAGCTGACCCCTTTAGTGGGGCAAACATTTCAGATGATGTCCCAGCTGTACGAGACATAGAGACGGTCTGATTGGGGATTATGTTGGACCCAAGGGGCGTTTTTGATATTGTGTAAGGGCATAAGCCCGAGACTGTATTTTATTTTGTATGTTGTGAACCAATGGACCAGACCTTATGTATGTATCAAAACAGCATGTGGAATGTATGAGATCGTCCTTAAATATCTTTTATTCCTTTATTATTTTATTTCTTTTTGTCTCGTTACTCACGCCTCGGGTTCACTGGAATTTGGGGCGTGACAGTTGTGCTGACCCATTCGTGGGCAACATTTTCAGATGAGGATCCTCCAGCCACATGAGACTTAGTGATGCCCTGAGAGGGCGAAGCACGTGATGTATTTGTGATCCATGAGACTCGTATTTTGTTATGTAAGGGCTTAAGCCCGAATGACTGATGAACAATGTATTCGATGTTATTTTATGTATGGATGATGATGGATGCATGCTTAGTGAATTTAATTACTTTTGTCCTTTTATTTATTTTATTTTCTGTCTCGTTACTCGCGCCCCGGGTTCGGTCGGAAATTCGGGGCGTGACAACGTGGTATCAGAGCATAGGTTCGAATACCTAGAGACTGTGGGGTGTTGTTTAACACCATGAGACCCTAGAGAAGAGAATGAGACTTAGTGTGAACTGTTAGCAACATGTGATAGGACTTTATGTGCTACGTGATTATGTGTCTTAATGCATGCCTTATTGTGATTACGTGAAAAAGTGATATTGAATTTTTCTTTTGGACTTGTGGAACCCTTTTGTATATAGATGGATACTTAGAGTGTTTCTCTTTAGATTTTTAAAGATGTTCTTGTGTTAAACCCCGGTTGTGGAGAGATGTATTGTTTGGATAGTGTTCACTGGGAGTTAAACCTTACTAGTGTTCAACTGTTTAAGTATACGGGTGTTACATTGTTTAGATAAAATCCTTCTTAGTAGAAGGGCTATGTTAGAACTCGGTGTAAATTGTTCCGTATAACCAACGGGTAGTGGTGATTGACATTAGTTATGGAGGTATCGATTAGGCAAGTGTGTCATGACGTATTATGGTTGTTACTTCAAAATGGTGAAGTGTTGACAGGTACCTACTTAATGTTCTTTCCAAACAAGTGTCTAAAAGATGGGGGATTAATTCTTCTTTTCTTTGAACTTGTAGATATGCCACCAAGACAAGCCACTCCCAGACCTATACCACCTGGACACGATGAGCCTAGGACCACTGCACCACCGTGGCATAGTTGGCCCCGAGCTGCTGCTTCGACAGATGTTGCAGTTGAGGAGGCCGTCACTTTTACACCTGCTCCAGTGGAGGTAGGGCAGACTAGTGGTTCTGGGGACATAGCGACCATTATGCGAGAATGCTTTCACACTATACAGGAGGTAGTGACGAGAGCGGTCAGGGCTGAGACAGAGTTGGCTGAGCTTAGAGGAGTTAGAGAGCCCCAGACCCAGAGCGGGGTAACTCCAGCACAGATCCCTAGGTCTACCCCGGTATACACTGGTAAGAGGCCATTGAAGAGGTTTCGAGCTCGTGCTTCTTCTACACAGATATCTATACCCGCCCAGACTCGCACAGGTGGGAGACCACCGAAGAGGTTTAGGACTGGTGTTTCTTCCATATCCACCTCCGCATCCCAAGGGACCATTACTTGTTTTTGTTGTAGACAGCCTGGCCACAAGATGGCCACTTGTCCTTTGAGGGATCCCAGCCTGAGACAAAGGATCGAGCCTAGTCAGGAGTCATTTTCATCACCAGCACAGGGTCAAGGACAGGGGACTCCACGACTTTGTTTTGTATGCCACCAGACTGGCCATGTCAGGGCCAACTGTCCTCAGAGGCCGATTTCCCAGGACTTAGGAGAGCCACATTTCCAGCAGTGTACCCAAGTTCCTCTGCCACGACCACTATTGGGTCAGGGACCTCCGACACCGTATTTTCAGCATGCACCTACAGTATTGAGTGCCAGGACTCTCAGCGAGAGGAGTGATAGGCAGGACCAGACCACCCAGAGTGGCGTTATGCAGTAGTCAGCCTAGAGTCATCTATCCTTTTTGGACCTTCAGAGCCTTGAGGTACATTTTTCCTTGTGTTTAGTTTATGGACTAGCATATTGATAGATCATAGTGCATCTCATTCATTCATATTTACTATGTTGACATGATGTTAGGGATAGAATGATGCTTACAAGAATCTGTAGAGATTACTCGATGGAGATGGCTGACCACATACCTTATTTAGATTTTTCAGCTTATTTGATGCGTCTAGTATTGGTATTATGCTGGAGATAGATCGGTTATTTACACTTTAGACGAGCATAGACTGCTACAGGGAAAGAGAGGCGGTGTATACTTCTGAGGGAGATGTTTTTCTTTGATTCATGAGATAGGAACCCACGTTTCACTGCCCGGTTTTGGCAGAGCCTTCAGACAGCCTTAGGGACTCAGCTAAGTTTGGTGCTACCTGTCGTTCCCGGACTGATGGTCAGTCAGGGTGTACCATTCAGATCCTAGAGGACATGCGTAGAGACTGCGTTATGGACTTCAGGGATAGCTGAGGGGATCACCTTGCTTTGGTAGAGTTGTCTGCAACCATAGCTAGCGGTCCCCCGGTATGTTGGACCGAGGTGGGAGAGACAGCTGCCTTAGGACCTGATATTGTTCGTGAGACCACGGACAAGATACAGGTGATCAGACAGCGATTGTTGTCAGCCCAGAGCCGCCAGAGGAGTTATGCAGATAGGAGACGGCGACCCTTAGTATTTGAGGTGAGGGACCATGTGTTCCTCAAGGTAACTCCCAGACGAGGTTTGAGGAGATTTGGGCGCGGTGGGAAGCTATCGCCACGATTCATAGATCCTTTTGAGATACTTGGGAGAGTTGGTGAGGTGGCTTATAAGCTAGCCTTACCACCACAGCTATCTGGGATTTATGACGTCTTCCATGTATCTATGCTGAGGAAGTACCACCCCGACCCCTCACATGTACTTGACTGGGTAGATCTTCAGTTAGAGGGGGATGCTTCCTATGACCAGAGACCCGTAGAGATATTGGACTCGAGGGACCAGGTTTTGCGAGGCAGGACCATCCCTTTGGTCAAGGTTCGTTGGAACCATCATGGGGTTGAGGAGGCTACGTGGGAGCGTGAGGCCGAGGTTCGAGTTAGGTACCCTGAGTTGTTTGATCAGTAATGTATTTTCTTTTGGTTCTATGTTATTTTAAATTTCGGGACGAAATTTTTGTAAGGAGGGAAGGATGTTATAACATGGAAAATTTTTTTTTTATTTATTTATTATTCTGCAATTGTTAATTAATTAATTTTATTATTATTATTATCATTATTATTATTATTAATGTTGGATATATGTGTATGGAAAATTAAAATTCTTTTTTTTATTATTTGTATGTATGTATAAAATGTGTAAAAAAATTATATGAGTGTATATAAATAAATGTGTGATTATATGTGTGTATATGTATATATAAATGGGTGTAGAACAGTGTGTGTATGTGTGTGTAACCGTGTGTGTGTATGTGTGTGACTTTGAGTGTTACACACTCAAAGGGGTATGGGTGAGGTTGTGTGTGTGAGTGGGATTCAGGGAGTGGGAGAGTGCAGAAGTGGGCAGAGGGTGGTTGGTCTTGGGGAGAGAGAGAGAGAGAGAGGGAGAGAGAGAGATATAGAGAGAGAGAGTGAAGAAAATAAAGGGAGTGTCTCGGGTGGAAAGGAAGAGAAGGAAAGAAGCAGAAAAGAGGGAGAGAAACAGAGCTCTGAAGGAGGGTTAGAGACCTGGTTCGAGCTCGGAGCAAGAGGGAGAAGGAGGACACGGCTAGAGAGAGAAACGGCCGAAAAACTTGTAAGTGGGTCACTTCTGTTTCGATTTATTTTAGAGCATTTCAATTGATTTAAATTATCGAACCTTGTAGAGCATAGTGTGAGGATTAAAATGCAACAAAAATGATAGAAAACGGTTGAGAAATGAGGGAGAAAAATGGAGGTGCAGGTCACGGCCGTGGGGGAAAAATCTGGGTTTTCACCGTGATTGGAAGCTTCAAAACGATATTAAAATACTCCAAAAACGTTTTAGAATAGTTTAGAATTAAAAGGGGCTTCGAAAACGCCATAAAAATCAAGTTTAAAAACTTGATTTTTCTGAAAATCCGGTCACCGGCGCCGGAGAGGGTGACCGGAGCTCCGCCGGAAAAACGGGGGGGAGAAGGGGGTCTGCCGGGTCGGGTCCCGGGTCGGATCGGGTCCGGATCGGGGCAGGCGTGGATCGCCCCTGCCACGTGTCAGCCACTGTTTTAAATTAATTGAATTTGAACCTTTTAGAATTTAAACCTTTGAATTTGAACCTTTTGAATTTGAACCTTAACCTGAACTTTCAGAAATTACGAATTGACCCCCAACTGTTAGAAATTACACTTTGACCCACCTGATTAAATTATTAATAAAATATTAATTAAATTAATTAATTAATTATTTAATTAAATTAATTTAATTAATTAAATATTCAAAAACATCCCGGAGTCCAAATGAGACAAGTCATTAGTGTATTTTGACTATCTCGACTATTCCGAGACCAATGGTGAGGTCCGTTTTACGAGACGGGGTCCCGAAAAATAAAAGACCCGTAGTAACCCTTAAAATTACTAAAATGCCCCTAGATTGAAACACAGTCAAACGAACTCCGAATTAGATAAACAAATAGTAGAATTCTATTATCTCGAACATTTCGGACTCAACCGTGGAGTCCGATTTGTGAAAAGAGGTCACGAAATGTAAGGACACGTGTAAAGTGCAAAATGACTGTTTTGCCCTTTTCAACCCAGGTGTCCGAATTGAGTTCTACGAAAACCTAGACTTACTTTCTTAAACGTTCTAAAACCAATAGTAGAGTTTAATTTAGTAGAATAGAAACCTATGAATTTAAAGACATAAAATTTGATGAATAGCATAAATTCAAACAACAATGGACTGAGTTGTAATTTCTACTTTTAGGGACGCTGACAGGACAGGAGGAGGCGATCTGATCTCCTACATTTTCATCCACCCGTTCAGTTACATATAGTTCACGATCTTCTAGGGTTGATACCAACCCATCAGGTATGGTGTTTTGCTAGTGTTAGAAATGAAGTTAAGTTAGGAATATTTGTGAATGACTGGAATGCTGTATGTGTTTATCTGTAATGTGTTTACCTGTTTATTTGGAATTGGTTGCTCACATGTTATGTGTTACTTGCAAATTAATAAAGTGAAGAACATGAATCATGATGTACGAACATATGAGATATGCATGTATACAGAACCGATTAGTGATTTACTTCTTATTGTCCGAGCATGTTATATCTTATTGAGATTCATGTTCATTGAGATTGCATTGGCATATTGGCATATGACGAATTTCTTGAGAACATAGTGTGGGTAAGCACATGGTGCTTTGCATTATGAGGGTGTAGATCCTGTGGTGAAAAACCCAAAATCGGCCATTGCATTGGTACTTCATGCCATCGGGGAGTACCCGTAAATGAGACATGGGTGCGTGGGTGCGGCATAGAGTTGTGCATGGGTGTGTCACGCATACCATTCATATATATACTGCGATGCTTGAATGTCATTTAGAAATAAATGTACACTTTGCACATGCCACGTCTTAGCTTTATTTCTGGCATTAGCGTTTCATCATACCAGCAGTTGTGCTGACCCATTCGTGGGCAACATTTTCAGATGAGGATCCTCCAGCCACATGAGACTTAGTGATGCCCTGAGAGGGCGAAGCACGTGATGTATTTGTGATCCATGAGACTCGTATTTTGTTATGTAAGGGCTTAAGCCCGAATGACTGATGAACAATGTATTCGATGTTATTTTATGTATGGATGATGATGGATGCATGCTTAGTGAATTTAATTACTTTTGTCCTTTTATTTATTTTATTTTCTGTCTCGTTACTCGCGCCCCGGGTTCGGTCGGAAATTCGGGGCGTGACAATCAATATGCCCATGACAAAGTACTAATTACAGAGTTAACATCAATCAGATACATTAGAAATCCCATATATCTTTGATTGGACACACCATCCTCCACCTAATTGAATAATTACATGCAATTTTATCAATATAAATCCCCCATATACGCAGACTGGAGATAAGAAAAAGATTAGTGAATATATGGCATACACATAATGATCATACAATTATATCATCTTCTCCAGCAAAAGTCAAACCACGCCCATTTGAAGGTGATGTAGAGCAAGTGATTTTTCACTTTTCAAATTTTTGTTGATTTGAAATGATTGAAGAAAAAAATATCATTTATTTATTTTTTTGTTTTTTATTCGGATTAGTACTAATATAGCATTTAGTAATTTCTTATTCATATTTGTAGTCTTTTAACTTTTTAAATATTATGTAAACTGATTTTTATTTTTCAATTTTATCAATTATATATTAAATTTTGAATTTATAGATTTCTTTTGTTATTGGGCGAGTAATCCCTATATTACTAAAATTTAAGAAATTTGACATGTTCAATACCATTTCACGTTTTTGTACCGCGTTAGAATGAAGAAAGGAAAAGAATGGTAATTGAACCTGATTAGTTAAAACTCGATGTGCTCCATATCTAATGAGACGAGTTTGAAAAAGTTATGTAAACTCCTGTAGATTTAGGATGAAAATATCAACATACCTTTACCCGTCCCAATTACATTAAAGAAAATAATAAATGAGTTTTTGTTTAACGTAGCCAATATTTATAAAAGGATATAATACATTCCATATTGAAAGTATACACAAATTTGATAGGGTTATACATCTATAAAAGGATATAATATCATTTTAATTCTCTAACAACATTCATATATCTGCTTTTAAAATAATTTCTTCTTTGAACGTGTTAATTATAATTAATCTAATAAAATATATAAATAAATGAGTACTTCGAGAGGACCCATTCCATTCCATAAGAGATTTCTTTAGCGGTATTGGGATTGAGGAAGGACTTTCTATCCCAAACCGACTCCATTGTCATTCCAAAAAAGCATGCATGAAAGGGCTTGTGGTGGTAGTTCATACGTCCAAAAGGTGGACCAGAGACAGAGACAAGAGATAAGGGGACCCATGAAAGAGATTAAAAAAGTGACTGTTTCATAATTAAAACCTAGAGAAGAAGACAACGGTTTGACATCCTTTTTCTTGGGCTAGCTCTACGGAAAAGGTAGGTATGTCTTAATCAAAGCTTATCTATCTCCATACTTCTTTCTTCTTTAGGGCTTAAGCTGTTCATATAGTAAAGAAATAGCAACAAATTGAAAAGGAACAAAATTTTACATCTTTCCGTATCATAATATATATAATAGGTAATATATTAAAATTACTCCTTAAAATTATTAATAGCCAATGGTGATTACCATAAAATTTTGTCATTAAAAAGTAATACTCCATTATGTTAAAAAGTGATACTGCATCATGTTAAAATCAATTGTATAACCTAATATTAATAGCCAATGTATTGAACTAGGTGTTATGTTCTTCTTTTCAATTTTAAACTCGGTTTTATCTTTATATTTATTATAATCTATTGGGTTATTAAATTTTGTACGGTTCAGATTAAAAAACTCCTTGACTTGTAAAGTAATTTTGGTAATAATCTTAGTAAATGACTCTGACCAAGTTAAATATGTTTTGATCTAATAATATATTTCTTTTACCAAACAAGGAATAAGCATGTTTGATCTAATAATATTTTTTCTTAATATCAATATGATTACAAATGCAATAGTAAATCACAAATTGGTACACAATATTATAAGTTTTAATTAATAATATTGACTAAGTTAACCATAATATCACAATATCAGTGTTTCAGGACTTCATATATAATAACTTAGTCATTATCACAATATTATTAAAATCACCAAGTTATATCTCCTGGAGTTAACTTAGTAGATACACGTTTCGATAGTTTACTTAGTATAATTTATTTAAATAGTATATATTATTATTACACTTAATTAATTAAATTAATTTTCACATATTTCAAATTAATCAAGTGAATAGTATAAATTTACTATTTTGGACCTTTTAGATCCAATGGTAAAGTTCGTTATACGAGACGGGGTCCTGAAAAATATAAGACCTGTAGAAATGTCAAATGACCAAAATGTCCTTAAGTCAATTGTAAGTCAAAAGAATACTAGTCTTGTTGATAGGGGTGTCAATTCGTGTTATCGTGTCTTGTTCGGGTCGTGTCAAGGCATACATATTCGAAAATATGTGTCAACCCTAACCCGACACTATTAACTAATCGTGTCAAGTTTTAAAACACAAACTCAACTTATTTATTAAACAGGTTACACATGTCGACACACTTAACCCGTTTATTTTAATTTTTTTATTTTTAAATAAAAAATTTACCTATTTTTTAATATGTATAAATAATTTTCAAGTTTAGTAACTTTGGATATAGGCCAAATCAAAGTAGAAACCTCTTTTATAAATAAAAAATCTCAAAATCTTAATAAATATTTGGTGTGAGACAAATTATCTTAACTCATAATATATTTTATAATTAAACATGTTAAGTCGTGTTAAACGGGTCGACACTAGTAAAACCCAAACACGACCGATTTATTAATCATGTTATACGTGTCAACCTGTTTATGACCCAAACCCATTTATGCTAAATCCAAACCCGTTAACTTCGTATCGTGTTTGAGTCGTGTCGTTGTGCCGTGTTAAAAATTGACACCCCTACTTGTTGAAGCTTTCGAGCCTTCGCATTAACATATAAAGACCATAAGCACTTTTTACATTCTCCAAAATAATAAAATATCAAAATTACATTCCAAAATCAACAAAATGATATTAAAAGCAGCGTTTTTGGTCTGAACATCACTAATAATAATTGTGAAACTACTATTAATCGCGTTTAAAAATATCACTAAGTACATTATTTAGACGAGATTTTTCTAAGATGACAAATTTATAAAATGTTACTATAATATCGTTCAAATTGTAAATAAAACCATTTAAATAATCCAACAAAGATCTAAATTGGCCCAACGTGAATCATGTCTGGGCTGACGTGGTTGCTTATGTGATAGTACCGCGTCACCATGACTTTGCCTATGATTTATTTATTTAAAAATATGAATTTTGTAATACCCTGACCCGGGTCAACAAGTATACCGAGGTAGACCGGGTCGGGCAGTATGCTATAAATTACGAACCGAACTGTTTAAGCCCTATGTCATATCATCAAATGCACTACATGATTTTAGAATGAAAATAATGTCAGGTAAGTAGCCAGTGCTGGACAATAATTGAGCAACCCAGAACTGTGCCTCGAAATACGTGCATGCACGTATTTCCATGCATGCACACGTACATACACATGCATAGCTTATAAGATATTAGTGTATGTATATGTGCCCGTAAATTAATATATATATATATATATATAAATGTATATATATATATATATATACACAAGTATAAGACATGTATTTATACATGTATACATATAACATAGTATGAAGTATATATGAATATTTAAAAGAAAAGAAAAGAAATAAAGGAAAGAAGTTGTTGGTAGGGCAGTGTGTGTGTATGTGTCAATGAGTGTGTCGGTAGGGCAGTGTGTGTGTGTGTGTTATATATATATATATATAAAGTATATATGAGTATTAAAAGAAAAGAAAAGAAATAAAGGAAAGAAAAAGAGAGAAACAGCTAGGTTATCACTGAGTGTGTCGATGGGGCAGTGTGTGTGTGTCGGTGAGGAAAAACTGAGGAAGAGAGAGAGAGAGAGAAAGAAAGTGAGAAAGTAGAGAGAGAAGTGGGTGGGTTAGGTTCTATATAATATATGTGTAGCATGTGAGATGAGAGATAGAAAGAAAGACCAAGAAGGGGGCTGTGAAGACTGGGGAAGAAGCAGAAGTGAACTAAGAGGGAAGAGGAGGAACCTGCACCACAAAAATCAAAAATTTAAAAGGTAAAGTAGTTATTCTGTTTTCAGTTTATAGCATAATTCGTTTAGTTTAAAGCCTAGGGTTTTATAAAGCATGAAATAAGGAATCGAATGCAAGAAAAATCATCAAAAATGGTTGAGAATTGATGGAGAAAATGGTAGTTGCAGGTTTCGGGTAGCCATGATTATCCTTAATATTTTATGCATAAAACCTACCCTAAACCATCTATAAATAGTCCTATATAGTGCAGAAGATAATTAGAAAAGGAAAGAGTGGAAAACAGTCGAAGAACAAGCACGAAATTGAGAAAGAACAGTTGGCCGGAGCCACTGGTTTTCTCTATTTCGTGAGGAATTAGGGATTCAAATTGAAAACTAATCCTAGATACGGAATCCCCATGAAAAACTGTAGAGGATAGCATTTAAAAAACCCTCAAAAATGATCGGAATCCGGTCGCCGTCGCCGGAGATGGCGACGGAAACCTACCGGAGCTACACCGGAAAAACGAGGAAGATGATACTGTTGGTTCGGGTTCGGGTTCGAGTTCGGGTTTCGGGTCTCGGGTTGGATCCGGGTCAGGACCCGACCGGATATAAAACGGGCAGTAATACTGCGTCGTTTAGATTTGAATTTAAATAGAGTTGGTTGTTTGGTTGTAGGGATAAGAAATTGGAAATGGGGTTTTGGGTTATCCAGACCAGGGACAGGATAGGAGGGTGGCTATTGAATTCCGATTTTTGAATTTAACTGAACCGTTTGGTTCAGTGGAGAACCAGACCGGTTTAGGGTTCCTGACCCTGAACCCACTGGTTCAGATCGAGACTTAGGGAAATTCTGTTTTGGCCCCAAAAAGTTTAGGAAATTTCACTAAAGCCTAAACAGAAAAATTTATAAAATATAAATTTTTACAATAATACCCCTAATTCAAATACAAGTCAAACGAAGTCCAAACGAGGCAAATGAATAGTCAAAATTTATTATCTTGGATATTCTGAGTCCAATGGTAAGGTCCGTTTCAAGAGACGGAACCCCGAAAAGTAAAATACACGTAGTAAATGACCATTTTACCTTTTTATAGTAACGATGCCCAAATTAAACATACATATAGTGTATTTTAACTATCTCGGACATTCTAAAACCAATGGTGAGGTTCGTTCAGCAAGACGAGGTCTCAAAAGACCCGTAAAAGTATAAAATGACCATTTTGCCCTTTTTAGTACAAAAGTCCGAATTGAATTCCGCGAAAGCCTAAATTGACTTTATTCGACGTTCCGGATTCAAGGGTAGGGTTTATTTTCATAAAAGAAGAATTTAAGATATAAAGGCATAAAATTTGTTGAATAGCATAATTCAAGTAGCGATAGACTGAAACGTGTTTCATGAATTTTAGGAACACGAGAAGGCAAAGAGAAAGCAGTCTAAATCCTGCTAGTTCATAGACAGTAAGAAGTAAGTAAAATCTGATCTCTGCATGTGTTACAATTCACAGCCATGTCATAGTTCTTGTATATATATTTCCTATTGTACTCTATACATCCACACCAGTATTATTTAGCCACATTGATATTGCCCTATCGTGTGGTAGACAGTTATTGACTTTTATATATCTCGATCATGATTGTATACTTGTGCACAGATTCTCTTATGTACACTTGTACCTAGGGCCGTGAGGGCCAGACAGTTTTATTCAAAGCAGTCTAGTAACCGTAGCCTCGAAAACTACTGTTACGACAGATTGCCTAGAACCAGTTATGATTCCACTATACTCTTCGTGGAAGATAGCATGATCTTGATGTATTATTAGTGCGGGATTTGTGCTCAGTCACATCTCCATTCTGATGCTATTTATGACCTTCGGGTCTAGGTTCCAAGTGGAACATTTACCCGTCGCTATGCGAGGCATGGGACGTGGAGTTACATTGTGCACAGAGCAGTATTATTCAGAGAGCCCGAGTGGAACTGAATACGAGCTTAGGGGGATTTCCGGGCCCCACGAGAGCATCTCAGTTTTAGTTGATATCACTATCCTTTGTTGTTGATATTCATAGCTTGATCATGTTATATTGTTATTAAATGATCATGAGATTTTACAGCTTTCAGTACAGTGCTTACATTTCATACTTGATATAGCTCATGATTGTAGCAGTATGACATTGTTGGCATAGCAGTTTCATTTTCTTATCACTTGACTTCCATCATCTGATATTGAGTTATATATTTATTGACTGGCTAGCGTTCCTTATACCCTTGTACACATGGCAGAGTAAAGGACTACTTACTGAGTTTTCATAGCTCATCAGATACTACACAACATTTTGCAGGCACAAATCTCGAGAACAGACCGTAGAGTCTGACAACTAGGAGGTGGACATATATTTTTGAAGTTGCAGTGTAATACATAGTACAGACAGTCTTATAACTCTCCCATGTTATCCACGTCTTGGGGATGAACAGTTGTATTAAGTAATTTTGTATTCCGCATTTTTGTAAACATTATATGTATCACATGCAGCTTTTAATTATTTATTTCCGCATTTTAAATTGTTGCATGTTAGTAGCACTGATTATGTGACAAGTTGAGACCCTTGGTTCGACAAGCAGCGTCGGATCGGGTACACGACACGAGATCCGCATAGGGTGGGTCTCGGGTCGTGACAAATTTACAGTACCCAATGAATGGAAAACACATCACCTATTCTATGGGTCAAGAAAGGCGATGGATGGAGACATGATTACTAATGATAAATTACTGAATTATTGGTTAAACGACAAAAAGTTTGTCTAAAAGTCTTTTTTTTTTGTCTAGAATTATATTTAATTTTTATAGATAATGTTATAGATAACGGATGGAGACATGAGTACTGATGATAATGTTGTTAGTAATATATATCAGTATTACTGTCAGAACAGAATTTAAATTGAAGAATAGAAACTAAAACTCAATATAAACCAATAGAACAAAAATAAACGTAATTAAAAGCAGAACCTGTTGCAGAAGAAGAACTTGCAGATAGGACACAAGTTTTTTCTCAAGCTTAAAGCTTTTGTTACCATTTTCAAATGGTGATGTTTGGAGGCAATTTCTCATTCACTCCTTAATGGTTTTAGGCAACTCAATATATAATCTTCATCTCTTCATGGAGGAGAACACATTCTCATATGGACCCACCAAAATTAATTTATGGGACCCACTTTAATTTTAGCTCAAAGATGGCTAATTTAAATGCTCAAAATCCATTTTTTCCAACAATCCCCCACATGAATGAAATTGACTGAAAGTAATGCAAATGACATGCAGACACTAAGAGAGAGTTCATTTGGAAACTTCTTGTATAGAAGAAGGTAGCTTGTGGCCTTGAACCTTCCCTTGTGAAATGCTATCGGGGTTACTGATTGATCAGTGAACATGATATCTTGAACTGTTCAATCGTTTATGTAAACCAAGACAACAACATTCACACAGAATCTTTCCTGACACAGTTGGTTCTCACGATTGTGTTCATTTTGGCCCTGAACAATTCCTGGTTTCATGAGTGCTCCTACAGAATTTAGCCTTTATCATTCTCATAGAACCGACCCAGTTCACACTCACATAGGTGACTTCTTATGAAGAGTATTTTTCTATACCCCACTTGTCTTTAACAAGTTATAAGAATCATTAAAAGCTTAGCTTACCCTGTGCAACGCTGCAGACATCACTATTCTAATCATAGGAATGAGTGGGAGTTTGATCTCCATAGTGATCTCAATGAGTCACACACAATTCGGTTGTCCCTTTGAACCTAGATCTTGGGATCTCTAGTCAGCTAGGTTGGGTTGCCATTATGGCGATTCTTTAGTGTATAGGCTTTAAACCCGTTCCCCTCGATGATTTACTTACTTACTCTCTGGTCAAACCTTTAGTTAACAGATCTGCAATATTATCTTTTGACCTTATGTATTCAATGGTCATAATACCATTAGAGAGAAGTTGTTTTACGATATTATGTCTTCGACGAATATGTCGAGACTTACCGTTATGCATATGACTCTGTGCCCTACCAATTGCTGATTGACTATTGCAATGAATACAGATAGCGGGCACAGGTTTTGGCCACATTGGAATATCTTCTAGGAAGTGACGAAGCCACTCAGCTTCTTCACCAGCTTTATCAAGTGCAATAAACTCAGATTCCATCGTGAATCTGGCAATGCACGTTTGCTTAGAAGATTTCCAAGACACCGCTCCACCACCAAGTGTAAACAGATAGCCACTTGTGGACTTCGAGTCTTTGGTGTCGGATATCCAATTTGCGTCACAGAATCCTTCAAGTACTGCTAAATATTTTAAGTAGTGCAATCCATAGTTTTGGGTATATTTCAAATACCTCAAAACCCTAACTATTGCCTTCCAATTGTCCGGACTTGGATTACTTGTGTATCTACTCAATTTGCTGACAGCGTAAGTTATGTCTGGACGAGTACAATTCATGACATACATTAGGCTACCAATTATTTGTCCATATTCTAGTTGTGATATGCTCTTGCCATTATTCTTAGATAAATGTAGATTTACATCTACAAGTGTTCTCGCTGGACTGCTATCATCTTGTTTAAATTTCTTGAGAATTTTCTCAATGCAATGCGATTGAGATAATATTAGTCCATCCGATGTTCTAGAGATTTTTATCCCAAGTATTACATCGGCGACACCTACGTCCTTCATGTCAAACTTATTATTTAACATTTTCTTGGTAGTTTTAATGACTTCATTATTACTACCCATACTGAGCATATCATCAACATAGAGACAAATAATGACAAACCCATGTTCGGTGTTCTTGACAAATATACATTTGTCACACTTGTTGATTTTGAACCCATTTGACATCATTACACTATCAAATTTCTCATGTCACTGCTTTGGTGCTTGCTTTAATCCATAAAGTGATTTAACAAGCCGACAAACTTTCTTTTCTTAACCTGGAATAATAAACCCTTTGGGTTGTTCCATGTATATTTCTTCATCCAAATCACCATTTAAGAA
Source organism: Nyssa sinensis (assembly GCA_008638375.1). NCBI lineage: Eukaryota > Viridiplantae > Streptophyta > Magnoliopsida > Cornales > Nyssaceae > Nyssa > Nyssa sinensis. The sequence goes on along the minus strand of VIRR01000480.1, from coordinate 471,128 downwards.
AGCTATCTTTACATCCATTTGATGTATCTCAAGATTGTGTATAGCTGCAATAACTATTAACATTCGAATGGATGATATTCTCGTAACTGGTGAATATGTATCAAAATAGTCTAAGCCTTCTTTTTGTTTGTAACCTTTGATAACCAGTCTAGCCTTATATTTATCAATAGATCCAAGAGGTTTTGAACCTGGTGGAAGATCCACTAGTTCCCACGTATGATTTTACAAAATGGATTCTACTTCATCGTTAATAGCCTCTTTCCAATATGGAGCTTCAGGGCTCGATATTGCTTCTTTAAAGCTTTGAGGCTCATCTTCTAACAAATATGTTAGAAAATTTGGACCAAAAGATTTTGATGATCTTGCTCTTTTGCTGTGTCTAGGTTCATCATCATGAGTTCTTTTGCTTGAGTTCGACTCTTGTGTGGATTTGTAAGGAAATACATTTTCAAAGAAAGATGCATTCCTTGACTCTATAATAGTATTGACATGCATATCGGGAATTTCTGATTTATGAATCAGAAAGCAATAAGCACTACTATTATGAGCATACCCAATGAAAATACAATCAACTGTTTTTGGTCCTATTTTAACCTTTTTAGGTATAGGTACCGCCACTTTAGCCAAACACCCCCACACTTTTAAGTATTTGTAAGAAGGTCTTCGACCTTTCCATAACTTGTAAGGGGATTTATTGGTTTTCTTCTGAGGTATTCAATTGAGAATATAATTTACGAAAAGGATTGCTTCCCCTCACAAATTCTGAGGTAGTCCAGAACTTAATAGTAATGCATTCATCATTTCTTTTAAAGTTCTGTTCTTATGTTCAGCAACCCCATTTTGTTGAGGTGAATTAGATGCAGTTGTTTGGTATATAATACCATGTTGAGAACAAAATTCACTAAAAGGTGCTTCATATTCTCCACCTCTATCACTTTTCAATATCTTGATCTTCTTATCAAGTTGATTCTCAACCTCATTTTTGAAATGAATAAACATTTCCAATCCCTCATCTTTAATTTTCAATAAGTAAACATAACAGTATCTTGTGCAATCATCAATAAATGTAAGAAAATATTTCTTACCACCTCTAGTTTGAATAAATTTTAGATCACAAATATCTAAATGTATTAATTCTAGAGGTTCACTACTTCTTTCAATTGATTAAAAAGAAGTTCTTGTAAGTTTAGATTCCACACAAATCTCACATTTATGATTTGGATCTATTTCAAATTTAGGTAAACATTCCATATTAATTGATCTACGCAATGTATCATAATTAACATGTCCTAGTCTACTATGCCACACATTTGAAGACTCAAGCATATAAGCAGAAGATGTGTTCTTATTATTAATATTTTTAGTAGGAGGTACAATGGTCATTACATTCATTTTGAAGAGCCCATTGCTCATGTACCCCTTCCCTACATACATCCCATTTTTGGTGAGGATGAACTTGTCTGAGACAAACACCAACTTGAAGCCCTTCTTACTCAACAATGATCCAGACACTAGATTCTTTCTAATCTCTAGCACATGTAGCACATCATTGGGAGTAAGTTCCTTGCCCGATGTCATTTTCAATACCACCTTCCCTTGGCCTTCAACCTTGGAAGAAAGAGGAGTTACCCATAAAGAGTTGTTCTCCATTATCTATACAATGATATGATGAGAACATTTTCTTATATGAGTAAACATGATGAGTAGCCCCTGTGTCCACCCACCATTCCTTGGTATTGCTGCCAATAAGTTCACCTCGGAGACTACGACTGAGAGGTTCATGTTTGAGACATTATCTGAAAGGCTGTCCATTTCAGTCACATTGGCTTGAGGGCGTTTCTTGGTTGGATTGTCTTGGTCCTTGCAACTGTGGCAATCTTTAGCACGGTGCCCTTGCTTGTTGCACACATAGCATTTGCCTTGGAACTTTTTAGTAGGACCTTGTTCGGACCATTCCCATTGTGCTTCCTCTTCTTGTTATTGCGAGAGCTCTACCCTTGTTCCACAACATTGGCCTTAGATTCCATGATGGCCTTACCTGCCTTCTTTTCAGATGCACAGTTGTCTTCCTCAATTCTCAGCCTCACTATCGAGTCTTCAAGTCTCATTTCCTTTCGCTTATGCTTTAGGTAATTCTTGAATTCTTTCCATAGGGGTGGCAATTTTTTAATAATTGCAACCACTTGGAAGGATTCACTAAGAGACATCCTTTCTGCATGTATATCATGCAAAATCACTTGTAGATCTTGAACTTGGCTGATAACAATCATGGAATCAAGCATCTTGTAGTCTAGGAATTTTTCCACTACAAATTTCTTGAGCCCTGCATTCTCAGTCTTGTACTTTTTGTCCAAGGATTCCCACAGTTCTCTTGCAGTATTGAAGGCACAATACACATTATACAATGTGTTGTCCAAGCCATTTAGGATGTCGTTGCGGCACAAGAAGTCAGCATGCTTCCATGCTTCCACAGCGGCAACCACTTGCCTATCAGTTTCATTTTCCTTCAATGCGGGAGCATCTTCTCGAAGGAAACGGGCCAAGTTCAAAGTAGTCAAGTAAAACAGCATCTTTTGTTGCCACCTCTTGAAATCTGTCCCATTAAACTTCTCTGGCCTCTCTCCATAACTCATAGTCATAGGTGCCGTAACAGGCGTAGGAGGAGGCACCATTGTAACGGTCGGGATAGGAGGAGAAGTAGAATTAGTAGCCATTACTGTTGCATTCAAGATATTCAAATTTAGTAAAAATAAATTTTAGAATCAAATTCTGTAAATGTAGGCAAACTCTTTAAATATATTTCTGCATAAACCAAACCAGTATACTAGAACTGTTAAAACAGAACTGAATTTTAAGTTCTGTATTTTCTAAATTTCAAGTTCTAGATTGCAGAACTGAATTTGAAGGTCTGTGAATTTTTGTATTTCAAGTTCTGAATTTCAGAACTGAAGTTTAAGGTCTGTATTTCAGGTCTTCTAGTTTTGATCTTCAGATCTGTAGTTTCTGGTCTTCCAGTTTAGATCAGTTCTAAACTTCAAATCTTTAGTTTCTGGTCTTCCAATTCAGATCAGTTCTGAACTTCAGATTTGTAGTTTCTAGTCTTTCAGTTCAGATCAGTTCTGAATTTCAAATCTGTAGTTTCTGGTCTTCTAGTTCAGATCAGTTCTGAACTTCAGATCTGTAGTTTCTGGTCTTCTAGATCTGTAGTTTCTAGTCTTCTAGTTTCTGGTCTTCCAGTTCTGAACTTCAGAACAGGTAGGCAGAACTGAGAAAATAAAACTGATATATATATATATATAAAGTAAATTGCCTTAAGATTGTTAGTAATATATATCAGTAGTACTGTCAGAACAGAATTTAAATTGAAGAACAGAAACTGAAACTCAATTTAAACCAATAGAACAGAAATAAACGTAATTAAAAGCAGAACCTGTTGCAGAAAAAGAACTTGCAGAACACAGAGTTGCAGAATACGAAAAAACTAGATCAAGTCTTGTGTTAGACACAATTTCCTTAAGACAATTTATTGCCCTATCAGTGGTGCTAAAGATTTCTTGGCAACTTGTCTCCCAAGATAAAATGATCTCCCAACACAAAGGCAAGCACAACCAATGGTTATCTATCGAACCAGAACTTGTGCATGAATTGAATGAATGAATGCAAAATTCTTGTGATCGTGTCCTATTTATAGACTTGCTCATGACTGTTTGGTACATGCATGAAGCTTGGGTTGTGTTTGTTCATGACGAACAGACATAGTAGCGTCTGTGGAAGACGCCCATTCAATCAAATAACGATTCCAAAACGACAGCGTTTTGGACTCTCAACAGTAACCATATGCACGTCGCAAAACGACAGCGTTTCGGGTTTGGAAAATTTTAAATAAATTTTCTCTAAAAAGATATATATACAGCAAACCCAAGCCCAGTTCAGTGCGGGGCTGGCGATGGCGGCGCTCACATGTGTGGTGAACCAAACATGTGCTAGGTCATCCCCCTTCCACAAAAATGGGGTACCCTTTGGGGCCCAAACCCCACTCCAAGGTAGGTGTATATATACTATTTAAAAGCCTTGTTCCCATCTTATGTGGGACACAATTGTTTTTCTATACTACTGTTATTCTAATTTTTAGCTTTTGTAATTTTTATGCCTTCATTCAAAAAAGTTATTCCATGTAATGATCGCATTGTGTGACGGTTATTATAATTTTATTATTTTGATTAATTTTTTTAATATTTTTTTATTTTAGATAAAAATAAATTTAAAATAAATAATTTTTTTTTCATTTTGTATAAAAATAAATTTAAATATTAATCTGATAATTTCGAGAAATCTTATACTAATTAATTCATATAATAATGGAGGAAACTATTAGTACCATCATACCAGTATTATATAATATATAATACCACAACCCCTTCTATTATATAATCTGCTTTTGAAGTCACTAGTAATGTGTACAATTAAATTGTCCGGAACTAAATTTTCATCTCAAATATAAGATAATTGACTTAAATGAGAATATTTATTTAATCTGCTCTTATATTCTACAAAGAAATTGAGCCTAATTAATCCGTATTTCTTCATGCCCCTTTTTTTCCTGGTTGGTGTCTTTCCAATTAATGTGATATTACTTAATATCCATTCTTATAGTGAAGAGAAGAGTTAAACTCTCCATAGGGATAGGGAGAAGAAAGTTGCTAAGTATATTAATGTCATCACCATAACAATTAGTCAGGCTTTCAAAAATGGTCTATAAAACAGAATTTTTAAATGAAAATTTTCACTCTAACCACATTGTCATGCCCCGGGCCAAAGACCCAGGAGTGATCCTGTAAATCAAAGTCAAACTAAATAAGTGATTACTGTATATCTCAAACCACCCTGTGATATGCATATTCTCACTTGAGTTTTTCATAACAAAAGTATTTATCAAATTCCATATACATAATTCAACAAGGTTTCCATGCATAATTTCTAAAAGTGTATTCATCGTATAATTGCTATTTCTAAGTAAAAAAAAATACTAGCCTTGTTGAGGTTCTCGAGCCTTTACATCAACATAAAAAAACTATAGGCCCATTTTACATTCCCAAAAATAATAAAATTTCAAAATAGAATTGTGAGTTTAAGTACATTCCAAAATAAACAAAATGGTCCAAAAGAAAGAGTCATTCTAGTCCATATCATCAAGGCGCCAGCTCCTTGCCATTATCTGCATCTAGTAGAGGTCAAAAAATTAACCCCAATAGAGATTCTAAAATAAGAAAAATTAAGGCGATGCAAAGTGTAGGCATGTTAGTTGCGAAGCGTTTATTAAGGAAAGTGAATCAAAAGATGAACAAGCCACCTAGCCAAGATCCATGCAAATATTCTCTGTAATTAATACAACCCAAATTTAGCATACGTTTATTATTTCATTGTTTGTAACAGCCATGTCTTGTAACAGTTGTATCTTAGTCTTAATGACTGTATATTTCCTTAGATAGAACAATTGCTTTGTATATATATTTCTGTAAGAAATCAATACAAAGTATTGAAAAACTTTCCATTGAAACATTGCAGTGTTTATCTTTTATATGATATCAGAGCACCTACGCTCAAACGAGATTTTAATCCCTATAATGGCTTTCGCATCCAACCCAACCAATCAACCCATTTCCTCTACTGAAAACCCTTTTGTTGTCTTCAATATCACTGCACAAATCAATGAGAAACTCACACCCTCCACCTTCCCTCAATGATGTGCTCAATTCGAAGCACTCCTAATTGGCTATGATTTAATGGACTATGTAAATGGAGAGTCTGTGTGTCCTCCCTTAGACGGCACCCCTGCATCTTTATCCAAGAAAAATCACTGGATTAGGCAGGATAAGCTCATCCTCAGTGCTATCCTTGAGTCGACTTCCCCTACAATCACTTCTCTCATAGCCACAGCCAAGACATCATAGGAAGCATGGAAGAAACTCATAAATATGTATACTAGTCGATCGCGTACAAGACCGTGGGAATCGCATGATTCCAGATTATCTTCACGCCGTTAAAGCATTAGCTGACGAAATTACTCTCATAGATCATCCAATTTTAGATGATGATCTAACCCTATACATCTTTAACGGATTGGGTCCAGATTTTAGGGTGATTGTTGCTCCTATTCGAGCAAGAGAGAAATCCCTTGCCTTCGAAGAACTCCATGATCTCCTTGTTGGACATAAGAGTTACCTACGGCGTATGGACAATACCGCTAAGTAACTCGTCGTAACTATAAATTACACTACCAGGAACCCTAATTGGCATGGAAGCGATTCGGGAAGGGGACCTAACAAATCAACTGGGCCATCAAAAAATCAAGGCCCAACTGTAAAGATTCGAAAATTTGGAATAAAATTTTTTTTTTTCTTTGAACGCTGTGTGAATGTCCTTAATTTCTAATTAATTTAATTTTGAAAAAAAAAATAATAAAAAAAAAATGACATAAGACGCGAACGGACACCCAGAGACGTTAAAACAAATAATACTGATATTGAGCCAGCTCTATACCAACTTTATTTACATTCAAAATTAATATATGAAAAAAATAAAATAAAATAAAAATAAAAACATGTGTAATAGTATACGTGAATAAAAAATATAAAGTATGGTATAATATATATATATATATATATATGGGTGTGTGGTGGAAAATGAATAAAAGAGAAAAGAAGAAAAGAAGAGGGGCGGTGAACTGGTCGCGTGAAAACAGAAGAAAAGAGAGAAAAAGAGAGAAAGAGAAAAAGAGAGAAAGAAAGAAGAGAGAAAGGAAAGGGGGTGAGGCGGCGGTGGTCGCGAGAGAGAAACGGACGGGGCTGCGGACGGCGGTGGTCGCGAGGGGGGAGATCTGGTCGACGACCATCGCGTCTCGCGTGTCCACGCTCGCGTCGGAGTGCGACGGGTCTGCGACGGATTTGTGACGGGTTTGCAACGGATTTTGGATTGCGATTGGGGTTACAATTTTGTGAATGGTGTTGCGATTTGGTGTGTGTTGGCTGTCTGGGTTTGACGCCGAACAGGGGAAGGAACAGGTTGTTGTTACGGTTGTGTGTATATGTACGTGTATATATATATGTGTATATGTGTGGGTGTTGGTGTAGTGGCGCTGACTGGGGGTGCTCGAATCCAGCAGTGGGTTGGATGTGCCGATCTGGTTGTATCCATGTTGGGAGAGGTGTGTATATATATATATATATATATATATATATATTGGAAATTATTTATGTTAGATGATGTTGCTGATTGAAGAAATGGGAACCTTGATTCATCTGGGCTGTTCTGGCATAAATGGAAGCTTGATTTGGGTTGATTCAACAGAAAATGGTGGGTCATGTTGCGAAGCAGTGTATTGTGTATTGGAAGTAGCCACGGTTGTGGTGTATGGCAGTGGTTCGGGATTGTGTGTGTGTTGTTGCGGTTTTGTCGATGGCTGTCATGGGTGTTGTCATTGATACCAGCATTCCGAAGCAGTCCATGTGTACTGATTTTTTTTGTTGTAAAATAAAAATAGTTGATGAAGTTGTATTGGTTGTTGGATGGATGATTGAGGGAATGGATGTATCCCATTACGACTGTTCGGAGGGTGATATAACTTGATATTAAGGGCATTATGCAGCAAAGAGTAGCGGTGCAAATTGTGGTTGTTGCGGTTTTGTTGGAGAAATGGCAGAGAGTGCAGTAACAACGGAGTGTAGTAGTACCAATTGTTGGAATCTCTTGTTTAAGTGGTGAATTCATATACACTGTTGATTCATGGGTTATGTGAGAAACAAAAGTGGAGAGAGCCGCCAGTATTTTGGGGAAATGATAGAAATGGGGTTCTTTCCACAAAAGGTTACATTACACTGGACTAGGGATTGATACAGTCGGACATGTTGAGAATTTGGAGAAACTTCTGCAACAGATTATATTTGCCTGGGTAGATTGGGGTTGTGGGTTCTAAATTACTTACAACAATTGGAAATAGCTGTTGGGAGGCTTGATGTGGCTGTTATGAACATTGGGGGTCGACTGCCCTGTTTTGATGGACTTTGTTGGATGTTTTAGAGAAGTCTTGTGGATATCTATCCTTGTATCATTCGGAGGCAACTCCTTGAAGATGAAATGACTGTTGCTGCTAGTCAAATGGCCATGATAGCAATATTAGTTAGCCGTGTGGAGGGACGAGAAAGGAAAGAATTATAGTGGTCATTTGGATGGAAGCTTGGAGTTGTGTTTCATCAGGTCATGTGCTCATGATAGTGCAAAACAGGGTAGGAACCCCAGAGGTTCAGTAAAAGGTGAAAGGGAAGTAATGCAGTATTAGTGGGGAGCTTCAGCCTTGCGGTGGTGTAATTGTTGGAGACTACGAGTTTTAACCTTGCTTGTAGAAATTGAAGCTACTGATTGGGGAGACTCTGCATAGTAATCTGATGAGAGGAAGGGAAAGTTCTTCAATATCTGATGGATGGGATGATAAAGGGACGGACTTTGTCAGGATCATCATCTGCTTGGGGGAAAAAGGTTGAAGAAGCTGATGAAACTGGATTTAAAATGGCTGGCCGACTCGATCAACCTGCGGGTGTGTTTTCTTCAACTGCTAAACCATGGACTGGAGAGCAACCTCAAACTTGGGATGCACGAGGGTTTGGTTCACGCTTGACTGCAAATTCTCCAAAGATTGGCTGAGTGGAGATAAGCATAAGCTTGATATGATTCCATTGGAGGACTAAGTTACTTACGGGTTGATGGGATTGCATAGTGGACACCGCTTAGTAGGGTTGTGACCAACCCTATCAGGTATGATATTTTACTAATGTGAGAAATGAGATTAAGCTTAGGAGTATTTGATAAGATGATTGAATGTTCTCTATGCGTAATTACTATTAGGAAACCACTTAGAATTCGATTGTTTATATGTTCACGTGTTCTTTATGAATCTATGGGTGTTATGATTTACTTCTTGAGTTGTTATCCTATGTGATTTATGTTTTAGAAGGATCGCTGATATTGCGACATGTGAAATTGTATAAGTGTTGGGATTGATCGAGCATGACACGTAGATTTATGGATGAAATCTTGTAATTTAAATGCTATTGTTAATCTTAAATGTGATGCATTATTTAAAGCATGTTGCATATGCTTATGAAAGGGATGTTTCATTTGAACTGTATTATTGCATTATGAAATCATGGCATATCGGCATCGTGTGATTTCTTGAAAGCATAGTGTGGGTCAGCACGAGGTGCTGGTGCATTATGAGGGTGCAGATCCTGTGGTGAAAAACCCAAAATCGGCCATTAGGTACTCGCATGCCTGACGGGTTCCGGACCGTGAAGCGAGACATACGTGGCGGTACTCATGCCAGCGGGGAAGGACCGTATCATGAGACATGGGTGGGCATAGAGTTGCATGGGTGTGTCACGCATACTGCTTACATACTGTATATTGTTCATATACTGTCATCATTACATCGAATGCCATATAGAAATAACTGTACACTTGCACATGTCACGACCTTGGTTTTGTTTCTTGCATTAGTATTATGTCATACCAGCATGTTGTCGCTGACCCATTCGTGGGCACAGGTTTCAGATAAAGCTCCTGGCACGCGGGACTTGATGAAATCTTGGAGAAAGGAGAGGAAATGAATTTGGAAGAATATTTGGGCCCTTGGGGCGTATTTAGACATTATAAACGATTGGTGTATTTCTGAAAAGAATGGAAATGACATTGTATATTGTAATAAATAATGAATTTGTGATCCTTTAGTTTAAGTGTAGGAGTAGACGTGATGGATTGTATAAGTAAGTGATGTATATTTAACTTTAATAGAGTTGTGGCCATCGAGTGAGGATGGATTGTGACTGTTGTATATATATATGTTGTATTGTGTTATCAGGGGGAAAAGGTTCGAAAAACAAAGGAGGTGCTGCCGAAATTTTTAGAAAATTAAAGAACTCTATTTAATTTTTCGTAAATTCATAAATCTGTTTAATTATCTTTTATTTTATTTACTTTCTGTTCGTCAGTCGCACCTCGAGTTTCGGTCAGAAATTCGGGGCGTGACACCAACTCACACGGGTAATAGCCAACAAAGTTACCAGCGATGCCAAAATAAAAACTCAGGCCACAACAACTCAACCCAGAAACGCTAGCAGCCCAAGTGTCAATTTTGTGATCAATTGGGTCACATAGCCAAGTCGTGTCCTCAGCTCCAGCCCAGTGAAATTTCTGCAAATTGTACTGCCACTTCAAATGCTCAAGAAAATAAATGGCTAATAGATTCTGCGGCTTCTCACAATATCACTGGTGATTTAGCAAATCTATCTATTCATTCTGAATATGATGGGACAAATGAAGTGGTTCTAGGTGACCGCATAGGTTTGACTGTTTCACATATTGGTTCCTTAACTTTACACTCACCTAAAAAAGTTTTTCATTTAAATGATATGCTTTGTGTTCCAAATCTCCACAAGAATTTAATTTCTTTTCGTCATTTTACCAAACAAAATAATGTTTTCATTGAATTTCACCAATTTCATTTTCTTGTGAAAGATCAGACCACAGGGGCGATATTACTAAGAGGGGCATGTGAAAGTGGAGTCTACACGTTTTCGAACTCGCTGTGGCCTCTTAATCCAAAATGGTTGCTAATGTGCATGAACGAACTTCAATCGATGGATGGCACAAACGCCTTGGCCATCTATCATTAAAGATTGTTCAAAATCTTGTTAATTTGTTTTCTCTCCCACTTACCACAAAAAAATTACCATCTTCACGTACTTTTGTTCTATTAATAAAACACATCAATAGCCATTTGGTTCCATTAGTTTTCACAGTCATGTGCTTCTTGAAATCATCTACATTGATGTTTAGGGACCCGTTCATTACACTGGGTTGGATGGTTCTAGGTATTACCTAATTCTTGTTGACTATTACACAAAATACATGTGAGTTTTATTCGATGGCCACCAAATCCAGTGTTTCAAGCATCTTCCGACAATTTAAAAATCTTGTTGAGACGTGCTTCAAGTTAAAAATAAAAAGTCTATATTATGACAATGGAGGAGAATTCAACCGTCTAAAATTTTTTTTTTCTCTCTTCATGGGATAAGTCATTACACCACTACTCCATACACACCTCAACAAAACGGTGTCTCTGAACGTCGACATCGTCATCTTGTGGAAACAAGTCTCACGTTACTTCATGATGCCTCATTGCCTTTATCATATTGGCCACATGCTTTTGAAACGGCCACATATCTCATAAATCGTCAATCCACACCACTACTCCAAAATAAATCCCCGTTTGAGGCACTTTTTGGTCAAAAGCCAAATTATCACAAATTAAAAAAATTTGGATGCCTTTGCTACCCTCTTCTTAAGCCGTACAATACCAACAAAATGGAGCCAAAATCCCTGTGCATTTTCCTTAGTTATTCTCAAAACCAAAATGCTTACAAATGCATAGAACCTTTGACCAAAAGAATTTACATCTCAAGACACGTCACCATTGATAAAATGCGGAGCCCATTACATCAGTCCACATCCGAAGGCCCAAAAACCACAATCAGCCCATCTGTGCCTCACAATAACCCAAGCCCATGCGTGTCTTCTTTCCTCCCTTTGAGAGTGATGCTAGGACACACGCAGCTACTGAGGCAGTTCAACAAGATAATGTAGTACTGCGCCAGAGACTAGATAGCCTCGAGGAGCGATATTCTGAGCTCCACACTCTCTTGCAGACGATGCTCAGCAAACAGCGTGACTCTTCACAACCTTGGTAAGTTTTTAAAATTATATACTTTGGTGGATTTATTATTTATATAAAATGCACCGAAACCACATCACACACCTCAAAAATGATAAAATAGACTTGCACGAACTTACAGAACTCGGTTCGGATGCCCGGTTTGAAACTTATGCAAGTTTCAGCTCCAAAAAGGCCCATTTTGGGGTTTTGACAGACCAAAATGCTGGATATCAGCCTAACTGCACCAAAACCACCTCACACAACTCAAAAATGATAAAATAGATTTGCACAAACTTACGGAACTCGGTTCGGATGCCCGGTTTGAAACTTATGCAAGTTTCAGCTCCAAAAAGGCCCATTTTGGGGTTTTGACAGACCAAAATGCCGGATATCAGCCTAACTGCACCAAAACCACGTCAAACACCTTACAAATGATAAAATAGACTTGCATGAACTTATGACACTCGGTTCCGATGCCCGGTTTGAAACTTATGCAAGTTTCAGCTCTAAAAAGGCCCATTTTGGGGTTTTCATAGACCAAAATGCCGGATATTGGCCTAACTACACCAAAACCACCTCACACACCTCAAAAATGATAAAATAGACTTGCACGAACTTACGAAACTCAGTTCGGATGCCCGGTTTGAAACTTATGCAAGTTTCAGCTCCAAAAAAGGCCCATTTTGGGGTTTTGACAGACCAAAATGCTGAATATCAGCCTAACTGCACCGAAACCACCTCACACACCTCACAAATGATAAAATAGACTTGCACGAACTTACGACACTCGGTTCAGATGCCCGGTTTGAAACTTATGCAAGTTTCAGCTTCAAAAAGGCCCATTTGGGGGTTTTCACAGACCAAAATGCCGGATATCGGCCTAATTGCACCGAAACCACCTCAAACACCTCAAAAATGATAAAATAGACTTACACGAACTTACGACACTCGGTTTCGATGCCTGGTTGGAAACTTATGCAAGTTTCAGCTCCAAAAAGGCCCATTTTGGGGTTTTGACAGACCAAAATGTCGGATATCGGCCTAACTGCACTGAAACCACCTCACAGACCTCACAAATGATAAAATAGACTTTCATGAACTTACGACACTCGGTTCCGATGCCCGGTTTGAAACTTATGCAAGTTTCAGCTCCAAAAAGGCCCATTTTGGGATTTTGACAGACCAAAATGCCAGATATCAGCCTAACTGCACCGAAACCACCTTACACACCTCACAAATGATAAAATAGACTTGCACGAACTTACGAAACTCGGTTTGGATGCTCGGTTTTAAACTTATGCATGTTTCAGCTCCAAAAAGGCCCATTTTGGGGTTTTAACAGACCAAAATGCCGGATATCGGCCTAATTTCACCGAAACCACCTCACACACCTCAAAAATGATAAAATAGACTTGCAAGAACTTACGATACTCGGTTCGGATGCCCGGTTTGAAACTTATGCAAGTTTCAGCTCCAAAAAGGCCCATTTTGGGGTTTTGACAGACCAAAATGCCGGATATCGGCCTAACTGCACCGAAACCACCTCACAAACCTCAAAAATGATAAAATAGACTTACACGAACTTACGACACTCGGTTCAGATGCCCGGTTTGAAACTTCTGCAAGTTTCAGCTCCAAAAAGGCCCATTTTGGGGTTTTGACAGACCAAAATGCCGGATATCGGCCTAACTGCACCGAAACCACCTCACACACCTCAAAAATGATAAAATAGACTTGCAAGAACTTACGACACTCGGTTCGGATGCCCGGTTTGAAACTTATGCAAGTTTCAGCTCCAAAAAGGCCCATTTTGGGGTTTTGACAGACCAAAATGCCGGATATTGGCCTAACTACACCGAAACCACCTCACACACCTCAAAAATGATAAAACAGACTTGCACAAACTTACGACACTCGGTTCCGATGCCCGGTTTGATACTTATGCAAGTTTCAGCTCCAAAAAGGCCCATTTTGGGGTTTTGACAGACCAAAATGCCGGATATCGGCCTAACTGCACCGAAACCACCTCACACACCTCAAAAATGATAAAATAGACTTGCAAGAACTTACGACACTCGGTTCGGATGCCCGGTTTGAAACTTATGCAAGTTTCAGCTCCAAAAAGGCCCATTTTGGGGTTTTGACAGACCAAAATGCCGGATATCGGCCTAACTGCACCGAAACCACCTCACACACCTCAAAAATGATAAAACAGACTTGCACAAACTTACGACACTCGGTTCCGATGCCCGGTTTGATACTTATGCAAGTTTCAGCTCCAAAAAGGCCCATTTTGGGATTTTAACAGACCAAAATGCTGGATATCGGCCTAACTGCACCGAAACCACCTCACACACCTCAAAAATGATAAAATAGACTTATGCTACTTTATGTCATTTTTACTATTTATGCATGCAAAAAAAAAAGCTATTCACATTCTATGTTCATATATATTTAATAATTGTTCTAATATATGTCGTTTGATCTTTATTTCAGATTGATCAGCGATTATTTCTGCGGCGTCTTTATGTTTTGCATCGGAACTTGTTATTTTTATTTTTTATTTTCATGGACATCCGTAGTAACATTTTGGAGACAATTTTTAATTTTTCTATTTATTGATGAATTGTACTTTTATAATTGTACATAATTAGTTTAATATATATATGAATGTATTTTTCTTTTTTAATATATTCATTTCAGAATGCTTGGATTATATTCTATATTAGGATGGATGATTGATAAAGGTTTAAACAGGAACAAAATAACAAATAAAACTAAGCAGATATGGTCCCAAAAAAAAAAAAAAAGACACTTTTAGCGACGCACACCATAGTGTCGCTAAAAGTTAGAATTTAATTTAAAAACTTTTAGCGACGCACAATGTGCGTCGCTAATACTAGTATTGGCGACGTACACTGTGCATCGCTAATACTCAGTATTAGCGACGCACAAACAGGTGTCGCTAATACTGACTTTTAGCGACGCTCAAAGCGCCCTTGGGTTTTATTGGCGACGCACGTACCCAATTGTTAGCGACGCTTTATGTGCGTTGCTAATAGACACTTTTAGCGACACTAACGGATTTGTGCGTCGCGAATAGTATTAGCGACGGCACTTTGTGTGACGCCTTAGCGACGCACAATGGCACTATTAGCGACGCACGCGCGCGTCACTAATAGTGCATTTTGTTGTAGTGTTTGTCTTATACAATCTTGTGTTCTCTTCAAACATCAGACATTGTCCCATATCAAATCCCTAACCCGGTTCCCGTGCCTCCATTGTGCGACCCACATCAAACATCGTCACTGCTAGAGAGATCGGAAACTGTTGCCGCCGCTATTGCTGCACTTTCAAGTAATATCACTCCTCATTCTCCTTGTGATTTATCTCACTTACATGAAACCCTAGATGCCAATCCATCAATCTCGCATATATCATCATCACCTCCTCCTTTATCTGTTCCTCCCATGAATTCATTGATTCCTTTACATGAATTCACTCAATCCACTGAACCCCTGCAAGCTGTCCAACCAACTCTGCCAAACTGAACCCATTCAATGACCACTCGGTCAATGAACAACATATACAAGCCCAAACAAATTCATACTATCACCAAACACCCCCTGCCATCCTCAATTGAACCAACATGTGTCAGTCAAGCTATGTCTCACCCACAGTGGTGTGAGGCTATGTCTACTGAGCTCACGACTCTTATGCGCCATGGTACACGGGAGTTGGTACCACCACAAAAAAATTGCCATCCAGTGGGCTTTAAGTGGGTTTTTAGAGTAAAGAGGAAAGCTAATGGCTCAATTGACAGATTCAAAGCCAGACTTGTGGCCAAGGGCTATAATTAACGTCCAGGTCTTGATTATTAGGAAACTTATAGTCCTATTGTCAAACCTACAACAATCAGAACAATGTTAACAATTGCAGTGATAAATGGTTGGGATTTAAGGCAAATGGATATAAACAATGCCTTTTTACATGGTCAATTGGATGAAATTGTCTATATGAAGTAGCCTCTAGGTTTCAAGGATCTATCTAAACCTAACCATGTTTGTAGATTGCAAAAGGCGATATATGGGCTTAAACAAGCTCCAAGAGCTCTGCTCTTAAATCTGTCATTGTTGCCCTCAGGTTCACAAATTCTCATGTTGATTCATCTTTGTTTGTTTACTCAGATGCTTCCATTACCTGTTATCTACTTGTGTATGTTGATGATCTGGTCATTATGCATAATAGTGTTCTGGTCATTAAAATAAATTGTATAACCTAATATTAATAGCCAATGTATTTATGCATAATAGTGTCACAATATTATGTCTACTTATGTTCATACTTGGTGAAAAATTCTTGATATTTAATTTGTTTAGTGTAAGAATTTTATTTATTAGATATTACACTGAACTGTTATTAATATCATGTTAAAATAAATTATTTATTGAATGATAATATTAAATTGTAACATTAATAATATTTAATCATATGATAAAAATATGATTAATAAGTTACATTATTATCTTACCATGTGTATGATAATATTTTATGATTTGTCATTAATTTATTACTATAGTGCAATATCTAAGGGTCTCCATGTGTAAGATATTTTAATGTTAGGCACTTTATTTCAACATACATAAATATGATATATTATTTTATTTATAATAGCCAATGAAATATTATAAATAATATTGTATAACACATGTGCCTTAGTAGATTGTTATTTCATGAACATATTGCATAAAGCAATTAGACAAATGGTGCTCTAATTACTTTATTAGAATACTGTGATAAAAGTAATTTTGAAATTAATATGATTAATTGCGAATAATATTCTTATAAATTATGATTTGATAAACTTATTTTTAGCATATCCGCTCAATGGGTAGCTGAAAAAGATCTAGATTCCCTAACAAGGAGACGTGGTCCTAAGGAGAAGGGGGGATGTGATACTCCCCATGGAATATAATATCAGTCATATATATGCGTATAAGGAGTAATTTGGCTATTCGATATTAATTATAAGGACCACATAAGATTTTTTAACAATATGTGATAAATGCTGTCATAAAGAATGTGATTAGCATTTTATTTAAGATAATTACCTAATATTATTTACACACGTGCCTTAGTAGATTGTTATAGTATCAGAATATTTTGTAGAGTTATTACATTTAATAATGAAATTAGTAATCATAATTGTCATTATCACAAAATATAAGATCTTATAATTAATCTTAGTCATTATCACAATATTTTTAATATATAAAATATTATTCTTTAATATTTTTAAGACATCAATTGATATTATATTGAATCATGAATCAAATCAGAGATAGAGTCCAATGTGATTAAAAAACTCCTTGACTCATATTATATTAATTGATTAGATCAAACATGCTTATAAATTGTTATCTTAGTACATGAATATAAAGATTGGTAATTAGTAATAATTTCTTAATAAAAAGAAATTAGCGACTAAGATAATATTAGTTATTAAAGCCAAACATTTTCCTATCCGTTTGGACACAGCTACTAGAATATGTTAATATTATATATAATATTATCATGTCTACAATCATGTTTATATTTGAACTTGACACTATTAAATTTGTCTATTGACGGATATCACAATTGACCATAATTATAATAACAATTTTCAGGACTTCATATATAGAACTTAGTCATTTATATTGACTTAATTGATATAATGACTACAATTAATATTGTTTTAAATGACAAATCATAATATTACGCTAAATTTCATAATTTAGATTATAATAGATATAATACATTTTATGTAAGTGATGTCTAATCAGCACAAGAAGCACATGTGACTAGAAGATTGGAAGTATAATATTTCATCCAAATTATGGACATAATATTAAGCTAAATTAATTAATTTATAAGAATATTATTCGCAATTAAGTATAATATTCTATCATTAAATCACAATTTACCATTTTTAATAATTTAAGATTTTTTTACCTTTAATATTTTTTAAAAAATTAAATTATGTTAAGGAATTATTTTAATAATTTTTTATTTATTTAAAAAATTTTAAAAAAATTATTAAAATTTTTAATGTATAATTTAAAAAAGAGAAAGACAAACATTTATTTTAAAAAAATTATTAATAAAATTTAAAAATTATAATTTGATAATTTCAAATAAGCTTAGACAGAATTATTCAGATTCAAGATGAAAAAGACTGAATGAATTATTTTAAAATTTGATCTGTGATTAGACATGACTCGGACAAAGTCCACACAAGTTTGACTCCTAAGCAATGTTTTAAAAACCGGACTGAACCGGCCGGTTTAACCGGTTCAACCTTCGACCGGTCCACAAAACGGTCCGGTTCAACCCTTTAACCCGTTTGAAGTTGAAAACCGCTTTAAAAATTGAAAACCGGTAAAACCGGGCGGTTCAACCAGTGAACCGGGTGACTTGGTACTGGGTCACCGGTTCACACCGGTTCTTCTCTATGTATAAATGGTTAAAAACCGAATCCCTCATTTGATATTTTGATTCAACATTGTTCCAGTTCCAGAAACTAGAACTCGCAAGTCCGTCGCAACAGCGCTGTAATAACCTGAAAATTTTTTTTTTTTAATAAATAAAATTTTCAAGTTATTATTATTATTATTATTATTATTATTATTATTTTATGAGTTGTGTGAATGTATAAATATACATGTATGCATGTGATATGCATGTATCTATGTATGTATGTGTAAGTGTGTATTTAAATTTTTAAATCATGTGTATATGTGTGTATATATATATATGTGTCAGGTGTGTGCCGTGTGTGTGTGTATGTATTGAGTGTTGCACACTCAAGAGAGCATGGCTTGAGGTTGTGTGTGGCAGTGGGTGTGTAAGGAGTTAGGTGAGTGCATGAGTGAAATTCTGTGTGTGTATACATGAGTGAAGAGAGTGGGGAGGAGCAGATCTGTCGTGAGGGTTAGAGAGAGAGAGAGAGAAATATAGAGAGAGAAAGTGAAGATCGTGAAGTGAAGAAAGGACGAAGGAGAGGGAGGAGAAATTGTAGGCAACCTTGACCACCCTAGACACACCAGAGGAGAGCTAGAAACCAACTAAAGGGAGAGAGGACTTCACTGTCAAGGTAAAGATCCGAAACCCATTTTCTTTCTCTCTCTAGAAAATCTCCCTTATATATATTCGGTGTTGTGATGTATTAATTAGATTAAATTCTTAAGTCTTGTAGCATATGGAAAATGGAAAAGAATGCAAAAGAAACCAACCAAAATGGGTGAGAAATGAGAGAGAAAAAGGGAGTAGCAGGTCACGGCCATGGGGGAGAAATCCAGGTCTTTCATCACGATTGGGAGGTTCAAAATGGTATTAACATGTTCCAAAAATGTTTTAGAATGATTTGGAATTGAAAGAGGCTTCGAAAACACCAAGAAAATCAAGTTTGAAAACTTGATTTTCTGCAAATTCCGGCCACCGGCGCCGGAGAAGGCGACCGGAGCTTCGCCGGAAAAACGGGGGGGAGACACTGTTCAGGTTCGGGTCTCGGGTCCGGGTCGGGCTTGGGCTGAACCGCCCTTGCCACGTGTCGCTCACTGGTTTTAAATTAAAAACGAAATTGGGGCGTTTGGTTACGGGCATAAGAAATTGGAAATCTGAATTAAATAAGAACAGGGATATCTTATCCCTGTTTTGGGTTGATCCTTGTTTGGTTGTCCGAATTAGGAATAGGAGAATTAGAAATTACAATTTTGTCCCTGAGCTTTTTGATAATTGAAAACTGACCCTGAACTTTCGAAAATTACCTTTTGACCCAGATGCCCGAATTGAATTCTACGAAAGCCTAAACTTATCTTCTTCAATGCCCCGGATTCAATAGTAGAGTTTAACTTAGCAAAGTAGAAGCTTATAAAATAAAGACGTAAAATTTGATGAATAGCATAATTCAAGTGACCAATAAACTGAGTTTCATGTTATGAATTTTAGGGACACGGAAAGGCAAAGAGAAGGTGACCTGACCTTCAGTGTTCTTACGGTGGTTTCACTTGACTACGAGTATACTTTTCCGGTTTGAGATCGATTATCAGGTACGATATATTGTGCTAAGTAAGAAATAGAATTGAGATTAGGAATACTTGCTTTGCTGCGTTAATTGTTCACATGTTTGTCCGAGTGTTCACATGCTTATGTGCTATGTGCTATCTTGTTTAGTTGGATGATGATTATGAGTATATCGCATGTGTTAACGTGGTGTGTGAATTATCTGCTTGAAGAACTGTCGATGTTATGAATTGTACACTTGAAAGCATGTTTTATGTATGACTGAAATGCATCATTAGGATTGCATTATGACATGATGAGATTAGAGCATATTGGCATGGTGTGATTCCTTGGACATGGCGTGGGTAAGCACTTGGTGCTTTGCATTATGAGGGTGCAGATCCTGTGGTGAAAAACCCAAAATCGGCCATTAGGTACTTGCGAGCCTGACGGATTCCGGACCGTGAAGCGAGACATAAGTGGCGGTACTCATGCCAGCGGAGAATGACCGTATCATGAGACATGGGTGGCATGGAGTTGCATGGGTGTGTCACGCATATTGCTCATATACTGTATACTGTCTATATACTGTCATCATGATATAGAATGCCATATAGAAATAACTGTACACTCGCACATGCCACGACCTTAGTTTTGTTTCTTGCATTAGCATTATATTGTACCAGCATGTTGAGCTGACCCCTTTAGTGGGGCAAACATTTCAGATGATGTTCCAGCTGTACGGGATATAGAGACGGTCTGATTGAGGGTTATATTGGGCCCGATGGGCGCTTTTGATATTTTGTAAGGGCATAAGCCCGAGACTGTATTTCATTTTGAATATTGTGAACCAACGGACCAGACTTTATGTATGTATTAGAATAGTGTACGGAATGTATGAGAATGTCATTGTTATCTTTCATTTCATTATTATTTTATTTCTTTTTGTCTCGTTACTCACGCCTCGGGTTCGCTGGAATTTGGGGCGTGACAAGCGCAGCCCAATCCTTCCTCTTTCCTCGATCGACTGAAAATCGCAACCCAGTCTTCATCGATCGCACTCGCAGGCTCGCCACCCCTCTTTGATCGACTGTTCAACTGAAGTAGTGAAGCCAATACTCCACTGCGATTTCTTTTACAAAAACGAAAAACCCTCTACTTGCTGTTATTGTGACGACCAGTTCTGATCTACAACTCCGGCACCAGGTATCTCTCCCTCTCTCCCTCTTCTTCTTCTCTGTTAGTTGTGGCAGCCCATTGGACTCTCTTAGTTCAGTTAAATATAGCTATCTTTAATAATCAAATTGATGTTCAACAAGTATCTCCTTTTCAAATCTTCTGTGCAGATTTGTGAGTCAAAGCTTAAACCCCTGTATTTGGTAGCCCTTCTACAAACTTTACAAGGGGAGAAGAGCATCGTTTTTACATCATCCGTGGAGTCAACCATAGATTATGTACCTTACTGAACTTTTTTGGTGATTTGCAAATTGCAAATGAAGATCAAGGAGTATTTGGGTCTTCAACGCCAGTCCATACAAAGGTAATATCTGGATTATTTTGCCTGATTGATGATATTTTTTTGATAGCTACCTAATTGATGGTATTCATTTCATGTAATTTTATGTTTTTTCCATGCCATGAACTGTGGATATCTATAATGATCTATACTATAAAACAGAACATATTGTATACATGAATGTGGTTGACCCATATGTGATTAAGTAGGATAGTCAAAGACAAATACAAAAAATGGATTCTATAATTGTTTAATTTGTACATCTTTGCTCAGGGAAAACTTGAGTTCTGATACTCAAAAGTTTTTAATTAAATTGGAAATTGATTCAAGTGATATGTAATTAATTTAAGTGATATGTAATTAATTTAAGTCATTTCATTATACCAAATTTTGAGATCCAACATATTAGTGTTTTTAAAGCCCATCAAAAAATGAATTTATGCAATTTTCATAACATCCCATCCCAATGTGCGAGTGGAATCCCAGACTAACCTATGATGGATTCTGAAGGACAAGTTACTAAGATTGAATATGTCACGCCCCAAATTCCAGCGAACCCGAGGCGTGAGTAACGAGACAAAAAGAAATAAAATAATAATGAAATGAAAGATAACAATGACATTCTCATACATTCCGTACACTATTCTAATACATACATAAAGTCTGGTCCGTTGGTTCACAATATTCAAAATGAAATACAGTCTCGGGCTTATGCCCTTACAAAATATCAAAAGCGCCCATCGGGCCCAATATAACCCTCAATCAGACCGTCTCTATATCCCGTACAGCTGGAACATCATCTGAAATGTTTGCCCCACTAAAGGGGTCAGCTCAACATGCTGGTACAATATAATGCTAATGCAAGAAACAAAACTAAGGTCGTGGCATGTGCGAGTGTACAGTTATTTCTACATGGCATTCTATATCATGATGACAGTATATAGACAGTATACAGTATATGAGCAATATGCATGACACACCCATGCAACTCTATGCCACCCATGTCTCATGATACGGTCATTCTCCGCTGGCATGAGTACCGCCACTTATGTCTCGCTTCACGGTCCGGAATCCGTCAGGCTCGCAAGTACCTAATGGCCGATTTTGGGTTTTTCACCACAGGATCTGCACCCTCATAATGCAAAGCACCAAGTGCTTACCCACGCCATGTCCAAGGAATCACCCCATGCCAATATGCTCTAATCTCATCATGTCATAATGCAATCCCAATGATGCATTTCAGTCATACATAAAACATGCTTTCAAGTGTACAATTCATAACACCGACAGTTCTTCAAGCAGATAATTCACACACCACGTTAACACATGCGATATACTCATAATCATCATCCAACTAAACAAGATAGCACCTAGTACATAAGCATGTGAACACTCGGACAAACATGTGAACAATTAATACAGCGAAGCAAGTATTCCTAATCTCAATTCTATTTCTTACTTAGCACAATATATCGTACCTGGTAATCGATCTCAAACCAGAAAGGTATACTCGTAGTCAAGTGAAACCACCGTAAGAACACTGAAGGTCAGGTCACCTTCTCTTTGCCTTTCCGTGTCCGGTTATGGGTTTCCAACCCTGTGATGGTGCTCCTCTCCTCTTGCTTTGCCTCTGTCCTCCCCTTTGGCCTCCTTAGCTTCCTTCTTTCTGCTTCTCTTTCAAAAACCAGAGCACACACCTCACTCTCTCTCTTTCCTTTCACTTTCTCTCTCTACACTTCTCTCTCTCTCTCTCTCTAAAATCCCACGACCAGTCTGCTCTTCCCCACTCTCTTCACTCACTTATACACACCTATACATGCAGACCACACTCACACACTTCCAACAACTCTCTTACACACACCACACCTCCCATGCTCCTTGGAGTGTTTTACACTCCATCACCCACTCACTCACTGCACACACCCACCCACATGGCACACACAATCAGCTTTTATACATATATATATACACATTTAAATACACACTCATATGTACACACATATACACACCAAACAATTTAATTTATATATACATACACACACATCTTAACAATAATAATAATAATAATAATAATAATAATAAATAAATAAAAAAAAAAATTAATGATAACAACTTGAGAATTTTATTTTTAAAAAAAAAATTTTCAGGTTGTTACATATACCACGTTGTCACGCCCCAAATTCCAGCGAACCCGAGGCGTGAGTAACGAGACAAAAAGAAATAAAATAATAATGAAATGAAAGATAACAATGACATTCTCATACATTCCGCACACTGTTCTAATACATACATGAAGTCTGGTCCGTTGGTTCACAATATTCAAAATGAAATACAGTCTCGGGCTTATGCCCTTACAAAATATCAAAAGCGCCCATCGGGCCCAATATAACCCTCAATCAGACCGTCTCTATATCCCGTACAGCTGGAACATCATCTGAAATGTTTGCCCCACTAAAGGGGTCAGCTCAACATGCTGGTACAATATAATGCTAATGCAAGAAACAAAACTAAGGTCGTGGCATGTGCGAGTGTACAGTTATTTCTACATGGCATTCTATATCATGATGACAGTATATAGACAGTATACAGTATATGAGCAATATGCATGACACACCCATGCAACTCTATGCCACCCATGTCTCATGATACGGTCATTCTCCGCTGGCATGAGTACCGCCACTTATGTCTCGCTTCACGGTCCGGAATCCGTCAGGCTCGCAAGTACCTAATGGCCGATTTTGGGTTTTTCACCACAGGATCTGCACCCTCATAATGCAAAGCACCAAGTGCTTACCCACGCCATGTCCAAGGAATCACCCCATGCCAATATGCTCTAATCTCATCATGTCATAATGCAATCCCAATGATGCATTTCAGTCATACATAAAACATGCTTTCAAGTGTACAATTCATAACACCGACAGTTCTTCAAGCAGATAATTCACACACCACGTTAACACATGCGATATACTCATAATCATCATCCAACTAAACAAGATAGCACCTAGTACATAAGCATGTGAACACTCGGACAAACATGTGAACAATTAATACAGCGAAGCAAGTATTCCTAATCTCAATTCTATTTCTTACTTAGCACAATATATCGTACCTGGTAATCGATCTCAAACCAGAAAGGTATACTCGTAGTCAAGTGAAACCACCGTAAGAACACTGAAGGTCAGGTCACCTTCTCTTTGCCTTTCCGTGTCCGGTTATGGGTTTCCAACCCTGTGATGATGCTCCTCTCCTCTTGCTTTGCCTCTGTCCTCCCCTTTGGCCTCCTTAGCTTCCTTCTTTCTGCTTCTCTTTCAAAAACCAGAGCACACACCTCACTCTCTCTCTTTCCTTTCACTTTCTCTCTCTACACTTCTCTCTCTCTCTCTCTCTAAAATCCCACGACCAGTCTGCTCTTCCCCACTCTCTTCACTCACTTATACACACCTATACATGCAGACCACACTCACACACTTCCAACAACTCTCTTACACACACCACACCTCCCATGCTCCTTGGAGTGTTTTACACTCCATCACCCACTCACTCACTGCACACACCCACCCACATGGCACACACAATCAGCTTTTATACATATATATATATACACATTTAAATACACACTCATATGTACACACATATACACACCAAACAATTTAATTTATATATACATACACACACATCTTAACAATAATAATAATAATAATAATAATAATAAATAAATAAAAAAAAAAATTAATGATAACAACTTGAGAATTTTATTTTTAAAAAAAAAATTTTCAGGTTGTTACATATACCACGTTGTCACGCCCCAAATTCCAGCGAACCCGAGGCGTGAGTAACGAGACAAAAAGAAATAAAATAATAATGAAATGAAAGATAACAATGACATTCTCATACATTCCGCACACTGTTCTAATACATACATGAAGTCTGGTCCGTTGGTTCACAATATTCAAAATGAAATACAGTCTCGGGCTTATGCCCTTACAAAATATCAAAAGCGCCCATCGGGCCCAATATAACCCTTAATCAGACCGTCTCTATATCCCGTACAGCTGGAACATCATCTGAAATGTTTGCCCCACTAAAGGGGTCAGCTCAACATGCTGGTACAATATAATGCTAATGCAAGAAACAAAACTAAGGTCGTGGCATGTGCGAGTGTACAGTTATTTCTACATGGCATTCTATATCATGATGACAGTATATAGACAGTATACAGTATATGAGCAATATGCATGACACACCCATGCAACTCTATGCCACCCATGTCTCATGATACGGTCATTCTCCGCTGGCATGAGTACCGCCACTTATGTCTCGCTTCACGGTCCGGAATCCGTCAGGCTCGCAAGTACCTAATGGCCGATTTTGGGTTTTTCACCACAGGATCTGCACCCTCATAATGCAAAGCACCAAGTGCTTACCCACGCCATGTCCAAGGAATCACCCCATGCCAATATGCTCTAATCTCATCATGTCATAATGCAATCCCAATGATGCATTTCAGTCATACATAAAACATGCTTTCAAGTGTACAATTCATAACACCGACAGTTCTTCAAGCAGATAATTCACACACCACGTTAACACATGCGATATACTCATAATCATCATCCAACTAAACAAGATAGCACCTAGTACATAAGCATGTGAACACTCGGACAAACATGTGAACAATTAATACAGCGAAGCAAGTATTCCTAATCTCAATTCTATTTCTTACTTAGCACAATATATCGTACCTGGTAATCGATCTCAAACCAGAAAGGTATACTCGTAGTCAAGTGAAACCACCGTAAGAACACTGAAGGTCAGGTCACCTTCTCTTTGCCTTTCCGTGTCCGGTTATGGGTTTCCAACCCTGTGATGGTGCTCCTCTCCTCTTGCTTTGCCTCTGTCCTCCCCTTTGGCCTCCTTAGCTTCCTTCTTTCTGCTTCTCTTTCAAAAACCAGAGCACACACCTCACTCTCTCTCTTTCCTTTCACTTTCTCTCTCTACACTTCTCTCTCTCTCTCTCTCTAAAATCCCACGACCAGTCTGCTCTTCCCCACTCTCTTCACTCACTTATACACACCTATACATGCAGACCACACTCACACACTTCCAACAACTCTCTTACACACACCACACCTCCCATGCTCTTTGGAGTGTTTTACACTCCATCACCCACTCACTCACTGCACACACCCACCCACATGGCACACACAATCAGCTTTTATACATATATATATACACATTTAAATACACACTCATATGTACACACATATACACACCAAACAATTTAATTTATATATACATACACACACATCTTAACAATAATAATAATAATAATAATAATAATAAATAAATAAAAAAAAAAATTAATGATAACAACTTGAGAATTTTATTTTTAAAAAAAAAATTTTCAGGTTGTTACAGAATATGATTTCCCATATGCATAGGGAATATCCTATATTGAGCCTTTCTGTATACCTACACTGGAGTGTGATATCCTCAAATGAGTTTGTGCTTCACCATGCATTTGGCAATTGTCCAACATAGGTTATTTTGTTCCTTTAGTACTCTCTTATTCATTGTTGATAAAATATTATTTTCTACTATACTTTTTTCATTTTTTTCTTGAAATTTTACGTATTAAGAAAATTCATATTTTGTAAAAATTTTTTATATAATTTTTAGTAATTTTTGTATAATTTTTAAAATTTAAAATATTAATAATATGTATTATTAGATTTATTAATTACATAATTATAATATCACTGTTTAATTCTGATTGATCCGACAGTTGAACCGATAACTCGTAATTCAAACATTTTTCTGATTCCATGTCTGATCCAGGTCTGAAAACATTACTCCTAAGTTAAAGTAAGTTAAAGTGCTGGTATAGTATTAGAGCGAAGGATGAGCTCGTTTGGTGGAGTGGTAGTCTATCACGTAATGAATTTCAATTAAGCGTACAGAATTAGGTGTGTATTGGCGGGCAGGGACTAGGGAGTGTGAACATCTTTAAGACAACTGTACCCCACGTTACGACCTCATGTTTGATGGAGACTTCTCTCTGTCTATTTGTTGCTTTCCTCTTTTTTGTTTTTGTTTTTTTTTTTTTTTTCTTGTTTTTTTTTCTTCTTTTCACTCCCAAACGCATTCCCATTTCTCCACAAGCGTCTTCATTACACTTATTTACTCATTACCATTTGTCTGGAAAGTGGGGGTGCGTTGGAAGAAACTTGGTTTGGATTTTTTTTTTTATAGGCAATATTCTTCTAAAGAATGATTATTTTAATTATTATATAGGTTAAAAGGTAATTTATTAAAATTAGTCTAATTAATAACTCATGAATTTTTTTAAAGAAAGTTATGGATTATTCCTTTACTCTTTTTATTAAGAAAGAAGTTTAGTTGATTTAATTTATTTTTTAAAGTACTGAATTAGGTGTTATTTTCTTCTTTTCAATTTTAAACTCGATTTTATCTTTATATTTATTATAATCTATTAGGTTATTAAATTTTTTACTGTTCAGATTAAATATTCCTGAATCATTACTTTCAATGATAAAAGTAGTGTCACATATGCAAAAATAATATAATTACACATAATATTATTTACAATATTTGCTGAAATTACCATAAAATATGAGATAGTGTATTACGATATAGTTATCATGTATAATATTTTAGTGCTAAAGATATAACAAATAAAACAAAAGTGATGTAATGGTCATTTTACATGCCTCTATTTTTTGGGACCTATATTTACAAATGGTAATGGTGGAATAAAGTTTGGTAACGGGTTAGTAGCTTGTAAAGTAATAGACTTTTCCGGAGGCATTAGGTGAATTGACGGAGTGATTTTATTTAAATAAGAGGATTAACGCGATGTTTGAATGATAATTTCCTTTGTACCAATTTGATTGTATTTATGTGATGATTCTCCAATTCACTTATTGTAATGTTTTCTTGTGGTTGAGTGGACAATTTGTATTATTAGGGGTATGATGAATTATTTATTAATATGCATGCATGTTGGTTGAATACTTATGTTGACACTTCGAAACTCACGTGCCTACACTTTGCATCGCCTTAATTTTTCTTATTTTAGAATCTTTATTGAAATTGTTGTTTTAACCTCTACCAGATGCAGATAATGGCAAAGAGCTGGCGCCTTGATGATATGGACTAGAATGAAACATTCTTTTGAACCATTTTGTTGATTTTGGAATGTACTTAAACTCGCAATTCTATTTTAAAATTTTATTATTTTTGAGAATGTAAAAAGGGCCTCTGGCCTTTATATGTTGATGAAAAGACTCGAAAGTCTCAACAAGACTAAGTATGCTTTAGACTTAGTAATAAGAAAATAAGTTTACTGTGATAATGATATTAAGGTCCGTTATACGGATAATATCAAGGGTGTTATAATTAGTATGACCAGATATGTGATAATTACTAAGGCACGTGTGTTATAAATGGTAATGGTGGAATAAAGTTTGGTAATATGGTCCAAAATAACAATAGAAATCCATCTACATAATTCATCTCTCATGTCCATCTCTAATTATCAATTCGTCTCCCATTTGCTTATTTGATTGGAGGCACGTCTCTTGTAGATGAATAGGGACGGTGTCAACTAATTTTATGTATTTATATTATTACAAGTTATAAAAATGAAACTATTCCTTCTTTTTTTTTATGCTACAAAGAAAATTGATAAAATGAATCATTATAATTGCCCATTAAACTATTCTTTTCATAAAATTAATATTATATTTGTAACATGAATTTCATAATTATATAATACTGTGAACAATTATATATATTGAGATGAAAATCTAAACATAATAATTGTTTGTAATGATGTTCAATTCATAATATGTTAATTTGGTATTTTAATTATTTAGTTAATATATAATAAATTATAATTTATGCAATAGGAGTTCAAATATTATGTAATAAAGTGATATATCTACTAAGTTATATCTACTAATATTGTAATACACTATCTCATATTTTATGTAATACACTATCCCATATATATTTTTACGTCTCTAGTAGGTAGCTCAAAAATAGTTAACAGCAAAAAGGTAGAAGCATATCTAATTAATTACTTCAACAATTCAATAATTTTCTAACAAAGCAATTCTTACCCCTATGTTAAAGTGAATGAACTATATAACAATATTAAATGATAATATGTGACACTACTAATATTGTAAACTTATTTGTTTACAAAATAATTTTAATTTATTAATTAGACAAATCATAATATTATGCAATATGATACATATATTAAGTGATATATCATATATCATATTATTAATAAAAATTTTATTTGCTTTAATATACTACAAATAGGTTAAAAAGTAATTTATTAAAATTAGTCTAATTAATAGCTCATGAATTTTTTTAAAAGAAAGTTATGGATTATTCCTTTATTCTTTTTATTAAGAAAGATGTTTAGTTGATTTAATTTATTTTTTAAAGTATTGAACTAGGTGTTATTTTCTTCTTTTCAATTTTAAACTCGGTTTTATCTTTATATTTATTATAATCTATTGGGTTATTAAATTTTGTACGGTTCAGATTAAAAAACTCCTTGACTTGTAAAGTAATTTTGGTATAATACATTTTCTATTGACAAAGAAAAAAAAATTATAGTCATAACTCATAACTACACTATATATATATATATTGATATACCACAAAGTGACAGACCAATCGTCATGTGACACGTAGGCCTACAGACCAGACAATGCTCGGCCATTCAGAACAGACCTACGTCCCTCCAGAACTCACACTTCATTCAGAGCAGATCCACATTCTTACAGAACTCACAAGTCCGAGCATACCCCGTGGTTCAGAGCTTATCACCACCTTAACACCTACCGAGCAGAGAATAAGGAAACAGTCTTCTACAAGGAAACTACCACACACGGTTATCTCCTTGACACAGTATCCAACATGGTAACTGCCATTCTTCGATAAAAAAATTCCTACTTTCATGGCTCCAAATCCTAATCAACTTAGGAATCACTAAGCCTATAAATAAAATCCTAAGGTACGTTTTTACATTCATGCTCATTCTTTGGCTTACAATTACAATCTTTTGAATTCAATTTATTAACTTAAGCATCGGAGCGGCTACCACCGGAGCCAATCCAGTGGTCCTCTGATCTTCTTCTTTGAATGTTCTTCAAGGAGCCGAGCTCGGAATACACATTAGCCAAAAAATGCAGCATCAATTTTGCGCCGTCTGTGGGAAGCGACAATCACCAAGTGCTCTACTAACACAAAACTTATTCTCCTTTTCACTAAAGGATTATGGCTCCCAACCTCCGACCAAGGAAGAATGCTCAAGATCCTCAAAACCCTCAACCCCGACCACTTGCTGGTCGAGGAAGAGCACGAACGAGTGATCCCGTGCAGCAAGAGCTCGACCAAGTCAAACGAAAAAACTAGTTGATGTAAGAACAACCCCTAGCCATGTCCAAAACTCTGGCAATGCTCGCTCAGAATCGTGAAGCTAATCCTTTGAATCCACCCGTCAACACGACCGATCAACAACCTTCTACTACTGCTCACATTCATGGAGATCCGCAACCGTTGGCAGCCGTAAGCAGAGGGATATCAACCTTTATCCCAGAAGTCCATTATCGAACCACCATTAAGGCTCTAACCCTGGGGCTTCGGGAGTGAGCCTAATACCACAAGAGTCTCAACCTCAAATGGCTCCTACACCTCCAATCCAAGAGGACCAAAGTAATCTCCCGACCATGGGACGAGATCATCCTATCCATATAGGCCCTGAAGCTGCAAGGCTTGACTCACATCAACCAATCTTACCTAGGGGCCCACAAAGAGCTAAGGAAGTTGTAGAGTCTATGGACCAAACTATTGTTATGAGGGGTGCTCAAATCCCTCTAGAACAAGACGAGTTAGGCAGGTTGCTCGAAAGGTTTGCCACACCGTTCACCCTTGCTATCATGGCCGAGGAAAGGCCAAAAAAATTTGTTGTCCCAAAGTTCACTCCTTATGATGGGACAGGGGATCTAGGGGACCACCTTTCCCATTACCAACACACCATAGTCTTACATGACACTTCTGACGCCTTTATGTGCTGAACGTTTGTGACCAGCCTCAAGGGTACTGCTCTGAAGTGGTTTTATCACCTCCAACCGAACTCAGTCACCAGTTTTTATAAGCTCGGTAGGCGATTCCTAGACAGATTCATGACAAGTAGGAGGCTAAGGAAGGGTCCTGAATTCTTGTTAAATGTGAAACAGACTACGGAAAAGTCCTTCAGAAAATACATTGCCTGCTTCAATGCCGAACTCACTGAGGTTACAGATTGCAGCCCTAGTTTCCTAGTAGCTGCTCTGGCCTCTGGTCTTGCACAAGGAGGCTTCAGGGAATCTTTGACAAAAAATCCCTCATGGATCGAGCAAGGAAATATATTAACCTAGAAGAAGCAAAAGACGCCTCCCGAAAGGTTAAAGAGTAAGCCTAGAAAGACGACCAAAAGAAAGACAACCAAAAGAAGGATGACCAGAGGAGGGACCCTAGCACGGCTAGGAAGAGAGTCAGATGCCCAGAAAAAAGAATGGTACCCAGAACTTCATATAATTCAGGACTAACAGAGTTCACCAATTTTACTGCTCTGAACACCTCTCCAAACAACATACTTTGGCAAGTCAAATCTCGAGAAAATTTGAGATGGCTAGAGCCTTTAAAAGGTGATCCTAGCTACAGGGACCAGAGCAAGTATTGTGATTTCCACAAAGACCGTGGGCATACAACTAAGGCCCTCAAACATAAAATTGAGCAGCTTATAAAAAGAGGATGATTGCAAGAATTCGTCAGGCAGGAGACGGGGGCAGAACCCTCGCAACGATAGGCCTCAACAGAGGAGGCTGGATCATAGGCCTGACCAGAGACAGGAACCAAGGGAAGGTCGAAACGAGCCTCAATGGTAGAACAACCAAGTAATCTTTGTCCTTCATGCAAATTCCCCGACAACTGGAACGTCTAATAGATCAAGAAAACAATATGCTCGGGAGGCCAGAGTTGCTCCTAACATCATACAAATCTCTAATATCGAGAAAAGGTTGAGGCCAGTGCTTGAAATCCAGTTCTCGGATCGAGATCTCGAAAGAGTACATTGTCCTCACAGTGATGCCCTCGTCATCTCCCTCAAAATTGCCAACTTTGAAATCCGAAGAGTCCTCATGGACACTGGGATTTCAACGAATGTACTGTTCTTCAAACCTTTCAAACAGATAAAGCTCAACCCCAGTGACATCAAGCCCACTGGTGTAATCATGGCAGGATTTGATGGGAATCTCAATACTCCATTAGGAAGGATTGACCTAGCCACTACGATAGGAGAGGGAGACGGACAAAAAACCACAGTAACTGAGTACATGGTTCTGAATGCCAAATCTCCTTACAATGTCATAATTGGGAGACTGTGGCTACACCAAATGGGAGCAGTCACCTCAACTCTTCACCAATGCTTAAAATACGTCCACAATCAGGTTGTCTACTCCATCAGAGAATGTCAACCAACTTCTACAGAATGTCATGCTCTCGCACTCAAGGTGAAGGCCCCCAAATAGCAATTACTGTACGCCCGTGAATGTGGGGATCCAGTCCTCTCCCACTATCACGAGACAGAAGACTGCCCTTCTAAAATTGATGAGCCACTAAGCCCTAGACGAAGGGACAGTAAGGCCAAGCCCATAGGGGAACCTATCAGAGTACTGGTCAGCTCAGAACCCCAAGGGCGCTACTTGCAGATAGGTCCAGACCTAACACTTGTTGAGCAGGATGAGATGGTGGAATTTTTGAAGAAAAACCTGTAACACCCCGACCTGTTTACTGGGAAATTAAGTTACTAACTTGGTATAAGAAATTTGATGAAAGTAAAATAAGAAGTTACAGAAGATTAAACCAGGATAAATAATAATAATAATAATAATAATAATAATAATAAAATAAAAATAAATAAATAGATAAAAATAAATAAAATTAAAGGAAAACAAAATAAAACAAATAATTAAATTCCCAAACGAGGCATAAGGGAAAAATAGGAAAAGAGAATCAAAAGTGAGGCCATGAGAATTGAACCCTTGACCCAAAATATGAGCAAGCTTAAGCCCAACAAGTTGAGCCACTTGGGCTACCCACCCTTTGTGAAAAATATAGCAAATTATATGTATATGTATACATATAATAAAACCCCACCTCTCAAATGACCCAATCACAACACATGTAACACATCACCCTTACATAATATGTGCAAGTGTATACGTTTGTGTATCTATTTACGTATGAGTCTGATTTCGGGTGGCAGAAAATGAATGTGTGCATGTGAGTTTAGAGAGAGAGAAAGTAGAGAGAGTGTAAGGTAGAGAGAGAGAGGGAGAGAAAAAAGAACGGAAAAAAGGACTTGCATGCAAACTTGAATCAGGCCTTAGGAGCATAAGAAGGAAGTAGAATCGAAGCTAAGAGAGGGGAGCCCCACTGTTGAGGTAAAAACACACCAAACCAAATTTTTATGTTTTTCTCTCTCTAAGAATCATGCCTTAATAATGCAAGTTAAAGAGATTAGAATACAAATATGACCCTTGTTGTTACTGGAGGAGAAAATAGAGATGAAATGGGGCGGTTTGGGATTGAAAGACCTTAGGATTAGCCATGGCCGAACCTAGTGGGATCTGGGTCATGATGAAAACTTGAATGAAACTTGAAACCAATTGTTGGGCTGAAAAGAGCATGGAATTTAGAGCATTCTGCAACTTAAACCATATGAAATGGTTAAGAAATGAGACCACACGACTGAGTTGCAAGTAGGAAGATAATGGAGCCAACCGAACTCCATGGTCGGATTTAAAACCTTCAAATCAATGCTAAAATGGAGTTTAGGTTGCAAGGATTAATTAGGATTGAAAACAGAGGAGAAAATTGGCTTCAGAACTCACGAAATAAGGACTAAAAAATCTAGGGTTTCGGTGAACAGTGGTTGTCTTGAGGGGGAAGACGACACTGTTCATGGGTCGGGTCATTCGGGTCGGATACCGGGTCTGGGTCGACCCGAGTGTAATTGGATCTAAGTGCACAGTGAAACGGCGATGTTGGATTAATGTGGCATGACGTCATGCTGACGCAGTAAACCGAATTGAACGCTTTGGCTCTCGACCAAACCGAACCAGTCCAATTGAAAGTGGTCTTTCCGAGTCATAGAGTTGAGCTTGCGATAATCAATACAAACTCTCCACCCTGTGGTGGTGCGCATAGGGACAAGCTTACCTTTATCACTCTCAACAACAGTGATACCCAAATTCTTTGGTACCACTTGGGTGGGACTCACCCACTTGCTATCAGAAATTGGGTAAATAATACCCGCATCTAGCAATTTGACAACTTCTTTCATGACAACCTCCTTCATGTTGGGATTAAGCCTTCTCTGCATTTCTCGAGATGGCTTTGCATCATCCTCTAAATGAATGCGGTGCATACAAATAGAGGGATCAATCCCTTTTAAATCAACTATGGACCAACCTATAGCACCCTTGTGCTCTCTAAGAACCTCAAGAAGACGGCACTCTTGTTCACTTGAAAGATTAGAAGCAATGATAATAGGGAGAGTGTCATCGGGTCCTAAGAATGAATACTTAAGAGTAGCCGGAAGTGGCTTCAACTCAAGCTTTGGAGGAACCTCTAAAGATGGAAGAGTAGGGGTGCTCGCAAGATTAGGTAGGGGTTCTGGTCTAGACTTCCAAGGAGGATAGTCTATAAAAAGAGAACAGTCAAGCAGTGAATTGACTTCTTCAATAGAACCATCAATATCAAAAGCATCACTATCAAAGTAAGTCAAACATCTCTCTAAAGGATCCTCAATTAAGATTTGAGGGAGAGATTCCTCAACTATCCCATCTATCATATCCACTGAAAAACAATCCTTCTCATGTGGAGGTTGTTGTGAAGCATTGAAAACATTGAGCCTCACAGTCATATTCCCAAAAGAAATATCCATCACCCCAGTTCGACAATTAATACATGCATGAGCAGTAGCTAAGAAGGGTCGACCTAAGATGACGGGAATCTGACGCTTAGGGTCATGAGCGGGCTCCATATCTAGAACTAGGAAATCAACTGGAAAGTAGAATTTGTCTACTTTCACCAAAACATCCTCAATGATCCCACGAGGTATCTTAACGGATCTGTCAGCTAACTGCAAAGACACTGTCGTAGGCTTCAACTCACCTAACCCAAATTGCTTATAGACAGAGTATGGCAATAAATTGACACTTGCCCCCAAGTCAAGGAGCGCCCTCTCTATAATGTGATTACCTATGACACAAGAAATTGTGGGGGCTCCAGGATCTTTGAACTTAGGTGCAGTTTGGTACTGGAGAATTGAGCTCACTTGCTCTGTCAGAAAGACCTTTTTTGACATATGAGTTTTAGCTTTTCGCTTTTGAGTGCAAAGGTCTTTCAAGAATTTGGCATAGGAAGGAATTTGCTTGACTGCATCAAGAAGTGGCAAGTTAATCTTAACTTGCTTAAAAATCTCAAGCATTTCCTCCATATTTGCACCCTTTTTCCCAAAAGGAGAAGGGTCGGCCAAACAGGAAGGGTAAGGGGCCTTGGGCACATAGGATGCCACAGGAACACTCAAGGGATCACTTGGGGATGAAGAATCCCTTTTTTGCAAATTCTCATTCTCAACTACATCCTTTTTAGAAGAACTTGTCAATTCACCCTCAGCCTTATATTCAACTTTGTTATCTACCACTCTCCCACTCCTAAGAGTAGTTATGGCCTTAGCTTGCTCATGATATTGATCATTGGGGTTGGAAGTCTCTACCTCATATTGGCCTTTAGGATTGTTCACTGGTTGACTTGGTAAACGCCCCTCATCTCTTCTACTCATAGCTTGTGCTAGTTGTCCCATTTGGGATTCTAGCTTCGAGATGGACTGAGTGTGTGAGTGGAGCAATTGAGTGTTAGACTGATGATTTGACTCTAAAGCTTGCAAAGCACTCAACACCTTGTCCTCAAAGGCTGAATTTCTAGGAGGAGGAGGTGGTTGTTGATATTGTTGATGAGGAGGACGGTAGGATGATGATGGAAAAGAATTAGGCACATTTGGCCTTGAATTTTGGGAGAATGGAGGATTTGAGGCTTGAGGCCTCCAAGAAAAATTTAGATGGTTTCTCCATCCTGGGTTGTAATGGTTAGAATATGGATCATTACCCGGTTTGGAAAAACCTTGAAGAGCATTTACTTGCTCTTCCACAAACTCTGGATATTGCGGGGCTAAGGGACAATCTGACACATAATGAGTTAGGCATGAACATAAAGCACACACCTCTTAAGTGGTAGGAACATAAGTAGAAACTTGTCCCCTAGCCAAAACTTGGTCTAATTTCCTAGACAACGCCGCAACTTGCTCTTGGACATCCACAGCTTGTCCAACTTCATAAATACCACCTCTTTTAGGGACACTAGAAGAGGTGGGTGGAGCTCTCCGACTTGTTGAGGCATGGTGCTGTGAATTCTGACTAAGGGTCTCAAAAAGATCCCATGCCTCATCCTGATTCTTGTTGAGGAAAGTCCCTCCACAAGCAGAGTCAATCATTTGACGGTTTTGTTCTGTGGTACCGTCATAAAAACTTTGTACCAACTACCAACGCATGATATCATGATGGGGACACTTCCTATGAAGGTCCAAAAATCTCTCCCAAGCTTCATGAAAAGACTTGCCATCGAGTTGAGTAAAATTTGTGATGGCTCTTCTCATATCATTGGTTTTGCCTATAGGAAAGTATTTTTTTAAAAACTCTTGTTAGAGTTGAGTCCAAGTTGTTATGGAATTTGTAGGCAAAGAACCGAGCCATTGTTTGGCTCTATCTTTCAATGAAAAAGGAAACAACCTTAACTTAAGAGCATTCTCACTCAGATTTTGCACATTGACAGTGGTGCAAAGCTCTAAAAACTCATTCAGATGTTAGTATGGGTCCTCATTTGATTTCCCATAAAAAGATGGTAACATCTGAATGGTTTGCGGTCTAATTTCATAATGCTCAGTTACAGTAGGTATTTGAATACATGAAGGATTGGTATATGTTGTAGGAACAAAATGAGCCTTAAAAGGCTGTGGTTGTTGTTGTCCACCATTATCAGCCATGTCTATAGAAATAGGATTTCCTAAAACCTCAGACTTAATGGACAAACTACGAAAAGCTCTCAAGGTTCTTTCTAGCTCAAGGTCTAATTTCTCTAAGTCTGGGTTGCACGAACGGCGACCAAACATAAAACAAATAAGCCTATCCAATCAAGTATACCAACTGTAGCAAAAATAAAATGCAAAGAGAAGGGAAAGATTTCACTGTGATAGATTGCAAAGCAGGTAGAATTTTTTTTTTTTTTTATGAACCCATGTTTGCTCCAATCGACTCCGCTTCTCTTTAGCTTTTTATAATTGCTGCACACCAAAGACAAAGAAAAAGAATAATAGCAGAAAATAAAGAATTAAAATAAAAATCAACTACTAAATTTTTTAACAATTCAACCGTCCCCGTCAACGGCGCCAAAAATTGATCTGTCGTGGAAATCAATCAAATTACCAAACTAAACTACTAGTATAGTAGAGAAGTAAGGGTCGAACCCACAGAGACTGTTAATTGTTTAAAAATTAAAGTTGAGATTAATTTTAATTGAAATTAACAAAGATTGATCGTTGTTGATTTTCTTTCTAAAATTAAATGAGAATTATAATTAAAATAAATATTCAGCTGAATTAATGATGAATCAAATTAAAAGAGGATTCCTAGGGTGTTGAATCCACCACTAATCTTGTAACTAGCTTCAATTGTATTAATTCTTGGGCCATTAAATTTGGATGTAAAAAATGTATTTTGGTTACAAGCCTTAATACAATCATCAAGAAAATCACGCACCAAAACCCTAAGCACGAATCATTTTTGGTCAACACAAATTGTCTACGCTAATTCTAAGGTCATAGTCACAATTTGTTTTTCCTGAGTTATGACTCATCCTACGGTTTTGATGTATGTACACATATTACTATTGTATAACCACATAAACAAAATCACAGAAATTGATTATGTGAAACTGAATAATACGATCATTGCTTTAATAAAATCCCAACGTTATACAATCAACATCCAAAAATAATTAACCCAAAAATAAAATACAAAGAAGCAATATTACTTGACTAGGGTTTCATCTAAACCCTAGGAATGAGAGAAACTTAGCCCATGATAGTGGAAGAGGAGACCACCATAGCCATGGAGTTCTTCATCTTCTTCTTTAGAGTCGTCTCCTTCCTTCTTCTCCTCGTCTAGATCCCCAAAAACGGCCTCCTCTTTTCCAAAACCCTAGCTCCCAATAATATCCCCCCTTTTCCAAAAATGCCCCCCACAAAATAAGAATTCAGGAAAAAGAATAAAATTCCGTAATTAAACATTAGGGGCCCAAAAAGGGAGTCTAAAGTGCTCCAAAATAGAGCCTATAATGCTAAAATAGGCCCTGGTCCACCAATATATGGACCAAGCCTCTCTTCTAACCCAAAATCACTTGTTTTCCACTTCTTTTAGCACTTCAAAGCCCAATATTTTCCTTTTGCTCCAAATCTACTACTAAATCATCAACTTTGACGAGCTTTCTCTGTAAAAAGACAAAACAAGAATTAACTAGCAAATGCATATAGATTGGAGAAATTAAAATAATAAAAGTGCAAGAATATCTAGGGTTAACAAAATAAATATGCATTTTTTAACCAGTTATCAAGGAGTTATAATAAAAAGTGTGTTTCTAAAATTATTTGTGTGTTAGTTCTAAAGGTTTTGAACCAAGGCCATCTTAGTTATTTTGATGAATACAAGACATTAATTATGAGGACTAATTTTTAATCTAGTGTCAATGCAAATAGGCCAACTTGATTAAAGCGAGAAAGATTGACCAAGAAATGACAAAGTTAATCAAATGAAAAAAAAATCCACTTAATCACAAGTTTCAAGACTATATTCAAATCATGTGGATATACTCAAGCCCAAAAAATTAAGAGATGTCAAGAAAAGACTTAGGTTGTGTTTGGTAACAATTCCTGTTTTTGGTTTTCAATTTTCTACAAACAGAATTTAGTTTCGGTTTATTTTTGATAGAAACAAAAATGAAAAATGTGTTTTGTACAATAATACTGTTTTTCAAAAAATAAAAACAAAATTAGGAAACATGTTTGATAACCAATATAAAATATATATGGTTTAACGTTATATTGGTTATCAAACATCTTTCCTAATTTTGTTTTATATATATATGGAGTGAATTACACTTTTCACTTTTGAACTTTACCCCCGAATTTCACTTTAGTCCCTCTCATTTTAATTCTACCGCTTTCAACCTTCAATTTTTAGTCCCATTTCAATTTTATCCTTCAGTTACAATTGATCGTCTAATGTGGACGAAAAAAAATCACGCATAAGGCACACGACACACTCAAATCCACATTCGTCCTTAATTGAGCTCTTGTTCTTCCTCATCTTTCAAGTCTCTGCACACAGCCTCCTAAACACAACAAGACAACAATCTTTTATGGGCAAAGATTACTCGGTGGGTAAACCCCACAAGCAACTACAATTAATTTTCAAAGCCATGTATTTCATCATTTCTTTCCCCAAGAAAGTTGCTTTCAAGAATACTGTTAGTCTTAAAGGTTTTCAATCAAGGGCGTCTCAGTAATTTTGAAGATCACAAAACATTATCTAATGGACTAATAGTTTATCCAAGTGGTAATATAAATAGGTCATCTAGGTCAAAGAAGGTTGTTAACCAAGAAAATGACAAAAATCTATCAAGCTTAAGGATTCCTCTCAAGAGCATGTTCTAAAGCAAAGATCAAAACAAGAGCAATGTTCTCATGATGACTCAAGCAAGGTGGGCTCACTCAAGCCCAAGGATTCAAGTGAAGAATTTCATTTTTTATTATTTTGGGTTTTGGATTTTGAGTGACGTTAGGATTAGATTGATCATCAGTCGTACGCTCTCACTATTTAAAATAGTCATCTAATGACTAACCTCAAATGATTTTTTCAAAACAAAATATTTAACTTAGAGTTTTGAAAGATCAAAAAGTTTTGACAAAAGTACACTTAGAAAGAAAAAAGCTAAAAGACACTCATTGTTTAAACCAGTAAACCAAGTTCTTAAATCAGTCAACTAATTCTTAAAACTTATTTGTCACACTGATAAAACCAGTCAACTGAGTGAAGTTTTATAAATTTGCCTGAGCACACTATCCAAATCAGTCAACCTCTTACAAGATTCAGTCGACTGTCCTTAAAAGGCAAAACAAGTGTACAAACAAAATTAGTCGACTGATTCATAGAACCAATCGACTGATTCATAGAACCAATCGACTGAATGATGATTTGATGAATTGCCTAAGCACACTGTCTAAATCAGTCAACCACTTCTCAATGGCAAAACCATGCACAAATAGAACTAATCAACTGATACTCAAAATCAGTCAATTGATTGTTCTTAACCAAATGAATCTCAAACCTTCTGGACAAATCGATCAACCTAATTAGTTGACCGGTCCTCATTGCAGGCGACTGGTAAATAATTTATTTTCATTTTATATAAAAATAAATTTAAGTATTAATCAATATTTATTTAGAAATGAAAAAAATTAGTTGAAAAAAAAAGTTAAAGAAAGGAAAAGATAGTTATGTCATTTTATAAAAGAAATCTGATTAGAAAAAAGTATTTGTAATTTGTCAAGTAAAATAAAAAAATATTAATATAATTTTGGAAACATAAAAAAAAATAGTGTAATTATAAAAAAATTTGTATAATTTACTCAAAATAAAAAACTTTGAGGAACATCTACACGTTAATCATGACTT
Source organism: Nyssa sinensis (assembly GCA_008638375.1). Taxonomy (NCBI): domain Eukaryota; kingdom Viridiplantae; phylum Streptophyta; class Magnoliopsida; order Cornales; family Nyssaceae; genus Nyssa; species Nyssa sinensis. Next base: position 429,868 of record VIRR01000480.1, on the reverse strand, counting down.
TGCCCATGATTTTTAGTATTAAAAAAATGACTTTTAATGCAATAGTATTCATCCGTGAACCTTGTTGTAATACCCTGACCCAGATTCTGACATGTAAACCGAGGTAGACCCCCAAGATATACCGAATTATTTAATGAGTAATATACAGTGACGGGTATGATTACCGAGGTAAATCGGTAGAAGTTTATAATCTCATGGAATTACGAGATTAAGAAAAGTCAAGTACGAACAGACCGAGCCAATAAAAATAATATCCGACTTATAACCGAAGCATCGCAATAAATAATATAAAGTAATGGGCACGTAGTTCGAGATAGATAATACGATTCATTAATTTAGTAATATACAATTTAAAAATAAAAGAAGTAAATTTTAAGTGATCCCAAGTACCCAGGAGTACCGTACAATAAACCCGAGCGGTATGAAAAATCGTGTGCGTAGGCCAGTATATGCCTTGATATACGTGCACAGTGTATTTTAATAAATGCAAGTGTATATATATATATATATATATATATATATATAAAAATAAAATATAAAAATATATATACAAGTATATATGTATATACGGTTATGTATGTACATATATTATATAAATGTATATATTAGTATAAATGGATATATATTATATTATATATATATATATATAATAAAATACATATTTTATTATATATATAAGCATGCAAAGAATAGAAAAAGAAAAAAAAAATAAAAAAATAAATGAAGAGAAATAAGTGGAGCCGTGTAAGTTTGTGTAGTGTGCCTTATATATATATAATATATTATATAAATACGTAAAAATATCAAGTGAACAAGAAATGAGAAAAACAAAACAAAAGAAAAGGAAAAGGGTGAGAAAGAGTGAGATGGTGTAGTATGTGCATACGTGTGTGGTGGAGTGGCTTACAGCAGGTCGTGTGCATGTGTTTGGTGTAGTGTGTGTGGTGTAATATTATATATATATATATATATATATATATATATATATATATATATAAGTGAAGCAATGAAGTAAGGAAAAAGAAAGAGATGAGAAAGTCGTCAAAGGGGGCTGCCGACACTGTTAGAGAAAAAGAGAATTATGTATATGTGTGTAGTGTATTTCTCATGTGTTATATATATTATATATATATATATATAAATAATCTAGTGGACCAAAGAAAACGAAAGAAATAAAAATGAAAGAAAAGAAACCGAAAGTCAAAAAAGTAGGGGCATGTTATATATACAAATATATGTGCTGTGTAGCGTGGCAATGTGGGGCAATTTCAGCCAAGCTGTTGAAGGAAGGAAAAAGGAAAGGAAGTGTGAAGGGTGGTGCAATAGGCGTAGTACAGGAACAATTTTATATATACATATATATAATATATGTGTGTTGGGTAGCGTACAAAAAAAGAAGGAGAAAGATATATGTTTACATATGTATATGCGTAGTGTTAAAACCAAAAGAAAGAGAAAAAGAGAGAGATGGAGAGCAGCAGTAGCGTTGCGTGGTGCGTTGCAGTAGGCGACAAAACAGAAAAAGTGGAGCAGCAGCGGTAGTGCTCCAACTGCAAGAAAATTATGTACATATGTATGCTTGTGTTGTGACGTTGGAACAGAGAGAAAAATAGAGAAAAGAGAGAGAGATTTGGGACGGTGCAGGTTGGCGTAACAGGGTAAATATATATATATATATAAATATGTGTGTTGGTTTATGATGTTGAAGAAAGGGAAAAATGGAGAAATAAAGAGAGCAGCCGAGAGGAGGGGATGGCAGTAGCAGCAGCAGCTACTGCAATTTAGCAGCAGTAGTAACAGCACAGTGCAGGTGTAACAGGAGCAAAGAAAATGGCTGTACAGGCAATGTTATAGCAGGAAAATTGTGTATATCCATGTATATATGTGTGTGGGTTTAACGGTGCAGCAGGGATTTTATATATATAAAAATATGTGTGTTTGTGTAGTGGGAAAAATAGAAGGGTAGTGCAGCAGATTTGTGTTATGTAGCGGCAGTACAGAGGAAGAGGGTTGAAAGTGTTGTTGGGTCATTGTTCAGGTGATGGATTCCAATACAGCTCGGAAATTGTGTGTGTGGATGTCGCAGTTTTATAGTAGTAGCTATGGCTGTAGTAGTTACAGAGAGTGGGGGGTTCGGTTCGGATGCTATTGAAGCATCAAGTATGAGTCGTTTCATTTTTGCAGCGGCTTGGGCGTGTTGGCAGATTCCAAAATCTGAGGCCTTGCAATTTATGGTTGAGATTAGATTTAAAGTTAGTCCTATCAGTTATGAGTTAGTTGAGAATGGCTCAAATCAGTTGGATCTTAATTGGGTTAGACCTTTTAGCCGAACCCGGAGCAATTATTAAATGTGAGTTCAGTGTCGATGAAATATCGACTACAGCCAGACAAGGTTAGAATTAATTATTGTTTATGTCACACCTCGAATTTTTGTAAACCCGAGGTGCGACTGACGAGACAAAAAATAAAATAAATAAAAGGACAAATGTAAATAAATTTACTAAACATGCATCCATTCCCATCAATACATAAAATAACATAAAGTACATCCCATGAATACATCGTTTGCATGGTCATTCAGGCTTAAGCCCTTACATCGCAAAATATGCCCCAAGGGCCAAACATCTCCAAGCACTCTCCTCTATAAAGCATTACTGAAACTCATGTAGCTGGGGCATCCTCATCTGTAATATTGGTCCCACGAATGGGTCAGCTCAACTGCTGGTATAATGTAGTGCTAATGCAAGAAATAAAGCTAAGGCGTGGCATGTGCAAAGTGTACATTTATATCTAAATGTCATTCAAAGCATCGTAGTAATATATGAGTGGTATGCATGATGCACCCATGCACAACTCTATGCCACACCCATGTCTCATTTACGGGTACTCCCCGATGGCATCGAAGTACCAATGCAATGGCCAATTTTGGGTTTTTCACCACAGGATCTGCACCCTCATAATGCAAAGCACCACGTGCTCAACTCACACCATGTTCTCAAGGATTCACCATATGCCAATACGCTAATGTAATCTCAATGAACATGGTTCTCAATAATATAGCATGCTCGGATAATAACATACAAATCATCAGCCAGTCCCATATGTATGCATATCTCATGTATTCACATATCATAGTTCATGTTCTTCACTTTACTAAACTCTCAAAGAATGCAAGTAACGCATAAACATGAGGACAACCAACTCCAAATTATCAAGTAAACACATTGCAATTAAACACATAAGTTATTTCAATCATTCACAGAATATTCCTAACTTAACCTCATTTCTAACATTAGCAAAACACCATACCTGTCGGGTTGGTCTCAACCCTAGTAAACCGTGCTCGCAAGGTGGTGGCTATCAATGAAAATGTAGAAGTCAGACGACCTTCTCCTTGCCTTTCAGTGTCCCTAAAACCATAAAATGTTACTCAGTGGATCTGTCGTTTGAATGATGCCATTAATCAAATTTTATGTCTTTATTTTATTAATTTCTACTTTGCTAAAATAAATTCTACAATTGGATCCGAAACATCGAAGAAAATAGGTCTAGGCCTTTGTAGAAATTAATTTGGACGTTCGGTTTAAAAAGGGCAAAACGGTCATTTTGCACTTTCACGGGTTTCCATTTCCCGAGGTATTTTCTCATAAATCGGACTCCACAGCTGAGTCCGAAGTGTTCGAGATAATAAGATTTTACTATTCGTTTACTTAATTCGGAGTTCGTTTGACTGTCTTTTGGCTCAGGGGCATTTTGGTAATTTTTAAGGGTTCTACGGGTCTTTTATTTTTTGGGACCTCATCTCGCGTCACAGACCTCACCGTTGGTCTTAGGAGGTCCAAGATAGTTAGAAAACATATATGGCTTGTCTCGTTTGGGTGTTGGGCCAATTTAGAGTATTTAATTTTATCTAATTAAATAAATTTTAATTACAAAGAAAATAGAATCAGGCATGACATATATATATTTTCTGCGCACAGTGGGTACGGTTGGTAACCGTCCCACTTGGTCACGTGCCTCTCCCCCACGCGCACGACCCTGGTTCGAGTCTCGCCCCACCCTTTTCCCTTTTTTTTTTTTTTCATTTCTGTTGGGCTCAATTAAAACGGCCCAATTCTCCCTTTAAATTAAACAACCCAGCCCACATCCCTTTTTAAACCTAACAACCCAAACCAGAAATCAGGCCCAACTCGCCCCTCTCTCCCACGCTTTTCCGGCCTGCACGCCGGTCGTCTTCCCCGACTGGGATTCCGGCCAACCGCCGGACTGCAACTCCTCTCTCTATTTTCCTTGGGTTTTTGATGTTGGTTTTTAGTTATTTTTGCACTAAATTGATCCTAAGATATCGAAGACTCTTTTGAAACTACTTAGGGCCTTAAACACTCTAATATTTCGGCACCTAGATCAGTTTTTCGGCAAGTTCTGGTCAATTGTATTTCTTTGATTTCTTGGTTATTCTTCTACTGTTTTAACTTATTTCTTCCCTATATCAGTTCCTATATCATATACGCATACCTCCTTATCATTCAAACCAGTTTTTAAAGCATGGAACCCTAACACCGAAATATCCTATAAACCTACAACCTAGTTGTTCTACTTCATTTCTTTCTCATTTTTCATGATTCTTTTTGCAAAATAATCCCCATTTAATGCACTACAAGACCTTGTAATTTAAACCAACCATCATGCTCATTTAAAATAAAATAGAAACTACACATCACATACCTATTTTCGAATTTTCTCTCGGGTGCAGCTCCTTTCTCTCTTTCCCTTCTTGCTTCCTTCTTGGTTTGACTTCAGGATTCCTCTCTTCTTTCTCTGTTTCCCACCTCACTCTCCCTCTTTCTATCTTTCTTTCTAACCCACTGAAGCTATACATATATACACACATTATTTTCTCTCTCTACAGTCTGCACACCCATACTCTGATATCCTCTCACACACTCAACCACCTACTGCCAGCCACCACTCTCCATTGAGTGTGAAACACTCAATCCCACACACACACACAACCGTGCCCACACTCCACCTGACATACACACATACATATATATATATATATAATTATGTATTACATATATATACATATATACACATAGTTTGACATATTCACATATATATGTAATGTATATATATGTATGCATGTATATATATATGTCAAACTATGTGTATATATATATGTGAATATGTCAAATTGTGTGTATATATGTATATATATGTAATACATAATTATATATATATATATATATATATTTAAGTGTATTAAATTTACACACACATGCATACACTTGATCACACTCATAATAATAATAATAATAATAATAATAATAATAATAATAATAATGATGATGATGATGATGATGATAATAATAATAATAATAATAATAATAATAATAGCAAACAATAATTAAATAATTAAATAAAAATTTTCATCTCAAAAAAAAAATTTCCATGTCTTTACAGTTTTGTTATTTCAGATTTGAATAGAACTTTATAGAATTTTAATTATGTCCAAAAATTATGGTTAATTAAAAATTAACCCGAGGAATAAGTTAATTAAATATTAATTTAATTAATTAGAAAAGGGAAATTACTAAAATGACCCTAAATCGAAAAATAGTCCAACAAACTCCGATTATAATAAAAGAATAGTGAATTTTAATTATTTCGAGCATTCCGGACTCAACAGTAGAGTCCGATTTTCAAAAAGAAGTCCCAAGAAATAAAAACCCGTAAAAGTGTAAAATGACCGTTTTGCCCTTTTTAGTATGGAAGTCCAAATTGAACTCTGCGAAAGCCTAAATCGACTTTCTTCGACATTCCAGACTCAATAGTAGAGTCAAAATTAGTAAAAGAGATATCAATAGTAAAGAGACATGAAATTTGATGAATAGCATGAGTTAAATAGATATATATAGACTGAGATGAGTTTCCTGAATCATAGGAACACCGAGATACAAGGAGAAGGCAGTTTTGACCTTCCAGACAGATACAGAAAGAGGTAAGTAATCTCTGATCTCCACATGTGTTACATTCCAAGCTATGTCAATAGTTTTTCATAAATCACTTGTTATATCCCATACATACTAGTGTTTATTGAGCCACATTGATATTGCCCTATCATGGGGGAAGCATTTATCGATTTTTATATATTTCTTGATCATGATTGTACATTTGTGCATAGAGTTCTTGTTGTATACTTGTACTTAGGGCTGTGAGGGCCAGACAGTTTTATTCGAAGCAGTCTAGTAACCGTAGCCTCGAAAACTATTGTTACGTCAGATTGCCTAAAACCAGTTATAATTCCACTATACTCTTCATGGAAGATAGCGTGATCCTGATATATTATTAGTGCCGGATTTGTGCTCAGTCACATCTCCATCTGATTCTATTTATGACCTTCAGGTCCAGGTTCCGAGTAGAACATTTATATACACAGTGTACACAAAGCAGTATTCAGACAGCCGACCGGAACTAAATATTCATACAGCCCGAATGGGAACTAAATATTCATCCAGCCAACTAGAACTGAATATGAGCTCAAGGGGTAGCCGGGCCGCACGAGCACCAGTGCATCTTAGTTTTAGTTGATATAACTATCATTTATTATTGATTATCATAGCTTGATCATATTATTTCATTATGAATGATCATGAGATTTCATAACTTTTTATTTAGTGCATATGATTATACTTAAGACAACTCATGACTGTAGCTAGTATGATTATATTATCAGACAGATTTTCATTGCTTTATCATTTGAGTTCCTACCATTTGATATTCTTTGATGAGTTCCTTATTTCTTAACTGGCTAGCACAATTGCATTTATCCTAGTTTTTTTATGGATAATGTTTCTATATTCTTGTACGCATGGCAGAGTAAATGAGAATTACTTATTAAGCTTAAGTTAGCTCACCCCAAAACTTACTAACCATTTCAGGAAAGGAAGCTGTAGAAGAGCAGTAGCAGTAGCAGTAGCAGTCAGCTAGATAGCAGTGGACCTTTCTTTTGAAGTCTCAGTGTAATACTTAGTACAGACAGTCTTATAGCTTTCCCATGTTATCCACGTCTTGGGGATGAACAGTTATATTAAGAAATTTTGTATTCCACATTTTTGTAAACATTATATATATCACATGTAGCTTTTATTTATTTTCTTCCGCATTTAGTTGTTGCATGTTAGTAGCACTGATTGTGTAACAAGTTGAGACCCTTGGTTCGACAAGCAACTTCGGATCGGGCGTCGCAACACAAGATCCGCAGAGGGTGGGTTTCGGGTCGTGACACTTGTACTTTGCTGCGTCCAATGAATGGAAGCCACACTAGCTATTGTGTCTAGAATTTTTGAGATGGCATTGTACCGATAATACTACACATCTAAATTTATTTTTTGTCTTAAATCACATGATTCTCGTGTAGTATTATATTAATTATATAATTTATAATATTATTAATAATATAGTATCATATTATTTAAAATATAAATTTAAAAAATATACTAATATACAAATTAGGACAGTGACTGTAAGCAAATGTTTTTTTGATGAAGAAATAAATCGCAAAGTGAATGATACATTTGCTAAAATCGTTTATAAAATTAGTTTACTTGCTGACATAGACTAATATAATTTTTATAAGAAATTTAAATAAAAAGACAATATCCATACAAAAAATTAATTTAAAAAATATCCTAACATATTCGTCAATAAATAAAAATAAGTAAACATTTCATTCTCTCTCTCTCTCTCTCTCTCTCTCTCTCTCTTATTTTTTTGTTTTTGTTTTAGGTGACTAATGGATGAGCGTATTAATTGCCGAATTATTCATTATATTTTATATAGAAACTCTTTTTTTTTTTTGAAAATAAGAATTTCAATTCCCAATTTTTATTTTTATTTTTTTCTTTCTAAAGAGACTTCTTAAAATTTTAATTTTTTAAATTTCTCTCAAACTTTTTAAACTAGATTCGCTACTGCTCGATCAAGTTCTGATTTAGATCGTCAAAGAGGTCCAAATTCATGTTTCTACCCGGAAGAAAATCCCTAACACCCTTTACAATTGGGCACTTAGTATGCAATGAAACTTGCCGATTGATTCTTGTCTCTATTTGTTTGGTAGTTTTAATAGGTGGCTTTTCTTCTGGTGTTGCTCTGTACAAAAGAGGGATATGCACTCCCTTATATAATCACATCTCTTATAATTAATAGATATGAGAAATGAAAATCTTATTAATTATTAGAATAATTAATTATTAAGTTTCATATGCTTTTATTAATTAAAATTTGTTTTATACATGTATATAAATTTTGACATAAAAGAGATCTTATAAGAAACTTTTTAATGATATTTCGACATTTCATAAAAAAAAGTACATATAACGTTTAACTTAAGATATACAAAAATTTCTAACCTACTTTTAAATTATAGAAATTATGTTTTATACACTTACTCATGTCATATATATATATATATATATTATTGTGTCGAAAAAGATTAAACAAATAATAAATCGGTATCAAACAAGAAAAATAAACAAAACGCATAGAGAAGACAAAAGATTTACGTAGTTCGACAAGATGCTTACGTCCACAGGCAACTATGATCAGTTCACTATGTATCAAAAAGATTACAAGAGAAAAAAAACTCTCAAAACTCCGAAACCCTTTTTTCCCCAATGACGACTCTCTTATCCTCTGTCAAAATCCTAAAAGATAATACCCTTATATAAGTGAGTTACAATATAAGAGAAAAATGGGCCTAAAAATAAAAGCGGGTCAAAAGATTTTCTTGGAGGCTTCGCCCTCGAACCCTGTGGCAATGGTAGGAAACTCACATATTGCCTATTTTTTTGGATCATCTTGAGTTGCTAACGTGTTATCAAGAATCCAGGTAAATTTATAACAACCGCCCAACAAATCTCCACCTTGCCCTAAATTCTCCAAACTATGCAAAATATAGTAAATGGATCATAACTACTTCCAAATATGCCCTTAGGTGCTTAAACATGAGAGATATTGATCAAGTCCAAACAATGCTTTAACTCAATCCTAATCAACACCTTAGTAAGCATATCTGTAGGATTATCTACATTTTCAATCTTTTGAAAAAGAATACCCCCCCTTGACAACTTTTCGAATAAAATGGAAACGAACATCAATATGCTTTGTTCGAGCATGATGAACTTGATTCTTTGCTAAATAAATTACACTCTGATTGTCGTAGTAGACCTCAATATCCTTTTGAACAATCCCTAAATCCTCAATCAATCTATGTAACCAAATAGCTTTCTTAATCGCCTCTGACACTGTCATATACTTTGCCTCAATAGTAGACAAAGCAACTGTTGGCTGTAATATTGATCTCTAGCTCACCGTGTCACGACCAGAAACCCACCTTATGCTGATCTCGTGTCGCGGGGCCGTCCTTACTTTTTATGCTCTTTGTATCCATGAAAACAATATAAAATGTCAACTTAACAGTAAATTAGCGAAAGTCTTAATACAAAATATAGTTTAACAATTGAAAATGTAAACCAACATAAAACCTAAATATAATGCCACTCTTAGGTAGTGAGTACATGGGAGAGATTACATCATTCTATCATGCTCCTTAACTGTCTCTCTAAGCTCTTGAACTCCTACTATGGTTCTGTAGCATTCTTACCTGAAAAAATAAGTAAGTGGGGTGAGTTAACAAAGCTCAGTAAGTAAAAGCCCGTCTTCGACAAGGGTTAGAGTTAACATAGAAAAATATGAACTCATAGGGTGAACATGATAGCCAATCATGGAAACAATTGCAGTTAATGGTAAAATGCTACAAGGGCTAATGAATAGTAAGGCACAATAAGCAAGTATGAGTAATGGTATAGCATGAATATGGGAAAGCTCAATAATAATAGTCAACAAGAAAATATACTGCCACAATAAATCGATACAATCAAATACAATCAATGAATGAACTGTCAACATAGAATTATTCATAGGGAATGGCAACATCCTATGAATTCAATAAACGTAAATATATCAGTCAATCATAAGTAATGCATTTACTCTGGTTGGCAAACCTTCGATTTTTTGGGGCCCGGTATACCCTCCTTAACCTCAATGCATATAAAATGCCCTCATAACTCCATGCGTAAAAACGCCCTCATTTCCATATGTTCGTTTACGGACTCGACCCGTAAGTCCTATCAATAGACCTGTAGGTCTTGTCAATCGACCCATAGATCCTGTCAATAGACCCAAAGGTCTTGTCAATCGACCCGTAGGTCCTGGCAACTCAGAAAGCATCAAATGGATATTGTAATTGAGCACAAATTCGGCATTCGTAATAAATCATGATTCTTTTGTGATTCCATAAAAAGTGCATAAATACTGGAATATCATATAATGGACATATAACAGTAGGCCTTTCAAGGCACAATACAACATAACAATCATGATGAAGCAGTCAATAAACATCCATAAGATAAAACAATCTCAATTATGGAACCATAACAGTGGGTACGTACATGAGTACAAAATTGACAGTAATAGAAGGAATGTGGCTTGGAAAATCACATGTAAGAGATAGGGGTTTACTTACCTTTAATTTGTATGGTCTACTTTAGTATTCCGTAACTTTTTCCTTTCCCTTTGACTTGCCTATACATCACTAAACACGTCTCAGTTTTAATGTCATTTATTAATTTGTACACCTCATTACTCTAATTATCTCTTTTACTAATTTAGGCCCTACCATTGAGTTTGGGATGTGAGACAAATTCAGTTTAGGCTTTCACGGTTTTCAATTTGGACTTTTATACCGAAAGGGCAAAATGGTCATTTTACATGTCTCTATTTTTTGGGACCTTTTTTTACAAATTTGACTTCACCGTTAAGTCCTGAAGGTTTGAAATAATAAATATTCACTATTTACTTAGTTCAATCAGAGTCTGTTTGACTCACATTTGACTTAGGGGTATTTTGGTCATTTTGGCATTTTTACAGGTATTTTATTTTTTTGGACTCCGTCTCATGAAACGGACCTCGCCATTGGGTGTAGAAGGTCTAAAATAGTAAATTTACACTATTCATTTGTTACATTTGGACACCAGAATTTAAAATAACAATTAATTAATTTACTTAACTATATATATATATATATATATATATATTAGTTACACCCTAGAACACAAGTGCCCTTGTGGTTACACCTTCGAACACAATTGCCCTTGTGGCACAGTGGTGGCCTCAGTGGGCATAAGGCTTCCAACTCTTGTGCACCCAAGTTTGAATCCCTTCAACACCTTCTGCCCCTCTTTTTTTAAATAAAGACAAAAGCCCCTCAGCCCCTTTCAACTGTGACAGGTCGTCATTGTTTTAAAGTCATTATTCATTTCTAAACACCCTAAAACACAATTTGGGACCATTCTATATCATTTTAAGCTTTTAAAACACTTTTAAATTCCAATTTGTTTTCCAAAATTTCACTTTCCGATAAATCCATTTTTCTCCCTCGTTTCTTCACCATTTTACTTATGGTTTCTTCCTATGTGTTCCATTTTTCTCATAGAATAACATTTTACTACCAAAACCAAGTTTTGAGCAACTCTAAATAAAAGCTAAAAAATTAAAGAGAAAAAAAAATTTAAGTTTTACCTTCTACAACTGTTCTTGTCCTCTCTTTTTCTTCCTAAATTCCTAGTTTTCTCCCTGTATTAAGGTTTACACAATTAAAACAAGGCTTATGAAAGTTAAACATGAAAACCCAAAATCAAAACTCACTGTAAACTAAAATTTCAACTTACTTCACGACTGCTTCCTTTCCTTTCCTTTTCTCATTTTTCTTCCTCTTCTTCTTCTCTCCTCCTAGTTCTCTTCTGTACTCTGGCCGTTTTCAGCTTCCTTCTGTTTTTTTTTTCTTCTCTGCATTTTTTTTCTCCTTCACGCATGCAAGCATGCCCAGTTATATCATAACCGCCCCCCCTCAATCTCTCCCCCTCTCTCTCTTTCTCCTTCATTGACCTTTCCTCCTTCAGCTTCCGTAACCCCCATCTCCTCCCTTAATGTAGAGGTTACAAAATACACACACACACACACACATATATATATATATATACATATACAACCCACCATATATACTTTCTGATATATATATATATATATATTTATATATATATACACTTATATATATATATCTATTTTGTATATATATATATATATATCTATTCTGATTTTTGTTTTTATATTTATTTTTATTATTTTTTTTATATTCATTCCTGGCTTGCTCGGGCATCGCCCTAACATCATTTGTACATTCGAAACTATTTAGATTTCAAACCCATCCATTTCATTTAATATCATAACATAAAGCCTTAACAGTTCGGGTTTATTTTGGTATTACATTCATTGGCTCGGTCTGCTTTGGTATTATCATTTGGCTCTTTTTGGACATTTATAAAATTAGTCCTATTTGTTTCCTATTTATTTAGGTCGGGGTGTTACATATCGGTCGGTCCCTTAGCAAGAGTAAAAACATATCCTATAGTTGACCAATGTTTATATAAATCTCTAGCATAGTTTGAATCCATATATCCAATTACATACTGACCAAGTCGATCATCCATCCCAAACATCAAACCAACATTTATTGTACCCTAAATGTATCGTAGAAGCCATTTTACTTCTTGTCAAAGTACCCTTTACCCAGATCATGCATATATCTGCTCACTATACTGATAGAATGTCAAATAGCAGGTCTCGTGCACACCATAGCATACATCAAAGTACTAAGCTTGAAGTGAGAGGCCAAAGGTGTACTAAAGGGTTTTGTATTGTCATCCAAACCTGATTTTGAATAGCGGATAACACAAGACGAATAACAGACACATATTACACACATCGAAGAATCACATATTGAGTCAGAGCACTACGTGGGTAAGTCTCATGTAGAGATCTGAAAAAAATGAGGGAAAATTTTTCGTTTTGCTGGTAGGATATTTGGCATACACGGTTTTGTCGGTCAATCCCGGTTTTGCTAGTAAAGCATCTAAATGCGTCAGTTCACAATTTTACATGTTTAAAGGCATATTTGGAGTGTGTCATAGAAGAAAAATATGCTTATAATATTGTGAGGTAGCTACTTTTCAAATTTTAGCTAAAACGGAAACCGTTTCAAAATTGGACAAAAAGGGCGTTCGGGTGGCCCTGGTGGAACGGGCCTAAAACGACCTCAAATGAAAATATTTTCTTCTAAGAGTTTTCATTTAAAATAATTTTATGAACATTGGTTAAAACAAAATTTTGAATTGAAGCGTTTAGGAATGGGTTGTAGAGTAACGAGGTTTCGGGCTCATTAAGGGAAAAATGGTCATTTGCCCTTAGCCCCTTTGTCCACCACTATAAATACAGCCCCCTTAGACCATTTTTATCATAAATTGGGTCTGCAATTATAGAATTCACGTTCTTATAGAGAGAGAGAGTGAGAAAAGCCCTAGAAATTCAAGAATTCAAGCTGCCGAAACACATATTTTGAGCGGGATTTTGGCCGAACTTTCTTCTGGAAAGTTGTTCGTTTCCACGAGTAATATATCCTCACCAAACAGTTTGGCTATCCAGAAAATACAGCTTCTACAGTTTGTGAAAAACTGATTTTAGGTATGGTTTCTCGCTAAGCTAGGAATAGATTTAGTTTTTCTTGCTTTGATACATGTTGATTGAGCTGTATAGATGTTTAATTAATGCTAGGAAGTTACCTAGGTGGTGTTGAATTGAAATACCTAGAGTTGGAAATTTAGGGCTTTATGTATTCTTTGGTTTATTTAATGTTTTGTTGCCATGAGGATGATGTATCTTGTCTTTGTATTTGATTACTATATTTGATGTGTATTTATGTGATATTTACTTGACATCTTGGAAGGGAATGAGTTGTGTAATGTATTAGTCTTTTATGTGATGTTAGCGACTTTGTGAAATTCATTGTGGCTTGAAAAATATGTTAAGTTGTGTGGTTATGATCTATGTTATGTGAAGCATGGTGTGGAAATTTAAAGTTATGAATCATGTGGGGTTTAAAGGTATGACTTGAAAATGTACACCATGTGTTTGATCAATTGTCACATTGAATTTTCATGATGAAATCATGGCATGTTGGCATGGTGAAATTCTTTGGACACATGGTGTGAGTTGAGCACGAAGTGCTATGCATTATGAGGGTGTAGATCCTGTGGTGAAAAACCCAAAATTGGCCATTTGGTACTCGCATGCCAACGGGGTCCAGACCGTGAAGCGAGACATGTATCGGTGCTTGATTGACCCGACGGGGAGCGGCCCGTGAAACAGGTGTGGTACTCGATGGACCATCGGATGCGATCCGTAAAACCGAGACATGGGCGTGGCATGACATGGCATAGAGTTGACATGGGTATGACATAGAGTTTGCATGTGTGAGTCATGCATAGCGTGTTGCATTGCATTAAACAACGGGAAGGGAAATTATATCTTGAAATTGTACACTTGCACACGCCACGTCCTAAATTTGTTGCTAGTATTAGTGAGTTATCATACCAGCAGTTGAGCTGACCCATTCGTGGGCAATACATTTCAGATGAGGCACCAGCTGCTTCAGACTTCCTTGAGTGTTGAAGAAAAAGGAAGGAAATGGATTTTGTAGAAGATTTGACCTTTGGGGGCATGTTTTGAATGTATGGGCATAAGCCCACTTTGTTGTATTTTATATTTAAACTTATGTAAATTGTAAACCTTAGGCCTTGGGCCATTTTAAAAAATGTATGAGTTGGAACTCAATGAATGTATGATGTTTGATTTAATTGTATACTAGAGGTTACTTGATATTCGGGAGTTAAATATGCATTAAATGGAAGTGTTAGAAAATAGTGGATGCATGTTTAAGAGTTGATGGATTTTGATGCAATTATACCCATATATGTTGTGATTATTAGGTGATGAAAATACTTGGGAAAAACAAAGGAGACTATGTCGAATTTTTGGTAGAATCAAAGTGGGAAATAGGTGTGTAAATGACTTTTTAAAAGGAGTGAAAAAAAATGTCAAAATGGGGGTTTAGGAACCTTGAAGAAGGGGGATAAAAATGGGAAGAAAAGAGGGCTTAAAGGACTTGGAAAAAATTCAAAAAGGGAAAAATTGGTTGCAGCCATGAACAGTAACTTGAAAAATATCAGAAACTGCTTTCTGTGCTACAGTGTCGTGAACAGTGCAGGAACCAGCCCCAGCCGCCGCAGCCCGCGCAATCCTCGCGGGCGCACGCGGGTGCCTGCGAGTCGTGCGCCCAGCGCCCCACGCCGCGCCCCTACCGCGCGCTTGCCGCGCGCATGCTGCTGCTCACGCGCGCGCCCACTGCTGCCCATGCGCGCGCGCCCACTGTTGTCTTGCTTGCTGCCACCTGCTGTCCAACCCATGGGCAGCCATTGTTTTGACCATGTTTTGGCCATGTTATGACCTATTTTCCAAGGGCATTTTGAGGCCATTAAATCATGAGTTTGACCCAAACTTTTGAGTTCATTTGAGACCATTTTAGGCCATTATATAAAGCCAAGTTGGGGCAATTTATGGGACACTTTTTAGGCATAGATTTCAAGGCCATGTTTGGCCATCCACTAGCGCCAACTTTGGGCTGATAGTGGGACAAGCATTTAATTTTAATCTTGTAGGAAAAATTTGAGGAATAATGCGGGAGATTTAATTTAAATTTAATTCATTGTCATTTATTTATTCCTTTTCTTTCATTCAGTCGCTCCCCGGATTCGTGAAAATTCGGGGCGTGACATCTCATCAAGAGTCGGAGCACCACGTAGGTGAGTCTTAAACATAAATTCCACAATGAGTTACAGCGCCATGTGGGTAAGTCTCATCAAAAGTTGGAGCGCCACATGGGTAAACCTCTTGTAGGCACAAGAATCGAGTCAAAGCGCCATGTGGGTAACTCTCATAAAGAGTCAGAGCGCCACATGGGTAACCCTCGGATAGACATAAGAATCGAATTACACATTGAGTCAGAGCATCATGTGGGTAGGTCTCATTATAGGAGTCAAAACGCCATATAGGTAGGTCTCACATAGATACATGATCGGATTCAAAACAAGTATGATTCAGGTTGCATAATCAAGATTGGTTCACACTAATCATTTTTCTCATTGAAAGGGTTCCATGGTTTATAAACATTTTTCAAATCAGTATATATGAATGTCATTTCAAAATATAAGCATGAAGATCATAGTTCTCAGATATTTCATAAAGTGTAGATAGACATTTGAGCAGATATAAAAATTCACTAATTTAGAGTAGATGATTTCTAAAAAAAACAAATTACGCATTTTTCAAATGGGAGATAAAACACTTAAGCAATTTTCAATTAGGAGATAAAATACCACTGATTTGGGATACAAGATTATTCACAAATAGATTAAGTATTTCTCAAATAAGAGATAAATAACACTGATCCAAGGTGCGGGATTACTCACAAAATAACTTTAGCATTTTGAACAGTAAATAAAACACTTAGGCATTTTTCAAGTAGGAGATAAAATACTTGAGCATCTTTCAATAGGAGGTAAAACATCACTGATTCAAGATGTCGGATTACTCACCTCAAATTTTTAATCCATTTCCTTAGTCTCCTTTCCCTTGTCTTTAGTTCCTAGATTCATAAGTCAAATGCACATAACTACGTATTAGAACATAACTGAGGCATTACTATTGGCCACTTATTATTTTTGTAACTAAATTTTCCTTAACGAATTTTATTCGTTGGTCTAGTAGCCTTAGACTTTAAGTTAGGTCCCGCCTTTTTTTTGAATTCATTTTATAACTAAATTAATGCTCGGGGCATAATGGGTATTTCCTCTTTGGTGGTTTCATATTTTTTAGATTTTATTTAGGCTTAACGGACCTCACCATTGAGTCTGGAACGTCCAAAATAGTTAAGAGAGACTACTTTTTATATTTAATTAGCTTTGGGCATCATTAAGGGTAAAATGGTAATTTTTATATTTTACGTGTCTTAATTTTTGGGATTTAATTTCACAAATTGGACTCTTTGATTGAGTTTGGAATGCCCAAAAATATTGGGTTACACTACCCTTTTATTTTGTTTGAGCAACGGAAACATTTTACTATAATTAAATTAATTTAACTTAATTAAATTATTTAATAATATTATATATTTATTATGTTAATATAATAACACGAGTGTGAAGCTGGCACAATGGCCATGTTCTTAGGGTTAGGTCTCTCACACGCGCAAGGTCAGGGGTTCGAAATTGGGGGGCTGTGGCTCCCCTTATATTTTTTAATTTTTAGGCTGCCAAACAGCGGATAAGAAACTAAATAGGGATAGGATATCCCAGGTCTGAACAAACATATTAAATCAGGGTCCTACCCCTGTTTCCAAACAAAGTGGAACTCATTTTTAAATTAAAACCCAATACCTTAAAACGACATCGTCCCACTTAAACCCAAATCCATTAAAACATTTAGGTCAGGACTCGACCCGATATCTGATCTGAGACCAACCCGAATAGTGATCATCTTCCTCGTTTTTCTAGCGAGCCTCCGGTCACCCTCTCCATCAACGATGATCTCCGGCGACCTCTTTTAACAATGAGGCTAACGGGGTTCAAACTTTCTCCCCATGAGGATTCCATATCTGGGGTCAGAACTAGGCTTAGCCGGACATAGGTCGTCAAAATAGGCCATTTCAGTGGTTGTTCTGGCGAACCACGCTTTTCTGGTGAAGTTTTATTTCTCTATTTCGTGAAGCTACAGGTTCTGGTTGTGCCCGATTTTGTTTCTTATGGGTTTCTGGAACCCTAGGGAATGTTTTGTTGTTCCTAAAATTAAGAAACAATGGTGAAAATTGATTTCCCATGATTATTCTCCCTTAATTGTAATTCACTATTTCTATATAGTTTCTCAACCATTTTTAATGTAATAAGTTGCTAAACACTCCACATGGGATGCTCTTTTGGGCCGTACAATTTGTTTTAAGCTTTAAACAAGTTAGGTTAAAAACCCAATTTCTCCTAGTTTCGGGTGTGGGGTTTCTTAAGTCAAATCTGTGCCATTTCCCTTTATTTTTCATCCTCTTTCAATTTCATATGCATGTATGTTATTAAAACATCCAAATAGTAGTTGACAGTAGAAGAATTCTAGAGAGAGAAATTACCTTCCTCTCTTGATTCTTTCTCTTCGGTCTCATTCTCTCTCCCTTCTTCTTCTTCTCTTCTCTAGGTTTAGTTTTCCACACTTAGTTGGTGATCTCCTTCAAGTTTGGATAGCCATGCATGCAAATTTTTCTCCCTTTTCTCTTCTTCTTCTTCTTATTTTTCTTCTTCTTCTTTCTCTCTCTACCTCTCTCTCTCTCTAGCTGCACACACACTTCTAATTTTCCCTTACACACAATATACATATAGCGCGCCCACACGCACACACACACACATATATATATAGTAGGATATATAGCACAAAAGTGTTATAGCCTAGTTGGCTATATTTTTGGGCATAGGTTCTTTCCCACTTTTTGGTCTTAGGTTCAAGACTTTGGTCCAACACTTTTGGCCTATTTTTCTTATTTTTTCCTTTTTATGCCTTGTTTGGCATTTTTGTATTTTATCCCTTTTTTTTTTTTGCATTATTTTTATTTCTTCCTCATGTACTTGTATTATTTCTAGCCTTTATTATCTTGATTTAATTTCTCACAATCATTCTTTTGCTTCTTAATTAGAGACTAAATTCCTAATAACCGGATCGGGATGTTACATTTTTCATCATGTTCAATTCATTTATTGTCTTTTCTTTTGATTTTAAGTTTGTATTGAGTTTCTAAAACTTTGGCTAAAGATAAGAGTTAAGCAACAACAACCGTAAGGAATCAGTGCTCTTAATGCAAGATTCAATGTTTTTGGTTTAATTTAAGTGTTAGTAAAATTTTTGTATAATTCTTTGATTTATCATAGACTCAAGGCACGATAAATACTTAGAATTCCCTGCGAATCAAATAACTATCGTTGTCATGTTTTGAATTAACCAAACATAATTGTATTTTTAGAATCACGGCTTCATCTTCCAATTGGGATCACCCTTCGTGTGAATTTTAATTAAGTATAAAAAGATAATCACACACAATTATCATAAGTTTGTTGTTATGAATCTCTGATACCTTAGCACTCTTCTATAATAGTTTTAGTTATTTCATTTCTTTCAGCAATCAACCAACCATTTTCTCCAACCAAACATATTTAATTTTACTAATTTTTTATTTTCGTCAATTGTCTTAAGTTCCTTGTGGTTCGACCTCGGACTCACCGAGTATTATTACTTCGTGACATCCTACACTTGGGATTGTAATATTAAAGTCACAACATTCAGCATGGTTGGATACCTCCTGTCACAAGATGCACTACTTAAAAGCCTTCTACATCTAAGCCAGCCAACACTTGAGATGAAACAGAGCTTAGGATGAGTGGTTATAATACAAATGGGTTGAATACAGTTTACAATGCTATAACCCCTGACGAGTTTTGACGTATTATGACGTGTGAGACTTCAAAAGAAGCATGGGATATTCTAGAGACCACCCATAAGGGAACAACAACTGTGAAGCAGTCAAAACTTAAAATGCTAACTTCACAGTTTAAGTCTTTAAGAATTGAGGAAAATGAGACCTATTGAGTTTTATGCAAAACTCGCTAACATAGTGAATTCTTCCTATAATCTATGAGAGAAACTAGAAGAATCAAAGATTTTACAGAAAATTCTGAGATCTCTGCCAGAGAGGTTTAAACCCAAAGTTACTGCCATTGAAGAGAGTTAAGAAGTAGATGCTCTCAAAGTAGATGAACTAGTCAAGTCACTTCAAACCTTTGAATTGACCTATGGATAATCCCAGAGAAATAAAGGGATTACTTTAAAATCAGTTGTAGAAGATGAACAAGAAAAAGCTGGAACCGAGTCAGTACCTCTTCAAGAAGATGAACTTGCCCTGTTTGTCAAATGCTTCCAATCAATCATCTATTGAATGCAATGATTGTTATAACTATGGTTATATAGTAGTTAACTGCCATAATAAAATGAGAAACAAGCAAAATAATAATAGCGCAATGAAATCCACCCATACTGAAAGTGAGGGTGAGGGTGAGGAAGAAGAAGAGAGTAAAGGTGAAGAAAATGAATAAGAACAATAGTTCTTAGTCTTCACAGCCGCTTTAAACCTTTTTGAAAGTTCATTGTCCCATGTTGATAATGAGCATATGTTTGAAGGGAATAAATCTGACAAGAGTAAGAGTGATATTGATAAAGAATGAGAAGATGTACACCCTGATTCGATTATCGAGATTTAGGTCACTAATGTAATATTAAAGATTTTACGAAGTAATTTGAAAAGTTATGAGAAATTAAACCAAGATAATAAAGACTATAAAAAAATATAATAAAAATAAAAATACAAGTAGACAAGAAGAAAAATAGGAAATAAAGCAAAAAGGGGAAAACAAGATAATGCCAAATAAGGCGTAAAGAGAAAAGATTTGAAAAAGGGCTAAAAGTGTTGGCCAAAGGGTTTGAACCCTAAACCAAAAGGAAAACAAATCTAAAGTCCTAAATGAATACTATTTGGTCTGTAAGCACTTTGTGCTATATATTCCACTAATATATATAGAGATTCAAATAAGTCCCAAATGTTACATACTCAAAATTGAGCTGCCAACATGCCATTGGACCCCCTTCTACACCACTAAAATTACATGCAATAATATATATAGATATATATATATATAGGTGACATGTGTTATATATACATATAAGAAGTGTGTGTGTGTGTGTGTGTGTTGTGTATACAACTTAAGCTTAGACCTTATGTGTGCGTGAAGTTTAGTGTATGTTTTGAGTGCATGTGCATGTAGAGGGGGAGAGGGAGAGAGAGAGAGAGAGAGAGAGAGAGAGAAGAAGAAGAAGAAGAAGAAGAAGAAGAAGAAGAAGAAGAAGAAGAAGAGAAGAGAAGAAATGAAGTTCATGCAAGCAGGTGCATTGAGGTCTTAACAGCTTGAAGCTAGGAAAAAGAATCACCATTTGAAGGTAAAAGCTCAAAATCTGGTTTTTATCTCTTAGAATAAAAGAGTAATATAGCACTGTTTGGTGTTGTTTTGATAACCTTGAGTACATGAATGGGGTTATGGTATGTGTCACAAGGGATTAGAAGCAAAAATGGACGTTTTAAGCTAGGAAACACAGACCCACCATTGATGTACCTTCCAAAAAGCTCAAGTCTGAACCAATCTAAATAAAACTCATCTTTGATGCTTAGGATCAAAACTAGACACTATAAGGGTTGTAGAAACCCTAGGCCGCGATCCAACCACTCCAAGAAAGGCCATGAAATCACGAGTTACAACTATGGGTGTAAAAATCAACTTCTCTAAAACGAACACCATAACTTATTTTTGGATTGGGGATTGAATCCACATGAGCTGAGGATCATCACAGGCCAAACCCTATCAATTTTGATGGAAAAATGAGCATGTAATATACAAAATTTAGAAATCACCATAGAAGCTCAATCGAGCTTTTGAGCTCACCTTAATACCCCGAACCAATGCCCAAATAACCTCCATTACCCTAGGATTCCATAGGACTTAAAAGCATAGTAAATGGGGTTCAAAAACTCCACGAAATAGAGGTTTAAGAAACTTGTAACTAGGGCAACATTCACATAAGGGATGGGGGAAGGCGATGAACAGGACAGGGTCGGGTTTCGGGTCGGTTCGGGTTTGGATCGAGACCTGCCCTATCGTACAAATGGTTTAACTGGAATGGTGCCATATTGAGGTTTAGTTTTAATTTAAAAACTGAATAGGTCTGTTTGGTAACGAGTGTAAGAAATCTAATTGAATAAGCCTTTGATGAAATAGGGATATCCTATCCCTGAATTGGACCCTTATCCGCTGTTTGGTTTTTGAAAAATCATAAAATAATAATAAGCCGCAGCCTGTGAGACTCGATCCCTGGACGTGTGCATGCGTGTGGAACTTAACCCACATGTGTGAACCATTGTGCCACTAAGGCACTTGGTTAAAATAGGACCTAAATAAATATATAATATAAAATAATATAATTAAATTCATTAAATTAATCTAAATTAGTAAAAAGGTAGTGTAACCCAATATTTTGAACATTCTGGACTCAATGGCGAAGTTCAATTTGTGAGATTAAGCCCCAAAAAAATTAAAACACGTAAACGTAAAATTACCATTTTACCCCTAATAATACCGGGGGTCAATTAAAAATAAAAGGTACCCGTCTTGACTATTTTAGACTATCCAGACTCAACGGTAGAGTCCATTTCAGCAAACAAAGTATCAAAAAATATGATACGTAAAAGCATAAAATGACAAAAATGCCCCTAGGCTTAAAATAAACTATAGGTACGCAAATTTAGATATAGAAAAGCCTAAATCAATTATCTTCAACACTTTGAACCTAACAATGACATCCTTTTGGGGAAAATAAGACCTGAAAACAAACTAAAAAATGACCAATACGTCCTTAAGACTTAATAAAACTACAAGAAGAAGGTAGTTGGAATAAAAAAAGCACTAAGTTAACAATTAAATTGTGTGATGCTTTAAGCAAGAATGTAACAAGATCCTAAATTGTGATTATAAGGACCCTCATTTAAAGGAAGGATTTTTAGAGATAAGCTTTTCAACTTCAGGTGAGTTTTCTATGTCATGTTTGAGGTGGATTTTCATTATAGATATAACTATTGAACTCCTTTTATGATTTTGAAAATAGACACACTTCATTTGATATCGTTTTGAATGACTTATCGATATATATTGCCATTTCCTTATAGCCATTGATAACAGATACATTGTACCAAGTACATATTTTAAATGATCTAATCGATATCTATTTTGTCTTTCCTTGATTCAAGAAAATGTTTTATAAGATACTCAAAACACTATATGGTTTCTTACCGATCCTTGAATTGTTTTGACTAAACACTGAATATGAAACTCTTATTTGAATAACTGAGACTGTTATTGATATTATTGATTTTGGATATGATTTTAATGTTTTGAATGAGACACCCTTCTATGATTAGTCACTATTGAATAGGTTGTGACTTTATCGAACCCTAACCATAGGATATATTGGTGGTGAGCTATACAAAAGGCATTATCAAACTAGTTATCGCATATCAATCTCAGTCAGCAAGGTTCTAATTTGCTGGCCATAGAATCTTTTATAATTGGTCATTATTGAATAGATTGTTACTTTATCAAACCCTAACCACAAGGTATATTGGTGGTGAGTTGCACAGACGGCATTATCGAACTAGTCTTATTGAATATCGATCTCAGTCAGCGAGATTCTAATTTGTTGACCATGGAAGAGGAATTTTAATAATTTGAACTTTTAAGAATATTGAATATGAACTATGATTAAACTTTAAATCATTGAACTAAGAACTATTAAACAACGATTTTGATCATCAAACTATGAAATTGTTTATCGAACTATGTTATCAAACTATGATTGAATCATGATATTGATTTGGGCAATGACTATTGTCATTGAACCACTACTTTGAACCATAACTATGATTGAACTGTAATATTGACCATTGTTATCGAACTATGTTATTGATTCATTATTATGATTGGGCTATGTTATCGATTATTGACTTACGACTGTGATTAAACTGAGATCTATTGAAAATGTCTTTGATACTATCCTCTGATCTGTTCTATTTTAATATAACATATTCTAATTCTGTATGAGTATAAATGTTTTAGAATAAAACTACGTAGTAGTTTTGAAACCCTTGGCATGTTATGGAATACTCACGGGGCCATCGAACTCATTATAGATGTTTACCATGTTTTCAGGTAAGGACTAGACAAACTTGCTTTCAAATGACGCAAGATAAGTGCTTAGGTGATGAAGCGAGTTTTTTTGATGAGTCCTTGATCGAAGATAGACTAAGCAATTTTTGTATTTTGTGAATTAAGGTTATATAATGTTATACTACTCAATACTGTTCTTTGATATGGAAGCTATATCTTTGAGTAATAATATTTAATTGATTGATTAAGTTATGTAGCTTACTTTGTAAATACGAAAAGAGAAAAATTTATTCCGTTAGGATTGACTAAATGGTAATTAGAATTGTGTTATGATCATTGAGTAGCCTTGGTGGCCAATCACGAACCCTTAAGCCCCGTAGGGTAAGTATTGGGTCGTGACAATGAGTTAGTCAAACTCCAGAAAATCAATCACATGTTAACCTCAAAAATCAGTTTAGGTGAAAAGGATAAAAGTGCGAAGAATGTTGATCAAATGCTTATCAATCAACTCATAACTGATAGAGCTACTCCAATAGAGAATCTAAATGCTTTGGAGAAAGAAAGAAATCTCCTTATAACTAAGAATGAGAAAATCAAAACTCATCTTAGTTCAAATAATAATGAGAAAAATGGTCCACTTGCCAAAATTCAAAACCTTGAACTTGAACTCAAAAAGGAAAGAGAAGTGAAGGTTACCTTGGAGGACAAATCAAAAAACTTGAGCGAAATGTTGAATTTTGTCCAAGTGAAAAATGACAAGGTTGGATTAAGGTATGATAGTTTCACTGATTTAAATAGACTTTCAACATCCACTTAGTCATTATAGATAAAATTCAAGCTTGTGTTATTTGTTCCTCCTAAAGCAATTGAGAAAGACACTCATCAACCAAAAATTTATTTTTGCAACTACTACAAGGTTGTGGTCATTCCACGGAATGTGTAGACAATCTAGGAGTGGACAAATACATCATGTGCCTACGAGACATAATCAAAAGTTAGTTCAAATGAAATAGTAGTTGAATACCTATGTGCAAAAATTAAGGAGTTTAGCCCAAAAAGTCATTCACATGACTAATGCTCCAAATTTCAAAAGAAACTCCATAAATGCAAAACGAGTGCACAATGCAAAATCTCAAAAATTATTTCTTGACCAGAATTCTCATAAACAATTCAACAAAATCTTAGGAAAGACAATTTAAAGTTCCTTATTATTCACACTACCTTGAGAGCTAACAACACTAGTCAATGGTATTTTAATAGTGAATGCTCTAGACATATGACAGGTGACAAGTCTATGTTTTCTCATCTAGTTGATTATTAATATGGAGTAGTCATTTTTGGTGAAGGAAACAACTCTAGTGTGTTGGGAAAGGGTTCAATTCATATGTCTAGCTTTCCAAAACTTAAAAATGTGTTGTATGTTGAAGAGCTTAAAGCTAATTTGATTTTCATAAGCCAGTTGTGTGATGATAGTTATGCAGTACACTTTACTACGAAGGAATGTAAGGTGGTTGATGATAATGGGAAGTGTATACTGCAAGGGATTAAGTCGTTAGACAATTGTTACTACATTAATCCAAATCCCACTATCACATGCGACAGTGCCAAAGTTAAGGGATGTAACTTGTGACATGGACGTCTAGGCTATTTGAACTTAAAAGATATGAAAAGGCTTTCAAATAAGGGCTTAGTACGTGATCTACCAAAACTGGGTAAGATTTCTTCTAGTGTATGTGGAACATGCCAAAAGGCTAAGCAAAAAAAAAAGTTCCACATAAGAAATCATCATCTCTAGCCATCTCAAGAACTCTTTAATTAATTCATATAGATCTCATGGGTCTAACTCGTATAGAGAGTCTAAGAGGTAGGAGATATATCTTGGTTATGGTAGGTGATTTCTCTCGTTATTCTTTTGTTGATTTTTTTAAAGAGAAAAATTTTATTTTTTATGCTATCATCAGAATTTGTCAATAGATTCAAAATGAGAATGGTTACAAGATATCTAGGGTGAGAAGTGATCATGGTAAACAGTTTGATAAATCCAAAATTACTGAATATTGTGAAACTCTAGGTATCAAGCACGAATTCTCAACCCCATACACACCCCAACAAAATGGTGTAGTTGAAAAAAAGAACTGGGTCATCCAAGAGATGGCCAGGGCTATGCTCCAAGGCAAGTGTGTGTCCAGAAAATTTTGGGCGAAAACAATTAGCACTACTTGCCATACAATAAACAAGGTTTATTTGCGACTTGGTTCCAATCAAACTCCATATGAGTTGTGGAATGACAGAAAACCCAACCTTAAATATTTCAAGGTCTTGGTAGTTTGTGCTACATCTTAAGAGATCGAGAAAATTTGGGAAAGTTTAATCAACGAAGCAATAAGGGCATTTTCCTAGGATATACCTCCAACAATAGAGCCTTTAAGGTGTATAATCTTAGAAAGAGGACTGTTATGGAATCAATCAATGTGACAATGAGGGTACTTCATCAATTCATGATGTTAGTATACCAACTTAGGTTTTCAAAAGTCATGATGTCTCAAACATTCTTGGTGATTAAACAAAGGTATCATAACTAGAGCTTAATTATAAAATAAAATTAGTTTTCATTGCTTCACTTCTAATGTGGAGCCCAATAATGTGAATGAATCTTTCTAACATAATGACTGGATCCTTGCAATGTAAGAAGTGTTGCTTCAATTCACCAAACTTGATGTATGGGATCTTGTTCCTATGCCTAGAGATTACAATGTGATTGGTGAAAAATGGATATTAAAGAATAAATTAGATGAACATGGTACCATTATTAGAAATAAGGCTAGGCTAGTGGCTCAAGACTATACCCAAGTTGAGGGTATAGACTTTGAAAAGACATTTGCTTTTGTTGCTAGGTTAGAAAGTGTTAGACTTTTTCTAACTGTTGCTTGCCATTTGAAATTTAAATTATTTCAAATGGATGTGAAAAGTGCCTTTCTTCATGGCATTATAAAAGAAAAATTTTATGTGAAACAACCCAAGGGGTTTGAAGTTCCACAAAGTCCAAAGCATGTCTACTGTCTGAAAGGCTTTATAAGAATTGAAACAAGCTCCAAGAGCTTGGTATGAAAGGCTTTCATCACACCTTCTTGAAAAAGGTTTCCTAAGAAGTGGAACTGACAAAACAATATTTGTTAGGAGAGATGGTAAGGACTTTGTGATAGCACAATCTATGTCGATTACATAGTTTTTGGTTCCACTTGCACCAAACATACTCAAGCATTTATTGAAGAAATGAGTGTTGAGTTTGAAATGAATATGGTTGGTGAACGCAATTTCTTTTTAGGACTCCAAGTGAAGTAATTGAATGATGGGATCTTTATATCTCAATAAAAATATGCTAAAGAATTAATTAAGAAATTTGGTCTTGACTCAGCTAAGCATGTTAGGACTCCAATGAGCACTAGTACAAAACTTAGCAAAAAAACCATTAGCAATGATGTAGATCTTACCTTACATAGGAGTATGATAGGTAGCTTGCTTTATCTCATTTCTAGTTATCCTAACAATGCTTTTAGTGTTGGAGTATGCGCTCGTTTTCAAGCAAATCCCAAAGAGTCATATCTTCTTGCCATAAAGCGCATTGTCAAATATTTGAGTGCAATCTTCGGATATGGTATTTGGTATCCATTTGATACCAATGTTACATTAGCTGCACTGTCAGATGTAGATTGGGCTGGTAATGTTGATGACTAAAAACATTCTTCTGATGGTTGCTTCTATCTTAGCAATGCCTCAGTGTATTGGCATAGTAAGAAGTAAAACTCCATATCCTTATCCACAGCTGAAGCTGAATATATTGTTGTAGGCAGTTGTTGTTCTCAGCTTTTGTGGATGAAACAAATGCTAAATGATTATGGGATTGAGAGTGGCACAATGACTGTATTTTGTGATAATTCAAGTGTCATCAATATATCCAAAAATCTTATTCAACACTCACGGACAAAGCATATTGATATTCAATGTCATTTCATTCGTGATCTAGTTGAAGAGAATATTATCTTTATGCAATATGTTCCCACTGAACATCAACTCACTGATATTCTCACAAAACTGTTAGATGGCCTTTGATTTGAAAATCTTAGGAAGTCAATTAATATCTACTCAATCGAGTGAATGTTCATTTTTTCCATACTCTAGGATAGGCAACGTTCTATGATTCATTGTTTAGAGCTATGGTGGCATTTTGATAGCTCGTTAGTTTTGTTTCTTTTGGTTTTCTTTATTTTTTTTCCTTTCCTCTCTTTTTGATGTCCATTTAGTTATACTTTGACATACTTTGTTTTCTTCTTCTTCTTTTTTTTTCCAAAAAAAAAAAAAAAAAGGAACTTTAAATTATTAGAGACTCAGATGAAAGTCACTCATTCATTTTAATAAGTTAATGAATTTTTTTATAATTCATTTTAAAATCATTTTTATTTCATTTATTTAGGATATTCATTTTATTTTATTTTATTTTATTAAATCAAATAAATGTTACTCAAGACATGATCACAAGCCTCTATTTGTGAGGTTGATTATGGGCTCTTGGATCAAATCTCACATTTTACCCTATAAATTGACCCCTTTGTCACCATTTGGAGGACACATTGAAAAGCCTTATACTACTGATACAACTCTAGAGTTTTCTCTCACTCAGATGTACTTTAGCTGTCTTCATTTCCAAGATCGAAGCTCTACTGAAGTGAAGGTCTCGAATCAAGCAACAAGCCAACTGCTTCAACTAAACAGGGTACTGTAACATCCCGACCCAAGAAGGGAACTTAAATGAAAAACCTTTTAAGGGCAAATGTGTAAATTATGAACCAAGATTAAATAGTCTAACCTAATAACGGGTAAGACTAACCTAACTTAGGTTAATGGGATTAAATGACTAAAAACACCAATAACCTAAAAGGGAAAAATTATACATCAAAAATTAAGAAACTACCTGATATAAATAAAAGAAAGTACATAAAGTATACATATATATATACACAAGTATATATGTGGCCGAAACATTGCGGGCAGGACAGAAATAACATATGTACATATACATACATATACTTACTAATAGAAGTATAAAAATGAATATATATATATATATATATACTTGGATATATATATATGTGTGTGTGTGTGTGTGTGTTTATATATTTAAACTCTTAGGTTCCTGTTTTAATTCCAAGCCCCAGTATCTTTGGCACATTTCTTTTATTTCCAACTTCTCATGTGGTTGGGCCGAATTAGCCCAACTCTATCTTCTAATTAGTGGCCCAACTAACTAGGTTTCAGTCCATACTTAAGCCCAATGAAATCTGACCCCTTAATCAAATTTCCAAACTTGAGACTTACTCAAATAGAGAGGTCTTCTTCTCCAATATTTCATTCCTGAATGCAACCATGAATAGTGGCTTTAACCACTGTTCTGACTCATTTTTCTTCTATCTTTTTCTCCCATTTTTGTCTAAAACATTTCTAGTCATTAGTATGTGCATCAAGGAACATGTTTTGGATTTTAAAACATGGCAAAACTCCCTACAATGTGAAGAATGTAGTGCCATAGGTGATCTACAACTGAGCTTTTCTAGCTCATTATTTCATCATTTTACTTCATTGTTGTTCCTATGGCTTCATGTTTTGATGGGCTAGGTGCCTCAAGTTCTTATATTCAATTTACTCATTCCTTTTAAAAACCTAAATTCATGATAGGTTTCAGTGCCTACATGCATGTGTGTGCATTTACAATGTTTGTATAAGGCATACTTGAGTTGGAAAAATTTTACCTTGCTCATTTTTCTTTCCTTCTCCCTATCTTTCATCCTCTCTCTTTTTATGTCAGATGGTGCCCATCTATGCACATTACGTTGCTATATATATAGCTGCCTATATAGAGACTTTCTTGTTGCCCAAGCCTAGTGATGTCATATATTTATTGTGGAGATTTTCTTTTGATTTTGTAACCAGGATTTTCTACTATTGCCCCCTTATCTTAACTCCTATCTTGACCTCTAGTGACCCCGACCAAGATTTGTAACCTTGATTTTGCATCCTCACTTCCATACATGAAAGTTTATTCATTTTCAATTTTTTTTTTCAATTTTAGGGATGTCACAAAATCAGTCGACTCATTTGGTAGAATCTATAAAAATTAAGCCATTTCCAAACATTTCAAACTCGCATTTACTACAACTCTTTAACTTCTCTCTCTCTAATCGCTCGAAAACTTTCAATTTCTTTCCAAACCTCTCAATTTCTCATCCATGGCTCTCAAAACAAAAAAACCATCATCCAAATCCCTAGGCAAGCGTCCTAGAGAAGATTCAGACGTTAAACACCGAACCAAATCATGCCACAATCATCAAGTCTTTTTCAACCCCACCAGTGTTCAAATATTCCATGACAATATCAAACATCATCATATTGAGTATGGGAAAACCATGAGCATATTATTTTTATAATCCCAGTCCATCTTAATAGGTTTTCACTTCGATTACAAAAGTTGGACCAAATTTCTCTCATCCTCCAACGTTCAATACACACACCTCGTTCAACTCTTCTACACCCACTTTGAGATGCCAATGGGTCTCAATGCATCATCATGGGTTCTCGACCACCTAATCTCACTCAAACTTGAAACCCTATCTAAAATCTTCAATATTCCTCAAGGGGCTTTCCAAGAGTTCATTACCAACACTTGGGGTAGTGTGTAACGAGTTCAATCCCTTCATGGTCGTATAATAATTATGCGGTGACTCTATCATAACCAAGGTCTTCAAACCAAAAGCCTTCTAACTCACCTTTGAATCCTACCTCATCCACCATATCATAACCTACAACATCTTCCCATATGTTGGTGGACAAGACTTTATCTCATACATGGACGTGTTCATCATTTGATGTATCTTAAACCACCAAAAGATCGACTTCCCTCACATTATTCTTCACCATATGAACTATTGCCTAAAAAAGAAACGAGGCATCCTCCCATATGGAAACCACCTCACTATTCTCTTTAAACATCACCAACTCAACCTTGGTGGTGAAATTGACTTTTACACCCCCATCCACACTGACATTTACTCTAAAGGGATTCTTAAATCCATGGGGCACAAGTCCACCAACCATGGATGGGTCCCAAAACCCGTGTCTGCTCTCCCATCAAAGCAAACTCAAGAGTCTCACTCTTCTACTCTCCCTACCACCCAGACCACTCCACCTCCTTCTCCGGTTGTGACCTCGAATTCCTCCTCATTCATCACTCTCCTTCAAGAGATGGACTACAATCTCTGAGCTCAAATTCGAACCGTTGAATCTAATCTCTCCAAAACTCTATCTATAATAACCAAAATGATAGAGGCCATAGAGAACGACATCCACATTCTCAAGCTTCGTGCCCACTCTCTATACAAGCATAATGAAAAGAAACACAATGAGACTAAGGTTGAAATGCTCGCAGTCAAGGACACTCACCATCAGATCCTAAGCACCCGATACAGGCCTCTACCTCCCCAACAACCTTAGGTTATTTCTTTTTAAAGATGGCAAATGAGGAAAAGAATAGGAAAAGTGGGAAAAGAATAGAAAAGAGAGGAAAAAGAAAAATAGAAAGATTATAGGATTTTTTTTGTTTCAAAATCCTTATTATAATTTTCTTTTTGTATTCTTTTTGAAATACTTGTATTCATGCTCATTGTTATAAAAGATCAATACATGAATAGAAAGATCTCTCTCATGTATTATGTGCCAATTTATGTGCCTAATCATAATATTCAAATGCATAAAGAAAATATGAAAACTTGATATAACTCTGTAACCCTAATATTACGATTACATATTAATAGGGGGAGAAATAGAAAAATATGCCAAATTGTTTAAATCTATTCATTTATGGCATGAATTCAAGCTTAAAAGTTGACAGGGGAAGCATAATACGAAATATCATAATTTTCTATCAATTGTTTCCTCAATTTACCATTTGCATTTTAACAAAGGACATTGTTTTGTCATCATCAAAAAGAGAGAGATTCTTAGCCTTGAAGGTTTTCAACCAAGGGCATCTCAATAATTTTGATGACAATAAGGCATTGTCTATGTGGACTAATGTTTTATTCAAGTAACAATCCAAATAAGTCATCTAATTCAAAGAAGATTGTTGACCAAGAAATGACAAAGTCTATCAAGCCCAAGGATTCCACTCAAGCACATGCTTCGAGGCAAGAATCAAATTAAGTAAAATGATCTCATGTTGAATCAAGAAAATGGATACATTCAAGCCCAAGGAATTAAGACAAGTCAAGTGAAGAGTTTTTATTTTTCTTATTTTGAATTTTGAGTGATTTAAAATTAGATTGATCATTGTTCGTAAGCCTTTGCTATTAAAAATGATCAACTAAGAACTAATCTTAACTGATTTTTCAAAACAAAACAATTGTCATAGTTTTGAAAGATCAAAAGATTTTGATAAAAGTACTGTGTAAAATAAGCGAGAAGATATACATTGTCCAAACCAGTTGACTAGTTCATGGAACCAGTCGACTGATTTTTAAGGCTTATCTTTGCATTGATCAAACCAGTCGACTAGTTCCAAGAACCAATAGATTGAGTGACCTTTTTTCATAAAATAGCTTGAGCTTATTTTCCAATACAATCGACCTATTGATAAATCAGTTGATTATTTTTCAAAGGCTTCTTTAAATATTGTTTCTGTAACAGAAAAATTGTGCTCACTCTATCTCTTTCAATTTCCATGCATGCCAAGTATCTTCTTTGTAATAACCCGGAAAATCTTTTTTTATCTATAAAATTTTCGTTGGTTATTAAATATTTTTTTTTTTATATATTTTTTTTTATTGATTATTATTATTATTATTATTATGAAAATGGTAATGTGTGTATGTGTATATATATATATATGTGTATATATATATAATTTAAATTATATGTTGTGTATAGGTGTATACATGTGAGTGTGTGTGTAAAATAGGTAAATATGTAAGTATATATAAATATATACATGTGTATAAAGCAGTGTGTGTGTGTATGTGCCGTGTGTGTGTGTGTGCATGTGTTGAGTGTGTAACACTCAACAAGGGATGGGTAGCAGGTATGGTTGGTGGAGTGTAGAAGGGGGATTCAGGGCATGGGAGGGACAGTCCTGATGCAGAGAGGCTAGTCTTGGAGAGAGAGAAATATAGGGAGAGAAAGTGAAGGGAAAGAGAGTTGATTGAGTGTATATGTGTGCATGCCCGTGGGAACTGAGAAGGAATACAGAAAGAGAGAGAGGGAGAAGCCGAGAAGATCAGACAGAAGGGAAGAGAGAAGGGCCTGCACCAGAACGGAAATCCAGATAAAGTGGTGAGTGGTTTCGGTTCTGATTTCTTTTCATTTCTTTGCATGATTAATTGCTTTGAGTCGAGGGCCTTGTAGAGTATAAAGTGTGGAGATTTTTGCAAAAAGAATCAACCAAAATGGTTGAGAAATGAGGGAGAACTTTGGAGTTGCAGGTCTAGGGTGAGTCTCGGGTTTTGGTGTTTTAGACGCTAAATCCACGTTTGAATGATGGGGAAATCATTGGGGTGAGTTACAGAAAACCCTAGAGTCAAAATGGGGTGAAAAACAGTGAGAAAAATTGTGAGAAAATGGGGGAGAACCAGTCGCCGGAATCTGGGTTTTTTGGACCGGAATAATCAGTCCGGGCATGTTGGGGTGATGGTGTTTGGAGATTAAAGTGACCCCAATGAAGTCCCGAAGTTCCTAGGAGTCTTTTAGTGGAAGAACAGAGGAGTTTGAACGTGGAAATAGGGAGAAAATGGGAGGGGTAGTCGCGGTTTTCCGGCGAACTGGCCGGAGTTCGGCCGGGGAAGATGACCGGCTTTTGGCCGGAAGATCGGGGCGCAGGGGTCGACTGGGCTGTTCTCGTTTGGGCCTGTTGCATTGGGCCTGTTTTCATTTTAAATGGTTGGGCTGCTGGTTTGTTTTAATTTGGAAAGGGAAGTGGGCCTGCTTGCTTAAGGATCGTTGGGCCAAGGGGGGGGCTGGGCCCAACCAACTGAATTCAAAAAAAAAAAAAGAAAAAAAAAAAAAAAAAAAAAAAGAAGAAAGGGAATCCAAAGAAAAGGGGTTGGGGGGATTCGATCAGGGACGGCACGGAAAGGGAGGGCTCAACCAACCACAGGACCACTGAGGTCCTTTTGACCAAAAAGACCAAAATATATATATGTATCATGTTAATTAAATTTAATTAAAATTATTTAATTAAATTAAATAGTCAAAAATGGCCGTCGTCTAAATTTAACGAGTCATATATGTATTCTTACTATCTCGGACCTCCTGAATCCAATGGTGAGGTCCGTGATGCGAGATGAGGTCCCGAAAAAAAAAATAAAAGACCCGAAGAACCCTTAAAATTACCAAAATGCCCCTAACTTGAAACACTGTCAGACGAACTCCGAATTAGGTAAACAAATAGTGAAATTTTATCATCTCGAACATTCCGGACTCAACCGTGGAGTCCGATTTGTGAAAAGGGGTCACGAAATGTAAGGACACGTGTAAAGTGCAAAATGACTGTTTTGCCCTTTTGAACCCCGGTGTCCGAATTGAGTTCTACGAGAACCTAGACTTGCTTTCTTAAACGTTCTAGAACCAATGGTAGAGTTTAATTTAGCAGAATAGAAACTTATGAATTAAAGGCATAAAATTTGATGAATAGCATAAATTCAAATAACAATAGACTGGGTTTTAAATTCTACTTTTAGGGACACCGACAGGCAAGGAGAAGACAGTCTGATCTTTCCACATTCTCACTACGTTACGAGTGCAGTTTGCTTGGGTTGTGACTGACCCGTCAGGTATGGTGTTTTGCTAATGTTAGAAATGAAGTTAAGTTAGGAATATTTGTGAATGACTGGAATGACTTATGTGCTTATGTGGAATGTGTTTACTTGATGATTTAGGGTTGATTGCTCACACGTTTGCATGTCACTTGTACTTTATGAAAATTTAGTGAATGATGAATGTGAATCACGACATGGGTTTAAGTTGATAATATGAGATATACTTGTATATGGAACTGACTGATGATTTATATGTTATTGTTCGAGCATGCTACATTATTAATAACCATGTTCATTGGGATTGCATTGGCATATTGGCATATGATGAATCCTTTGAGAACATAGTGTGGGTTGAGCATTGCATTATGAAGGTGTAGATCCTGTGGTGAAAAACCCAAAATTGGCCATTGCATCGGGGAGTACCCGGAAAAGAAACATGGGTGTGACATAGAGTTGTGCATGGGTGCGTCATGCATACCATTCATATATTACTGCGATGCTTTGAATGACATTTAGAGATAAATGTACACTTTGCACATGCCACGCCTTAGCTTTATTTCTTGCATTAGCACTTCATCATACCAGCAGTTGAGCTGACCCATTCGTGGGCAACATTTTCAGATGAGGACCCTTCAGCTATTTGAGACCCAGTGATGCTTTGATAGGAGGAGACACTTGTTATATTTTGGTCCGTGGGACCTATGTTTTGTAATGTAAGGGCTTAAGCCCGAATGACCTATGAACGATGTATTCATGTTATCTCATGTATTGATGGGGATGGACTCATGTTTAGTAGATTTATTTACCCTGTCCTTTTATTTATTTTATTTTCTGTCTCGTCAGTCGCGCCTTTAACAACAGTTCATTTTAATAAGCAGATAACAATAAGTTTGTTTTGTTTGGACATAAATCAAAGAATATGGATCAAGATTGAACAAATATATTTCCATTTATCACAAGTATCTGAATCTAACCTGGTTTTCATCTGAAGTGAACCAAGTCGGTAAGAGCCTTATGTTTTTATGAGATCAGGTCGGTAGATCAATATCTTCTCTTGCAGTCTTACCCACAGCACGTATGCTAATAGAGGCCTTGCTTGGAGCCATACCTATAGCACGTATGCTAATAGGGGCCGTTGATGAGTTAGAGATCAGGTCTGTAGACCAGTCTCTTTTCTTGGAGCCATACCTACAGCACGTATGCTTGTAGGGGCCTTTGATGAGTTAGAGATCAGGTCTGTAGACCAGTCTCTTTTCTTGGAGCCATACCTACAACACGTATGCTTGTAGGGGCCTTTGATGAGTTAGAGATCAGGTCTGTAGACCAGTCTCCTTTCTTGGAGCCATACCTACAGCACGTATGCTTGTAGGGGCCTTTGATGTAGAACAAGTTGGTAGACCTTTTGTGTTGAGAAGATATGTCACCTGAAAGGTAGAAATGATTTTATTGGTAATACGGTCTCAGGTGCTCGATGTTCCATGGTCTGGGAATCGGTTTTCCCTCCATATCTTCCAACTAGTAGGTTGTAGGCCTGTTAATCTTCACAACTCGGTAAGGTCCTTCCCAGTTTGGGGACAACTTTCCCATCGTAGGTTCCTTTGTATTAGGGAAGATTCTTCGCAGAACCAAATCACCTAAGTCAAAGTTTTTACCTTTTACCTTTTACCTTCTTATTAAAGTTTTTGGCCATCCTTCGTTGACATTCTTCCATTCGGATTGAAGCCTGTTCTCTTTTTCCTTCTAACAAGTCGAGGTTCTCGGTTAACTGAAGATGATTAGTGTCTTGATCGAAAGTTTCTGTTCTCAACGTGGGCATACCGATTTCTACAGGAATGACCGCCTCGGTACCATACGTGAGTGAGAATGGTGTGTCCTGAGTGGAGATTTTCCTTGTTGTTCGATAGGCCCAAAGTACACCAGGAAGTTCTTCGACCCATTTTCCTTTGGCTCGTTCTAACCTCTTTTTGATACCACTTAATATAGTCCGATTAGTCACCTCGGCCTGTCCGTTTGCCTGTGGATGTCCTGGTGAGGAAAAATGATGCCTGATATGGAGATCGTCACAGAATTTTCTAAATACTTTTCCAGTAAACTGGGTGCCATTGTCTGATATGATAGTTCGTGGCACTCCAAACCTGCAGACGATATTTCTCCATGTGAAATTCTTTACATCTACCTCGGTAATGTGAGTCAATGGCTCTGCTTCCGCCCATTTTGAGAAATAATCAATAACGATCAACAAATACTTCCTATTTTGAGGAGCTTTGGGCAAAGGTCCAACAATGTCCATCCCCCATTGGGCAAAAGGCCAGGGACTTATAATGGGCACAAGCTCTTGCTGTGGTAAATGTTGATAGGAAGCAAAACGCTGACATTTGTCACATTTCTTTACATACTCTCTGGCTTGAATCAGCATACCGGGCCAGTAATAACCATGGGTTAACGCTCGATGTGAGATGGTCCTGCCACCATTATGATTGCCGCATATCCCTTCATGAATCTCAGCTAGTACATACTCCGATTCTTCTGGAGATAGGCATCTCAGTAGGGGTTGCGTGTAGGACCTACGGTAGAGCTGATCATTTAAAATTAGGTACCGAGCTGCTCTGATTCGTAGTTTACGTGCTTGATTCCTATCTTCTAGGAGTTTTCCTTCTTTCAGGTATCTGAAGATAGGAGATCTCCAGTCATGACATTGTTCCAAGATGTGAATTTTTTGAACGTTGTCAATACTGGGGTGATCTCGGGAGGAGATGGTCAATTCTGAATCCCCTTTAGTACCGAGGTGAGAAGCCATATTCGCTAATGCATCTGCCCATGCGTTCTGTCTTCTCTTTATTTTATGAATACGGAAAGTGACAAATGATTTTTGTAGAAAATTTACCATTTCAGCATACTTGATCATTCTGTCATCTTTCACAGCAAATTCACCCAAAACTTGGCCCACCACTAATTGGGAATCAGAAAAGGCTTCGAGGTTGTGAGCCTCATGTTCTAGGGCTAGTTGCATGCCAAGGATTAATGCCTCATATTCAACTTCATTGTTTGAAGCCCTAAACCCCAAAGTAACTGCTTTCTCTGTAGAAATACCATCGGGAGATCGGAGGATAAGACCAACTCCAGACCCTTTATCAGTGGAAGAACCATCCACATATAAATGCCATGTAGCCACGGTTGGGTTAGCGTCTAACTTCTGTTTCAGTACCGGGGTGAATTCGGCAATAAAATTTGCCAAAGCCTGTGCTTTAATGGCAGTCCGAGGTGTGTATGTGATATCGAATTCTCCCAGTTCTATTGACCATTTCACGAGACGACCTGAAATTTCAGGTTTGTGTAGTATAGCTTTTAAGGGGTATGAAGTTGGAACTATGATTGAATGAGATTGAAAATAAGGCCTGAGTTTTCTAGCGGATATGGTGAGTGCGAAGGCTAGCTTTTCTATCTCGGGATACCTTTTTTCTGATCCAAGAAGTGCTTTACTCACGTAGAATATGGGTTTTTGAATCCCTTTCTCTTCTCGGAGTAACGCAGAGCTTACGGCATTCTCAGATACCGCGAGGTATAAGAGCAGTTTCTCTCCTTTTATTGGTGTAAATAACAGTTCTGGAGATGCCATATATTTTTTAAGCTCCACAAAAGCTTTGTCGCATTCAGAGGTCCATTCCAAGATCTTATTCCCCCGTAGAGCTTTGAAGAACGGAAGGCAGCGGTCCGTAGACCTTGATATGAAGCGATTCAGAGCCGCAATCCGACCATTCAAAGTCTGTATCTCCTTCCTAGACCTCGGAGGTTCGAGTTCTGCCAAAGCTTTAATTTGGGATGGATCGGCTTCAATGCCTCGTTGTGAGACAAGAAAACCCAGAAACTTACCACGGCTGACCTCAAAGACACATTTAGATGGATTCAACTTCATCTTATGTTGGTTCAGGATGTCGAAGGTCTTTTTCAAGTGTTCAACGTGGTCCCTCTTTTGCTGACTCTTGACCAGCATGTCATCGATATATACCTCCATCGTATCACCAAGCAGAGGTGCGAACATTTTATTAACCAAACGTTGATATGTGGCTCCTGCGTTTTTTAGGCCGAAGGGCATCACTTTATAACAATACAGGCCTCGTTCAGAGATGAAGGAGGTTTTTTCTTGGTCGGGAGGGTACATTTGAATCTGATTGTACCCTGAGTACGCATCCATGAAGCTCATCAACTCGTAACCAGCAGTTGAGTCAACGAGTTGATCAATTCTTGGGATAGGGAAACTATCCTTAGGGCAAGCTTTGTTAAGGTCGGTATAATCAACGCATACTCGCCATTTCCCATTTTTCTTTTTCACCAGGACTGTGTTAGCAAGCCATTCTGGGTAAAACACCTCCCTGATTAGCTGTGCATCTAGTAACCGCTGGACTTCATCATTAATGATCTTATGTCTCTCGGGAGCAAATGTTCGTCTCTTTTGCCGTACGGGGTGGCAATCAGGGTTTGTTGTGAGCTTATGGCAAATACATGAGGGATCGATACCTTCCATGTCTTTAGTTTCCCATGCAAAGGTTGATAACTGAGTTTTCAGAAACTCAATTATCACTTCTTGTTCTGATGGAGATAAATCGGCGCCCACCTGTAAATAACGCTCTTCTTCTTCTCGACCCACCGAGATCTTAAGTGGCTCTTGGACCAGAGCAGCCATGCTATCTACACCACGAGGGCTCAAAGGCGCATCAATCTCGGTAGGACAATACGTATCTTCACCTCGGTCAGAAAGGTCAGGAATCATTTGCCTCCGAGGTGTCTGTAATTGCTATTGTTGGTTGTTACCTTTAAGCGCAACAACATGGCATTCCCGAGATGATAATTGGGAACCTTGAACGGTGCAGACTTGATCATTCTGTATATATTTGAGGCATTGATGAAGGGTGAACGTGACGGCTCCTATCTGATGCAGCCATGGTCTTCCCATGATTACATTGTATGGAGATCGGCAATCCACAATCACATATTCTGAGATCACTGTTCTTTGTTCCTCACCGACTCCAATAGTTGTTGGGAAGTCAATACCGCCCATGGGAGAACTTAGATGTCCATCAAAACCAGCCATCACTGCCGAGGTTTCTTTAAGGTCGGACACGTTCAACCTCATCTTCTGGAAAGGCTCATAAAATAAAATATTAGTGGAACTGCCTGTGTCCACCAATACTCTAGAGATGTCGAAGTTAGCGACACGAAGAGTAATGACTAGCGCATCGGCGTGTGGGTGATGTACGCCAGCTAGATCCAGCTCGGAGAATTGGATTTGTGGTGAGGGTTTCAACCTTTTCTCCAGAGTCATGATTTGAACCGGAATTGGGGCCACCTTTGCTTCTCGCGCATAGCGTTTCCTTGCCCGATTCGAGATGCCGGAGAGAGAATTAGCGGCATGGAGGACGAGGATAACATGAGTATTGGCTTGTGATGGTTGACTGGTCCCAGGAGCGGACCCCTGATCTTGTCGTGGTAACTGAGGCCTAGGCTCCTGCCGAGGTTGTTGGGATTTCTGAGTCTGATTATTTGGTCCAGACTCTCGTTGAACGAACTCTTTCAATCGTCCCCTCCGAATTAGCTGCCCAATCTCTTGCTGAAGATGTCAACACAATTCCGTAGTATATCCGTGATCTCGGTGGAAATCACAATACTTACTACGATCTCGGTGGTCATGATCAGCATATAATGGATCTGGACGCTTGAATTTTCATGTGTCTGGACTTGATTATAGATCTCAGATATAGAAGCAGTCAGGGGAGGCAGTGGCACACTCAGAGGTGCGTATGATCTGAAGCGTCCCGAGGTTGTCTGATTTTGACCTCGGGATGTTGTTTTCATTTCAGGACTTCTTTGTCGTTTGCTGGTATTGCCAGTACTCTGCGTTTGTGACTTCCCCTCATTGTGTGCTTGTTCCTTGGTAAGACGAAGGGATGTTCTGGTGTCTTCCAAGTTAATATGTTTTCGTGCCCTCTCCATCAATGATGCCATGTCTACAGGAGGATTTTTTGTCAGGGAATCATGAAAACGCCCCGGCCAAAGTCCAGCATGTAAGGCGGCCACCAGGAAAGCTGCACCACAATCAGTGATCTCGGTCAGCTCAGCATTAAAGCGAGCAATATAATCCCTGAGGGATTCTCCCTTTCGTTGTTTGATGGATAAGAGAAATTCCGGCCCCTTCCTGAGCCGCCTGCTTGTTAAAAAGCGATCAAGAAAGCGCCGGCTGAGCTCGTAAAAATTGGGGACGGAATTTGGAGGGAGGTTATAGAACCATCGAAGGGCTGCCCCTTTGAGACTTGTCACAAAGGTGCGGCATAGAAACGCGTCAGTGGCGCCATGAAGGGCCATTGTATGCTGGTAATTCGAAAGATGATCGCCAGGATCATCCAATCCTTCATAAGGGGTGAATTTTGGGACAATGAATTTACGCGGACGCTCCTCGGCCAGTATAGCTGGTGTAAACGGAGTTGTAAACCTACCGAGAAGCTTTTCTATCTCGTCCTGTTGAAGAGGTGGAAGCCCTTCTCGAGCAGGAACTCTTTGACCCATGGAATCTGCCACCTCTTCTGATCGCAGCGGTACTCTGGATGGGCCAGACTGCTGAAACCCTGGTATTCCAACCTCTAATCCAGTGGGTTGAGGATTGTTCTGACTAGGGATAGCATGTTCGGACTGTCTTTGAATAGACGCAGGTGCCGGGTGAAGTGGTGGTCCGGATTGCACCAAATTAGCTCCAGAATTTGCGGGGCTAACAACATGGCCCCTGCTATAAATAACGTTGTTAGGTTGCATGTTGGGTATGCCCTCTAAAACGTCATGTCCAACTGGAGCCATCCTCTGGGGAGAAAAGGGACGAGTGCTAGGACCACCCTCCACATATTGCCTCCTTTGCGGGGGAGATAATAACGGATATCCGCTTTCAGGAACTCCTGATTGAGGGAGAACTGATGGATTTTGCGTCAACGAGGCCAAGACTTGAGATATGGCAAAGAGCTGAGCCTGCGTTTGATCGGACTGTTTCTGCATCTGAGCTCGAATTTGATCCAATTGTTGCTGCACAGGATCAGAAGTTGCGACTTCTTCATCCTAAGCGATCGGTTGAGTGGACAATGGTGCAGAGCGACGGTTGGAAGCCATGACTACCAAACACTTTGAACGGAGAAAGGAAGATTAAGAAGAACGCTAAACGTTCCCACAGACGGCGCCAAGCTGATGCAGCTAATTTTGGCTCGTCATGGAATGATCCGTCGTCGTGAACCTGAAAAAAGATGATCCGTAAAAAGCCACCGGAAAAGGTTCCGGTGGTAACCTCTCCGATGGTTAAATTAGTATCCTTCTGTTTTGTCAAGGGTTTAGCCCTTTTTCAATTTGTAATTCTGATGCAGATCCTTTTTTAATACCTCCTTCATTGGAATTTATACTATGGAAAGACGGCTACTTTGTCTGACAAGCGGTGGATTAACTTTCAAAGTTTGTGGCTCTCTTTACACGTGTACCTATAGAGCTGGTTCTCAAACCTGTATTTCTTTTTGGCAGGGCTAAGGCTCACCGCCTGTCAGGCTTTAGAAATGTAATCATGAGACTTTCATCATTCTTTTTGTCTCTTCTTTATTCCCCTGTTCCGAGGTCGGTATACCGAAGTTAATCTCGGTATACCCTTTCCGACTTAACATAAGTAGAACTAATCTTTTTGGCACGTGTTTAAGTCACCTGATGTAAGTAAAACTTTATGACGTATCAATAATCTTATAGTGGTTGGCGCCGCCAGTAAGATGCAGAGGTAGCGTAACTTTATGTCCCCCGGTGTAACAGCAGTAATGGCTGATACATAAGTACCCATCATTGAAAGTGTAGCTACTAAAACTTCAATGAAGAATGGATGTTCATAAGTGAGTAATAGTATAAGGTGAATGGCCGTGCCGAGTGCGAGTGTGTTACAGACCAAGAAAGTCTTGAAGGATGCTCTTTCAGAAGAGTAAATAGCCCGTCCCGCCTCATGATCTTCTTCTCCATTTTTACAGTAGTCTTCCATGGCTGCACTGGGAGGAGTGGTTGCAGCAGGGTCAGAGGTCACCATGTCATTTGGTTTACAGTGCTTGTTGTCTTGCCAAACTCCGCCAGGAGGGTTGACGCCAGCTTGAAAGGTCACCGCAGCAATTAGTGTGGCAGCTACTAAGAGATAGTTTCGAGTTTCACTAGTTATTCTCTTGTCGTGAATATTGATGGGGATGATGAAGTGATTCAGGATGGTTTTGAATGAGAATGAGGACTCGGTCTCAGTATTTTCAGGTTTATTGTCCATTGTTGCAAGCAGTACTGTCAAGAGGAGATAATTGGTGAACAGAAATACTCCCAAGTGAATGATTGCCGTCGAATAATTGGTGGGGTCACATGGGCCATGGCTACTTGTGTAATAGCACCAAATAAGCAGGACTTTGGTGGGAATTCCAGACCATTTTTTTTTGTTTGCATCTGACATTTGACATTAATATAAAAGTTATTATTAAAAAATTCTGGCATCAGTAACTAGTATAAATTTATGTTATATTGTGAAATATAATTAGTAAATGTCCAACAGATCTGACATTCACAAAACATTTTTAAGAAAATATAAAATAAAAATAAGGTACACGCTACTTTTTTGAGTAAATATTAAATAAAAGTGAGGTTTACGTTACTTTTTAAGTAAATGACAAATGAAAATAGAGTCCACGTTACTTTTTTGAAAAAATCTAACTGGTCAATTTAAAACTATATTTTACCAATCTTTATATTCATCTACTAAGATAACAATTTATAAGCATGTTTGATCTAATTAATTAATATAGTATGAGTCTAGGAGTTTTTTAATCACATTGGACTTTATCTCTGATTTGATTCATGATTCAATATAATATCAATTGATGTCTTAAAAATATTAAAGAATAATATTTTATATATTAAAAATATTGTGATAATGACTAAAGATTAATTATAAGATCTTATATTTTGTGATAATGACAATTATGATTACTAATTTCATTGTTAAATGTAATAACTCTACAAAATATTCTCATACTATAACAATCTACTAAGGCACGTGTGTAAATAATATTAGGTAATTATCTTAAATAAAATACTAATCACATTCTTTATGACAGCATTTATCACATATTGTTAAAAAATCTTATGTGGTCCTTATAATTAATATCGAATAGCCAAATTACTCCTTATAAGCATATAAATGACTGATATTATATTACATGGGGAGTCTCCCATCCCCCCTTCCCCTTAGGACCACGTCTCCTTGTAGGGAATCTAGATCCTTTTCAGCTGCCCATTGAGCGGATATGCTAAAAATAAGTTTATCAAATCATAATTGATAAGAATATTATTTGCAATTAATCATATTAATTTCAAAATTACTTTTGTCACAGTATTCTAATAAAGCAATTAGAGCACCATTTGTCTAATTGCTTTATGCAATATGTTCATGAAATAACAATCTACCAAGGTACATGTGTTGTACAATATTATTTATAATATTTCATTGGCTATTATAAATAAAATAATATATCATATTTATGTATGTTGAAATAAAGTGCCTAATATTAAAATATCTTACACATGGAGGCCCTTAGATATTGCACTATAGTAATAAATTAATGACAAATCATAAAATATTATCATACACATGGTAAGATAATAATGTAACTTATTAATCATATTTTTATCATATGATTAAATATTATTAATGTTACAATTTAATATTATCATTCAATAAATAATTTATTTTAACATGATATTAATAACAGTTCAGTGTAATATCTAATAAATAAAATTCTTACACTGAACAAATTAAATATCAAGAATTTTTCACCAAGTATGAACACAAGTAGACATAATATTGTGACACTAT
Source organism: Nyssa sinensis (assembly GCA_008638375.1). Classification (NCBI taxonomy): domain Eukaryota; kingdom Viridiplantae; phylum Streptophyta; class Magnoliopsida; order Cornales; family Nyssaceae; genus Nyssa; species Nyssa sinensis. The sequence continues at coordinate 385,241 of VIRR01000480.1, read as the reverse complement.
TATGCATAAATACATTGGCTATTAATATTAGGTTATACAATTTATTTTAATGACCAGAACACTATTATGCATAATGACCAGATCATCAACATACACAAGTAGATAACAGGTAATGGAAGCATGTGATTAACAAACAAAGATGAATCAACATGAGAATTTGTGAACCCGAGAGCAACAATGACAAATTTAAGAGCAGAATACCATGCTCTTGGAGATTGTTTCAGCCCATATATCGCCTTTCACAATCTACAAACATGGTTAGGTTTATATAGATCCTTGAAGCCTGGAGGCTGCTTCATATAGACAATTTCATCCAATTGACCATGTAAAAAGGCATTGTTTACATCCATTTGCCTTAAATCCTAACCATTTATCACTGCAATTGTTAACACTGTTCTGATTGTTGCAGGTTTGACAACAGGACTATAAGTTTCCTTATAATCAAGACCTAGGCGTTGATTATAGCCCTTGGCCACAAGTCTGGCCTTAAATTTGTCAATTGAGCCATTAGCTTTCCTCTTTACTCTAAAAACCCACCTAAAGCCCACTGGATGGCTATTTTTTGGTGGTGGTACCAACTCCCATGTACCATGGTGCATAAGAGTCGTGAGCTAGCCTCACACCATTGTGGGTGAGAAACAGCTTGACTGACACATGTTGGTTCAATTGAGGATGGCAAGGGGTGTTTGGTGACAGTATGAATTTGTTTGGGCTTGTATATCTTGTTCATTGGCCGAGTGCTCATTGAATGGGTTCAATTTGGCAGAGTTGGTCGTACAACTTGTAGGGGTTCAGTGGATTGAGTGGATTTATGTGAAGGAATCAATGAATTCATGGGAGGAATAGATAAAGGAGGAGGTGATGATGATATATGCAAGATTGACGGATTGGCATCTAGGGTTTCATGTAAGTGAGATAAATCACAAGGAGAATGAGGAGTGATATTACCTGAAGGTGCAGCAACAGCGGCGGCAACAATTTTTGATCTTTCTAGCAATGACGATGTTTGAGGTGGGTCACACAATGGAGGCACGGGAACCGGGTTAGGGATTTGAGATGGGACGATGTTTGATGTCTGATGAGAACACGGAATTGTATAAGACAAAGGGATGAAAGAAGACACGCATGGGCTTGGGTTATTGTGAGGAACAGATGGGCTGATTGTGGTTTTTAGGCCTTTGGATGCAGACTGATGTAGTGGGCTCCGCATTTCATCAAAGGTGACGTGTCTTGAGATGTAAATTCTTTTGGTCAAAGGTTCCATGCATTTGTAAGCATTTTGGTTTTGAGAATAACCAAGGAAAATGCACGGGGTGGATTTTGGCTCCATTTTGTTGGTATTGCATGTACGGCTTGAGAAGAGGGTAGCAAAGGCATCAAAATTTTTTAATTTATGATAATTTGGCTTTTGACCAAAAAGTGCCTCAAACGGGGATTTATTTTGGAGTAGTGGTATAGGTTGACGATTTATAAGATATGTGGCCGTTTCAAAAGCATGTGGCCAATATGATAAAGGCAATGAGGCATCATGAAGTAACGTGAGACTCGTCTCCACAAGATGACGATGTCGACGTTCAGAGACACCGTTTTGTTGAGGTGTGTTGTAATGACTTATCCCATGAAGAGATAAAAAAATTTTTTAGACGATTGAATTCTCCTCCATTTTCAGAATATAGACTTTTTATTTTTGACTTGAAGCGTGTCTCAACAAGATTTTTAAATTGTGGAAAGATGCTTGAAACACTAGATTTGGTGGTCATCGAATAAAACCACATGTATTTTGTGTAATGGTCAATAAGAATTAGGTAATACCTAGAACCATCCAACCTAGTGTAATGAGTGGGTCCCCAAACATCAGTGTAGATGATTTCAAGAGGCACATGACTGTGAAAACTAGTGAAACCAAATGGCTGTTGATGTGCTTTATTAATAGAACAAGAAGTACATGAAGATGGTAATTTTTTTGTGGTAAGCGGAAGAGAAAACAAACAAATTAACAAGATTTTGAACAATCTTTAATGATGGATGGCCAAGGCGTTTGTGCCATCCATCGATTTGAAGTTTGTTCATGCACATTAGAAGCCATTTTGGATTGAAAGGCCACAGCGAGTTCGGAAACGTGTAGACGCCACTTTCACATGCCCCTTTTAGTAATATCGCCCCCGTGGTCTGATCCTACACAAGAAAATGAAACGGGTGAAATTCAATGAAAACATTATTTTGTTTGGTAAAATGATGAACATAAATTAAATTCTTGTGGAGATTTGGATCACAAAGAGTATCATTTAAATGAAATTTTTTTTTGGGTGAGTGTAAAGTTAAGGAACCAATATGTGAAACAGTCAAACCTATGCCATCACCTAGAACCACTTCATCTGTCCCATCATATTCAGAATGAATAGATAAATTTGCTAAATCACTAGTGATATTGTGAAAAGCCGCAGAATCTATTAGCCATTTATTTTCTTAAGCATTTGAAGTGGCAGCACAATTTGCAGACATTTCACTGGGCTGAAGCTAAGGACACGACTTGGCTATGTGGCCCAATTGATCACAAAATTGACACTTGGGCTAATAGCATTTCTGGGCTGAGTTGTTACGGCTTGAGTTTTTATTTTGGCGTCGCTAGTAACTTTGCTGGGCATTACCCGTGCGAGTTGGGCCTTGATTTTTTGATGGCCCAGTTGATTTGTTAGTTCCCCTTCCCGAATTGCTTCCATGCCAATTAGGGTTCCTGGTAGTGTAATTTTCAGCTGCGACGAGTTGCTTAGCGGCATTCTCCATACGTCACAGGTAACATTCATGTCCAACAAGGAGATCATAGAGTTCTTCGAAGGCAAGGGATTTCTCTCTTGCTCGAATGGAAGCAACAATCACCCTGAAATCTGGACCCAATCCGTTAAGGATGTATAGGGTTAGATCATCATCTGAAATTGGATAATCTATGAGAGCAATTTCGTTGGCTAATGCTTTGACGGCGTGAAGATAATCTAGAATCGTGCGATTCCCACGCTGGATTAAGGTCAGTTCTTCTTTCAATTGCATGGCTCTTGTACGCAATCGACTAGTATACATATTTTTGAGTTTCTTCCATGCTTCCTATGATGTCTTGGCTGGGGCTATGAGAGGAGTGATTGTAGGGGAAGGAGACGTAAGGAGAGCACTGAGGATGAGCTTATCCTGCCTAATCCAGTGATTTTTCTTGGATAAAGATGCAGGGGTACTGTCTGAGGCAGGACACACAGACTCTCCATTTACATAGTCCATTAGATCATAGCCAATTAGGAGTGCTTTGAATTAAGCATTCCATTGAGAGAAGGTGGAGGGTGTGAGTTTCTCATTGATTTGTGCATTGATATTGAAGACAACAAGAGGGTTTTCAGTAGAGGAAATGGGTTGATTGGTTGGGTTGGATGCGGAAGCCATTATAGGGATTAAAATCTCGTTTGAGCATAGGTGCTCTGATTCCATATAAAAGATAAACACTACAATGTATCAATGGAAAGTTTTTCAATACTTTGTATTGATTTCTTACAGAAATATATATATATATATATATATATAGAGAGAGAGAGAGAGAGAGCAATTGTTCTATCTAAGGAAACATACAGTCATTAAGACTAAGATACAACTGTTACAAGACATGGTTGTTACAAGCAATGAAATAATAAACGTATGCTAAATTTGGGCTATACTAATTACAGAGAATGTTTGCATGGATCTGGGCTAGGTGGCTTGTTCATCTTTTGATTCACTTTCCTTAATAAACACTTCACAACTAACATGCCTACACTTTGCATCGCCTTAATTTTTCTTATTTTAGAATCTCTATTGGGGTTATTGTTTTGACCTCTACCAGATGCAGATAATGGCAAGGAGCTGGGGCCTTGATGACATGGACTAAAATGACACTTTCTTTTGGATCATTCTGTTGATTTTGGAATGTACTTAAACTCACAATTCTATTTTGAAATTTTATTATTTTTGGGAATGTAAAAAGGGCTATAGTCTTTATATGTTGATGCAAAAGCTCGAGAACGCCAACAAGACTAGTAATTTTTTGACTTAGAAATAGCAATTATAGGATGAATACACTTTTAGAAATTATGCATGGAAATCTTGTTGGATTATGTATATGGAATGTGAATGAATATTTTTGTTATGAAAAACTCAAGTAAAAATATGCATATCACAGGGTGGTTTGAGATATACAGTAATCACTTATTTAGTTTGACTTTTATTTACAGGATCACTCCTGAGTCTTTGGGCCCGGGGCATCACAATGTGTTTAGAGTGAAAATTTTCATTTAAAAATTCTGTTTTATAGACCATTTTTGAAAGCCTAACTAATTGTTCTGGTGATGACATTAATATACTTAGCAACTTCCTTCTCCCTATCCCTATGGAGAGTTTAACTCTTCTCTGCGCTATAAGAATGGATAATAAGTAATATCACATTAATTGGCAAGACACCAACTAGGAAGAAATACGGATTAAGTAGGCTCAATTTCTTTGTAGAATATAAGAGCAGATTAGATAAATATTCTCATTTAAGTCAATTATCTTTTTTTTGAGACGAAAATTTAGTTCCGGACAATTTAATTGCACACATTATTAGTGACTTCAAAAACAGATTATATAATAGAAGGGGTTGTGGTATTATATATTATATAATACTGATATGATGGTACTAATAGTTTCTCCATTATTATATGAATTAATTAGTATAAGATTTCTCAAAATTATCAGATTAATATTTAAATTTATTTTTATACAAATGAAAATAAATTATTTATTTTAGATTTATTTTTATCTAAAATAAAAAAATATTAAAAAAATTAATCAAAATAATAAAATTATAATAACCGTCACACAATACCATCATTACACGGAATAACTTTTTTGAATGAAGGCATAAAAATTTCAAAAGCTGAAAATTAGAATAACAGTAGTATAGAAAAACAATTGTATATAATTTTTTTCCTTACAAATACACGGAGCCACTTCTCTACTTTCACTCTTTTTGTCATAATTTGTTTTTTAAAAAAAAAAGAATTTTATTGAAATTACATCTAACATTTTCATCAGTACTCATGTCTCCATCCATTATCTATAACAATTAAATATAATTCTAGACAAAAAAAAAATATAGACTTCTAGACAAACTTTTTGTCGTTTAACCAATAATTCAGTAATTTATCATCAGTAATCATGTCTCCATCCATCGCCTTTCTTGACCCATAGAATAGGTGATGTGTCTTTCATTCACTGGGTACTGTAAATTCATATTTTTAAATAAATAAATCATAGGCAAAGTCATGGTGACGCGGTGCTATCACATAAGCCACCACGTCAGCCGAGACATGATTCACGTTGGCCCAATTTAGATCTTTGTTGGATTATTTAAATGGTTTTATTTACAATTCAGACGATATTATAGTAACATTTTATAAATTTGTGATCTTAGAAAAATCTCGTCTAAATAATGTACCCAGTGATATTTTTAAACCCCGTTAATAGCTGTTTCACAATTATTATTAGTGATGTTGGGATCAAAAATGCTACTTTTAATACCATTTTGTTGATTTTGGAATGTAATTTTGATAGTTCATTATTTTTGAGAATGTAAAAAGTGCTTATGGTCTTTATATGTTAATGCGAAGGTTCGAAAGTCTCAACAAAATTAGTATTTTTTTGACTAACAGTTGACTCAAGAACATTTTGATCATTTGACATTTCTATAAGTATTATATTTTTCGGGACCCCGTCTCGTATAACGAACTTTACCATTGGATTCAAAAGGTTCAAAATAGTAATTTTATACTATTCACTTGATTAATTTAAAATATGTAGAATTAATTTAATTAATTAAGTGTAATAATAATATATACTATTTAAATAAATTATACTAAGTTAACCATCGAAAACGTGTATGTACTAAGTTAATTCCAGGAGATATAACTTGGTGATTTTAATAATATTGTGATAATGACTAAGTTATTATATATGAAGTCCTGAAACACTGATTTGTGATATTGTGGTTAACTTAGTCAATATTATTAATTAAAACTTATAATATTGTGTACCAATTTGTGATTTACTATTGCATTTGTAATCATATTGATATTAAGAAAAAATATTATTAGATCAAAACATATTTAACTTGGTCATAGTCATTTACTAAGATTATTACCAAAATTACTTTACAAGAGTCAAGAAGTTTTTTAATCTGAACCGTACAAAATTTAATAACCCAATAGATTATAATAAATATAAAGATAAAACCGAGTTTAAAATTGAAAAGAAGAACATAACACCTAGTTCAATACATTGGCTATTAATATTAGGTTATACAATTGATTTTAACATGATGGAGTATCACTTTTTAACATAATGGAGTATTACTTTTTAGTGACAAAATTTTATGGTACTCACCATTGGCTATTAATAATTTCAAGGAGTAATTTTAATATATAATGACAAAATTATATATATTATGATACGGAAAGATGTAAAATTTTGTTCCTTTTCAATTTGTTGCTATTTCTTTACTACATGAACAGCTTAAGCCCTAAAGAAGAAAGAAGTATGGAGATAGATAAGCTTTGATTAAGACATACCTACCTTTTCCATAGAGCCAGCCCAAGAAAAAGGATGTCAAACCATTGTCTTCTTCTATAGGTTTTAATTATGAAACACTCACTTTTTTAATCTCTTTCATGGGTCCCCCCTCATCTCTTGTCTCTGTCTCTGATCCAGATGATTTCCCATAACATTATCTTAAGAAATTAAATGATGATTTTAGTTTAGATAGTGTCTAGTGGGAGTGGTTAGCTTGTCTGTGTCGTAGAATTTAGAAGGATTGAACTCAATAATGTTGTCATTAATTTGTTGCTTGTGCTTCTGTTAGCATATGGTCCACCTTTTGGACGTATGAACCACCACCAAAGCCCTTTCATGCATGCCTTTTTTCGGAATGAGAATGGGATGGATTCGGGATAGAAAGTCCTTCCTCAATCCCAATACTGCAAAAGAAATCTTTGATGGAATGGAAAATCTCTGATTGAATGGAATGGGTCCTCTCGAAGTACTCATTTATTTATATATTTTATTAGATTAATTATAATTAACACATTCAAAGAAGATATTATATTAAAAGAAGGTATATGAATGTTGTTAGAGAATTAAAATGGTATTATATCCTTTTATAGATGTATAACCCTATAAAGATTGTCTATACTTTCAATATGGGATGTATTATATCCTTTTATAAATATTGGCTACATTAAACAAAAACTCATTTATTATTTTCTTTTATATAATTGGGACGGATAAAGATATGTTGATATCTTCATCCCAAACCTATAAGAGTTTACATAACTTTTTCAGACTTGTCTCATTAGATATGGAGCATGTTGAGTTCTTAACTGATCAGGTCCAATTGCCATCCTTCTTCTTTTTTCATTCTAACGCGGTACAGAAACATAAAATGGTATTCAACATGTCAAATTTCTAAAATTTTAGTGATATAGGGATTACTCAACCAATAACAAAAGAAAATCCATAAATTCAAAAAATTCAAAAATAAAAATCAATTTACATCATATTTAAAAAGTTAAAAGACTACAAATATAAATAAGAAATTACTAAAGCCTATACTAATACTAATCCGAATAAAAAACAAACAAATAAATAAATATATTTTTTTTCTTCGGTCGTTTCAAATCAACAAAAATTTGAAAAGTGAAAAATCACTTGCTCTACATCACCTTCAAATGGCCGTGGTTTGACTTTTGCTCACTAATCTTTTTCTCATCTCCAGTCTGCGTATATGGTGGATTTATATTGATAAAATTGCATGAAATTATTCAATTAGGTGGAGGATGGTGTGTCCAATCAAAGATATATGGGATTTCTGATGTATCTGATCGATGTTAACTCTGTAATTAGTACTTTTTCATGGGCATATTGCTTAAGTGATACAAACCAGATTATACCCAACACCTTTATAAGATGTAAAAGTCGCTAAAAAAAGTAGCTATATATGTAAGAATCAGAAAGTACTGATTCGAGTTTCACTTTGTAAAACAATCTAAATTACTTTTAAAATTTTTTCACAATTATATTAATTTTTTTTAAGTTTTTAAAATTACATTAACATTTTCTCTTTTATTTGATAATATATAATACTCCACTCCAGTCAATTTTTTTTTTTAAATGACAAAATTATCTCTTATATATATTTTTTTAATGTTTTAAATTTTAACTATTTTTTTTTCATTTTTCAAATAAATATTAATAAAAACCTTAAATTTATTTTTATATAAAATAATAAAAATCTTTAAAAAAAATGTTAGAAAAAATTAAAAAAATACAAAAATAAATAAATAAATAAAGGAAATGTTGTCTTTTCGAAAACAAATTGACTGAATGTAAGTATACGTATATTGTCAAGTAAAGTAAGGGAGGTCAATGTAATTTCAGAAATCTCAGGAGAAGTCAATGTAATTGTCAGAAATTTAAGGAGAAGTCAATATTTCAATAAGTTATAAGTTAATATCTTATAACTTAGTGAAATATTGTTTAGTCAAAATTGCTTTCCTCTTTTTTGTTTGACACTGAGTTATATATGATAATATGTCTTTATTTTAACAATTTGGCAATTCACATTCTTTATTATCATATTGTGTAATACAAATATATTTAATAATTTACACTAAGTTATAAAATGATTATAATTTTAAAGATTAAAAAATAATTAAGATATACTTTTAATCTTTACTTATAAATATTGATTATTACAAGTATGAACAATAAGTCCTCAATCACTTGCCTATCTTATAATTCGGTATATAGTTTGTAACATGACTGTTCATACTTGGTGATATTAATAACTCAAGTGAAGAGTAATATAAAAATTATTATGATCTTATTTTTATGTAATTAAACCTAATATCAATGTTTATAAAATCTTTCCCAGTTAATTTCTCATGTATATAATTTATAACATAAAATATTATTATCATATTACTAAGGATTGATAGAATAACAATAATCATTAATAAGATCATAAACTTGTGTAATATTGAATCAGTAAGAATTTTTTACAAACATTACAAGGGTATTATGCATGATAAAACAGTTCAGTGTAATATCAAAAATCAGTAAGAATTTTTGTAAGTAGCATAATATTGTGAAAAATAATATATTACTAATTACCAATATTACGTACTTATCTAATTTATTTTAACATGATAATAATAACAGTTTAGTGTAAGAATTTCATGTAAATTACTATTATTATAATTATTAGAATTATATATTTGGCTAATGGTTACAACATATATATGTTCATGACGGATATTATTAATATTATATTATTTATGTCATAATCATATAATTATATCATATTTGGCAATAATACATAATATATTATTGGCTTGTTATTTCACATGAATATGAGATAAAATATTAATTTATTGATTTATTTGCATGTCTATCTAATATTAGATTATACTATTAAAATCCCCAATATGATGTTTATCTCACATGTCATAATACAATATGAATTGACTTTGTAATAGTTGTCATAAGATATACAATTATATGCTATTTGGTATAAAGTGATTTACCAAATTATATAATACATTTTTTATTGACAAAGAAAAAATAATAATAACTATTTCACATGTGATTATAGACATTACTTTACAAGTCAAGGAGTTTTTTAATCTGAAATGTACAAAATTTAATAACCCAATAGATTATAATAAGTTAATATGTAGTAATTAACACTATCTCTATGCTTAATATTGCAATAGGAGTTCCTTTCTTTTCTTCTTTTTAAACCAAGAAAGTGATATATTGGCTTGAGTATATCCACTTGATTTGAATATAGCCTTGAAACTTGTGATTGAGTGGAACAAAGATATTGGTAATAATCTTAGTAAATGACTCTGACCAAGTTAAATATGTTTTGATCTAATAATATTTTTTCTTACCAAACAAGGAATAAGCATGTTTGATCTAATAATATTTTTTCTTAATATCAATATGATTACAAATGCAATAGTAAATCACAAATTGTAACACAATATTATAAGTTTTAATTAATAATATTGACTAAGTTAACTATAATATCACAATATCAGTGTTTCAGGACTTCATATATATATAATAACTTGGTCATTATCACAATATTATTAAAATCACCAAGTTATATCTCCTAGAGTTAACTTAGTAGATACACGTTTTCGATGGTTAACTTAGTATAATTTATTTAAATAGTATATATTATTATTACACTTAATTAATTAAATTATTTTCATATATTTTAAATTAATTAAGTAAATAGTGTAAATTTACTATTTTGAACCTTTTGGATCCAATGGTAAAGTTCGTTATACGAGACGGGGTCCCGAAAATGTAATACCTGTAGAAATGACAAATGACCAAAATGTCATTGAGTCAACTATGAGTCAAAATAATACTAGTCTTGTTGAAACTTTCGAACCTTCACATCAACATATAAAGACCATAAGCACTTTTTACGTTCTCAAAAATAATAAAATATCAAAATTACATTCCAAAATCAACAAATTGGTATTAAAAGCAGTGTTTTTAGTCTGAACATCACTAATAATAGTTGTGAAATTGTTATTAGCGGCGTTTTGAAAATATCACTAATACATTATTTAGACGAGATTTTTCCAAGATGACAAATTTATAAAATGTTACTATAATATCGTCTGAATTGTAAATAAAGCCATTTAAATAATCCAACAAAGATCTAAATGAATCATGTCTGGGCTGACGTGGTTGCTTATGTGATAGCACCGCGTCACCATGACTTTGCCTATGATTTATTTATTTAAAAATAAGAATTTACAGTACCCAATGAATAGAAGACAGATCAGCTATTCTATGGGTCAAGAAAGGCGATGGATGGAGACATGATTACTGATGATAAATTACTGATATTGGTTAAACGACAAAAAGTTTGTCTAAAAGTCTATATTTTTTTTTTTGTCTATAATTATATTTAATTGTTATAGATAATGTTATAGATAATGGACGGAGACATCGATCCTGTGTGTGTAGCTGTCGCCCCTCTTTCTTGTATAGCTCTTTTATTTATACAAATTATGAGGAAAAAAAATTGTCCATGACCACCAATACTTGCATGAGGCATAGACACTTATATAGTTTCGAGTTTCACTAGTTATTCTCTTGTCGTGAATACTGATGGGGGTGATGAAGTGATTCAGGATGGTTTTGAACGAGGAGGAGGACTCGGTCTCAGTATTTTCAGGTTTATTGTCCATTGTTGCAAGCAGTACTGTCAAGAGGAGATAATTGATGAACAGAAATACTCCCAAGTGAATGATTGCCGTCGAATAATTGATGGGGTCACATGGGCCATGGCTACTTGTGTAATAGCACCACATAAGCAGGACTTTGGTGGGGATTCCAGACCAACTTTTTTTTTTTGGCATGTAACATTTGAGTTTCTAATTTTAAAATTTAGCATTAATATAAAAGTTATTATTTTAATGATGTATTATTTAGCTTATTAAAAAATTCTAATATTATTTTTAATGTCATATTTGTCATCAGTAACTCGTGTAAATTTATGTTATATTGCGAAATATAATTAGCATATGCCAAACAAACGTGAGATTTACAAAACTTTTTTTAAAAAATATCAAATGGGGTACACGCTACTTTTTCAAGTAAATGTTAAATGAAAATGAGGTTTACATTACTTTCTAAGTAAATGACAGATGAAAATAGAGTCCATATTACTTTTTTTGAAAAAAACATAATTGGTCAGTTTAAAAATATATTTTAATATTAAAATAAAATTGTTAAAATTTGATATTTTTATATTAAAATAATATCAAAATATAAATTTAACTAAATGATATCACAATTTGCATTGAAAATGCTCTTCTCAATTTGTGTGGCTCTCATGCAAGGCGGAGAAGGGAAGTTGGCAAATGAGTTACGTTTCTCAACTTTTAAATACACAAACAAGTGGTCTAAGTGAATCCTCTTAATTGTGAATTTTAGGAACACCAGAAAGGAGAAGGTGAGTTGATTCTCTAGAACGACCCAGTGGGAGGGCAGAGTTACTCATTGGTGGATGGAACTGCATTGTGGACACAGCTTACTAGGGTTGTGACCAACCCTATCAGGTACGGTGTTTTCCTAATGTAAAAAGTGGGGTTAAGTTTAGGGACATTTCATGGGTGAATTAAATGATGCATATGCTTAACTGTTGTTATGGAGTTATTCAGATCGTGATTATTTGATGACTTGAGAATTAGTTGTTTATGTGTTTTGTACTTCTTATATTTTTGAGGATTCGATGAAGTAATGAATGAGAACTGTTACTATGTGATTGGATTGGTGACATGGGTGTGACATGGTGCTTGCATGGGTACGTCATGCATACTGTTCATGTAATGCATTAATGATATTGCATGGCATATAGAGATAAATATACACTTGCATATGCCACGCCTTAGCTTTGCTTCTTGCATTAGCATTGCATTGTACCAGCAGTTGAGCTGACCCATTCGTGGGACAACATTTCAGATGAGGATGCTCCAGCTACTTGAGACTCAATGACACCTTGATAGGATGAAGCAGTTGGTATATTTTTGGCCAATGGAACTTATATTTTGTGATGTAAGGGCTTGAGCCCGAATGACCTGTGAACACTGTAATGGCGGGATGTATTTCATGTTATTTTGATGTATCGATGGAAATGAATGCATGTTTAGTTAAATTTGTTTAAGTTGTCCTTTATTTTATTTTATTTACTGTCTCGTCAGTCGGGTCTCGAGTTCGCGAGAATTCGGGGTGTGACACATGATGCATATATTTAAATTATTTGTAGATATAATTTAGGACATCAATAATATTAGCTTGGTCACAAGTATTCTACAAAGGATATGACTCTATCATAGGCACTTTCACTCAGTCATTTTAATATTATTATAAAAAGCTCACGCAATAATATAATATTGTGTATCAAATCACATGAATCTATGACTGATAAATGGTTATTAACTTGGGATATGTAATATAATGCCAGTCATTTATATACTTAATATGAATCTATGTTATGCTAAATTCTAAATCCGTCTCTCAAAAATGGTTTAATAAAGCAACTTAATAATATAACATGACACGGGAATTAATTTAATTAGTTTGACCCGTCTCTCAAAAATGCTTATTTAACTTGGAATAAGCATGATAATTACCAAGTTAAATATGTTTTGATCTAATAATATTTTTTCTTACCAAACAAGGAATAAGCATGTTTGATCTAATAATTTTTTTTCTTAATATCAATATGATTACAAATGCAATAGTAAATCACAAATTGGTACACAATATTATAAGTTTTAATTAATAATATTGACTAAGTTAACCATAATATCACAATATCAGTGTTTCAGGACTTCATATATAATAACTTAGTCATTATCACAATATTATTAAAATCACCAAGTTATATCTCCTGGTGTTAAATTAGTAGATACACGTTTTCGATCGTTAACTTAGTATAATTTATTTAAATAGTATATATTATTATTACACTTAATTAATTAAATTAATTCTACATATTTCAAATTAATCAAGTGAATAGTATAAATTTACTATTTTAAACTTTTTGGATCCAATGGTAAAGTTCGTTATACGAGACGGAATTCTGAAAAATATAATTTCTGTAGAAATGTCAAATGACTAAAATGTCCTTGAATCAACTATGAATCAAAAAAATATTAGTCTTGTTGAGACTTTCAAACCTTCGCCTCAACATATGAAGACCATAAACACTTTTTACATTCTCAAAAATAATAAAATATCAAAATTACATTCCAAAATCAACAAATTGGTATTAAAAGCAGTGAACATCACTAATAATAGTTGTGAAACTGTTGTTAGCGGCATTTTAAAAATATCACTAATACATTATTTAGTCGAGATTTTTCCAAGATGACAAATTTATAAAATGTTACTATAATATCGTCTGAATTGTAAATAAAGCCATTTAAATAATCCAACAAAGATCTAAGTGAATCATGTCTGGGCTGAGGTGGTAGCTTATGTGATAGCACCGCGTCACCATGACTTTGTCTATGATTTATTTATTTAAAAATAAGAATTTACAGTACCCAATGAATAGAAGACACATCAGCTATTCTATGGGTCAAGAAAGGCGATGACACATCAACTATTCTATGGGTCAAGAAAGGCGATGGATGGAGACATGACTACTGATGATAAATTACTGATATTGGTTAAACGACAAAAAGTTTGTCTAAAAGTCTATATTTTTTTTTGTCTATAATTATATTTAATTGTTATAGATAATGGACGGATGACATGGATCCTGTGTGTGTAGCTGTCCATGACCACCTATACTTGCATGAGGCATAGATGCTTATATAGGTGAATAATAAAAAATTAAATGGGAACTAAAAGACAAGGCTGAATCATCACATGACTAAAAAATAGTACACAGATAATTATTAATTCACAATTACTCCCAAGTGAATGATTGCCGTCGAATAATTGGTGTCACATGGGCCATGCCTACTTGTGTAATAGCACCAAATAAGCAGGACTTTGGTGGGGATTCCAGATTTTTTTTTTTTTTTGCATGTGACATTTGAGGTTCAAATTTTAAAATTTAGCATTAATATAAAAGTTATTATTTTAATGATGTATTATTTAGCTTATTAAATATTATTTTTAATATCATATTTATCATCAGTAACTAGTGTAAATTTATGTTATATTACGAAATATAACTAACATATGCCAAACAAACGTGAGATTCACAAAACTTTTTAAAAAAAATATAAAATGGGGTATACACTACTTTTTCAATTAAATATTAAATGAAAATGAGGTTTACATTAATTTTTAAGTAAATTATAGATGAAAATAGAGTCCATATTACTTTTTGAAAAAAAATATAATTGGCCAGTTTAAAAATATATTTTAATATTAAATTAAAATTGTTAAAATTTGATATTTTTATATTAAAATAATATCAAAATATAAATTTGACGTAACTGAAATCACAATTTGCATTGAAAATCCTCTTCTCAATTTGTGTGGCTCTCACGCAAGGCAGAGAAGGGAAGTTGGCAAATGAGTTAGGTTTCTCAACTTTTAAATACACAAACAAGTGGTCTAAGTGTCCTCTTATTTTGTGTTTAAAAGAAAATTTATTAAGAAAAAGTAATGGTGCGCTGTCTAAGATGTAAGATGAGAGGTAAAAGATGATAATTTAACTTGTTTTCTTAAAAATTTAATAGAACTAATTTGAAAAAATCGGACAAAGATCTAAATTGGCCCAATGTGAATCACGTGACCTGGTGTGGTTGCTTATGTGATAGCGGGACCGTGATTTGAGTAATGTTAGTTTTAGTTTTATATTTTATCAAAAGTGCTTATCTTCATGAGTTGACAGTGTTGTATTGACTGAATATTACATCATGTCCTAGTCTTACTTTTATATTTATCAAAAATATTTACCTTCATGAGTTGGTAGTATTGTATTAGCTGGATATCACATCATATACCTTAATGAGTTAGCAGTATTGTATTGGCTGGATATCACATCATGTCACAACATGATGTGATATCCAGCCAATACAACACTGCCAACTCATTAAGGTAAATATTTTTTTGTAGAATTTTTAAGTAAGCCTAGTATTATTGCCATGACTTTACCTATGATTTATGAGTAATGCTATGCTGTCTTAAAACTTTTATAAAAAATGTTTACACAGCTGATGTGGCAGTATTGTATTGGTTTTATATCATATCATGATGTGATGTAAAACCAATATAATGCTGCCACACCAACTGTGTAAACATTTTTTATAGAATTATTAGATCAGCTTAGTATTATTGATGATTTATTTATTTAAAAATATGAATTTATAGCACCAATGGATAGAAGATACATCAGCTATTCAATGGGTCAAGAAAGGCAATGGAAGGAGACACGAGTACTGATGATAAATTACTGAATTATTGGGGGAACTTGTGCCCGTCACTGGTGGTGGTGGTGGGCCGGAGAAGGTGGAGGGGAAAAAGAATTGTCTCAATTTTTCTTCGGCGAAAAGCCATGATGGGAAAGGAACACAAAAAGAGTTTTAAGACAGAGGCAGGTTTGGGAAACAGTCTAAGAGAGAGGGAGATTAAATTGATGCCATTCAGGAAAATAGGTGAAAGGGTGGAGTAAGATTAACAATGACTGGAACAGGAATAGTTCCACCCTAAATTAAATGGCAACCTAAGGAAAAAGATCGAAGCATCACATGAATAAATTATATTAATATCTCTTGAAATTTATAAAATTAAATTGACATTTTCTAATTTATAAAATAACATACAGATATTTTCTTTCAGTCTATTTTTTTTTAAATAACAAAATTACCTATTTCATAACATTTTTTTTAAATCTTGACCAATTCTTTTTTATTTTTTAAATAAATAGTGATAAAAATTTTAAATTTATTTTTATATAAAATAAAAATAAGTTATTTACCTTAAATTTATTTTTAAATAAAAAAATTAAAAAATATTTAAAAAAAATTAGAATAAATTGGTTAAAAGTGGAAAAATACAAAATAATAATAATAATAATAATAATAATAATAATAATAATAATAATAATAATAAAAGGAGCAGTTTCGTTATTTTGAAAAAAAAATATTGACAGGAGAAAGGTATTTGTATATTATTTTATAAAATAAGGAAGGTTAGTATAATTTCAAAAATCTCAGAAAAAATCAGTGTAATTATCATAAACCTCATGAGAGTTCAGTGTAATTTATCCAAAAAAATATTTGATATATCAAATTTAATTACTTATTTTTATTCACTAACTCTAAAGATTTTTTAAAATTAATGAAAAAACATGATTTTTTTATTTAATATTTTGAAATAAACTATAATAATTAATGTCCATAGGCAAATAAATTCAATAACTTTTTAAAAACATATCTGGCGCCATTTCTCATTTTTATAACATTAATTCACAACATCATTTTACATAAAACACAAGCATTCAACTTATAACAATATTACATCATAGAAAAACCTTGGAATTAAAAACAGGGTGGAGGAGACCTAGGGAATAAAACTAGCTAGTTTCACTCACTCAACCTTAACTTCATGGACATCACACTTATTTTAATGCTGAAAGCTGAAATATCTGAACCCATACCCACCCCACAAGTACACCCTATATTCTGAACTAGCAGGGTGTTTCCGGCTTATCTTTACTGCTCAGTTCCTCCTCATCTTTACTGCTCGGTACGTCGATCTTGCATATCTTCAGCAAACAAAATACTGATGCCCGTATTACGAAAGGCGCTGCCAGCACGAAGCAGATGAATCCTAAATCGTCATCACCGTCAGAAGAGTTGGAACCATGCCGCTTCTTCGGTGCAATAGCGGTAATTGCTGCTACATAAGTTCCAGCCATTGAAAATGTAGCAAATAATACTTCAAAGAAATATGCATACTCATAAGTCAGAAACAGTATCAGGTGGATGGCCGTGCCAAGGGCGAGTGTGTTACAAACCAAGAAAGTCGTAAAGGATACTTGAGAAGAAGAGAAAATGGCCGCTCCTGCTTCATGATCTTTACAGTTCGGCAGCTTCGAAGATCCACTGGGAGGACTGGTAGCTAAATCAGAGGTTGGAGGTTTGGCAACTGCAGCTTCCACCGTACAGTTCTTAGTGTCTTGCCAAACTCCACCGGGAGGGTTGACACCAGCTTGGAATGTCACCGCGGCAATTAGTGTGGCTGCTACTAACAGGTAATCTCGGGTTTCTTTATTTATTCTCTTGTCATGAAAACGGAAAGGGATAAAGATGTTTTCCAGCAAGGTTTGGATGCAGGATTTAGTATTTTTTTTAGCCATTGTTGCAACTTGCAAGCAGTAGTGTTTGAGAAAGAGTGAAGAGATCATCTTCCCCCCAAGAGCTTTAAATAATGGTTAATCAGTAGATAACGACAATTGTTCCAAATAGTAATTCACGAATATTTTAAGTGAATCACTGCTGACTGCATGGCCCTTTACGTAAGAACACTACGTCAGCACTTTTCTTTTGATAAAGTTTTCAAGTACGTCATTATTGTAGAAAAATATACCCATCCAACGCATATACTGACGTAAAAAAGTGGGTCCACTGACGTGGCGTAAGCCAATCATTAATGAAATGTTATTTAGGTAAAATATTTTATTTTTAAAATATATAAAAATAATATTAATATACATAACAAGATATCTTTAATACTCTCTCCCTCCCATTTTAAGAATCCTTTATTTTATTTTGAAATGTCTCAATTTAAGAATTCTATTTAAAAAGTTAATATACTTTAACATGTAAATTTTTAAAACTATTTATTATTATAATATATAAAATAGTCTATTAGAAGTTAAATGAGAATATTATTAAAAATTTAAATAATTTTCAAACAGTAAAATAATCTTTCTTCAAAAGTTAGAATTTCATAAAAGGTCCTTAGTTTGGGACAGAAGGAGTAAGATTTATGAATTAAGCCAATAAATTTAGTTTATGATAAAAAATTTTTCATTGATTTATTCTTATTGCATCCTTGATAATCGGATATGTTGCTCTAAAAAAAAAGATTTCATCCAATTTTTTATTTTTGTATTTTTTTGAATATTTTGATTTCTTAATTTTATTTAAATTACTATTAATAATTTCTTAATCAAATTAGTAAAAAAATTATGATAGAAATTTTGTTTTTTTATCCAACTTTAGAAATTAATGATCCTAATAGTTAGCAATTCGAGTTAAAATAATATTAAATAACTAGAATTTGTAGACAGATAATATTTTATATAAAATGATCTACCTCCTCTGACTCTTTTAACTTTATGATCGAAATAAAAGAAATCTAATTTCTCTTTTAATTTTAAAAATATAAACATTTAATTAAACATAACTTGTAATCTTAAATATGAATTTAATAAGATAATTTATGTTCAATATTTTAATCGATGTTTACCTTCAAGGGCTTCAACAAGAGAAATATAAATAAAAATTAATCATCTTGAATAGATAAAAAATAATAATAATTAACACATCAAAAATGATATTTAAAGTAATAAATTAAATCCTTTCAAAAATATTAAAAAAATAACGTGGCAAAATATACTGAAGTTTTTAATTTTTGTGAATTGATGATATAATTATAAATTAAAATGCTATTAAAATAGTGTGAGTTATAAATAAAAGAGTAAATTATATTGATATTTTTTTAAGATTTCTGACAATTATACTGAGATTAGCAAAGTACAAATATCTTCCTCTATTCAATTAAACTAATTTTTTCGAACATTTTTTAATGATTATTTTTATTTTATGTAAAAATAAATTTAAGGTAAATAATTTATTTTCTTTCTATATAAAAGTAAATTTAAGTATTAATCAATATTTATTTGGAAATGAAAAAAAATTAGTTGAAAAAAAAAAGTTAAAAAAAAGGAAAAGATATATAGTTATGTCATTTTATAAAACAAATCTGATTAGAAAAAAGTATTTATAATTTGTTAAATAAAATAAAAAAATATTAATATAATTTTGGAAACATAAAAAGATAGTGTAATTATAAAAGAAATTGTATAATTTACTCAAAATAAAAACTTTGAGGAACATCTACACGTTAATCATGACTTTGCCCATGATTTTTAGTATTAAAAAATGACTTTTAATGCAACACTATTCATCCGTGAACCTTGTACTTTGCTGCGTCCAATGAACGGAAGCCACACTAGCTATTGTGTGTGGAATTTTTGAGATGGCATTGTACCGATAATACTACACATCTAAATTTCTTTTTTGTCTTAAATCACATGATACTCGTGTAGTATTATATTGATTATATAATTTATAATATTATTAATAATATATATCATATCATTTAAAGTATAAATTTAAAAAATATAGTAATATACAAATTAGGACGGGAATGGTAAGCAAATGTTTTTTTAATAAAAAAATAAGTCGCAAAGTGAATGATACATTTGCTAAAATCGTTTATAAAATTAGTTTACTTGTTGACTAATATAATTTTTCTAAAAAATTTAAATAAAAGGACAATATCCATACATCAAATTAATTTAAAAAATATTCTAACATATCCGTCGATAAATAAAAATAAATAAACATTTCATTCTTTCTCTTTTTATTTTTGTTTTTGTTTTAGGTGACTAATAGATGAGCGTATTAACTACCGAATTATTTATTATATTTTATATAGAAACTCTTTTTTTTTTTTAAATAAGAATTTCAACTCTCAATTTTTCATTTTTTTTTCTAAAGAGACTTCTTAAAATGTTAATTTTTTAAATTTCTCTCGAACTTTTTGAACTAGATTCGCTACTGCCAATCAAGTTCTGATTTAGATCATCAAATAGGTCCAAATTCATGTTTCTATCCGGGAGAAAATCCCTAACACCATCCACAATTGGGCACTTATTATGCATTGAAACTTGCCGATTGATTATTGTCTCTGCTTGCTTGGTAGTTTTGATAGGTGGCTTTTCTTCTGGTGTTGCTCTGTACAAAAGAGGGATATGCACTCCCTTATACAATCACATCTCTTATAATTAATAGATATGAGAAATAAAAATTTTATTAATTATTAGAATAATTAATTATTAAATTTTCATATGCTTTTATTAATTAAAATTTGTTTCATACATGTATATAAGTTTTGACATAAAAAGAGACCTTATAAGTAACTTTTCAAACCTTTTTTTTTTTTTTTTCTCAATGACGGCTCTATTATTCTCTGTCAAAACCCTAAAAGATAATACCCTTATATAAATGAGTTACAATATAAGAGAAAAATGGGTCCAAAAATAAAAGCGGGTCAAAAAAATTTCTCGGAGGCTTCGCCCCTGAACCCCGTGGCAATGGTAGGAAACTCACATATTGCCTGTTTTTTGGATCATCTCAAGTTGCTAACGCGTTATCAAGAATCCAGGTAAATTTATAACAACCGCCCAACAAATCTCTACCTTGCCCTAAATTCTCTAAACCATGCAAATTACAGTTAATGGATCATAACTACTTCCAAATGTGCCCTTAGGTGCTTAAACATGAGAGATATTGATCAAGTCCAAAAAATGCTTCAACTCAATCCCAATCAACACCTTAGTAAGCATATCTGTAGGATTATCTACAATTTCAATCTTCTGAAGAAAAATACCCCCCCTTGACAACTTCTCGAATAAAATGGAAACGAACATCAATATGCTTCGTTCGAGTATGATGAACCTGATTCTTTGCTAAATAAATTGCACTCTGATTGTCGTTGTAGACCTCAATATCCTTTTGAACAATCCCCAAATCCTCAATCAATCCATGTAACCAAATAGCTTTCTTAATCGCCTCTAACACTGTCATATACTCTGCCTTAATAGTAGACAAAGCAACCGTTGGCTGTAATGTTGATCTTTAGCTCACCGTGTCACGACCAAAAACCCACCTTATGCGGATCTCGTGTCGCGGGGCCGTCCCTACTTTTTATGCTCTTTGTATCCATGACAACAATATAAAATGTCAACTTAATAATATATTAGCGGAAGTCTTAATACAAAATATAGTTTAACAATTGAAAATGTAAACCAACATAAAACCTAAATATAATGCCACTCTTAGGTAGTGAGTACATGGGAGAGACTACATCATTCTATCATGCTCCTTAACTATCTCCCTAAGCTCCTGAACTCCTACTATGGTTCTGTAGCATTCTTACCTGAAAAAATAAGTAAGTGGGGTGAGTTAATAAAGCTCAGTAAGTAAAAGCCCATCTTCGACACGGGTTAGGGTTAACATAGAAAAATATGAACTCATAGGGTGAACATGATAGCCAATCATGGAAACAGTTGCAGTTAATGGTAAAATGCCACAAGAGCCAATGAACAGTAAGGCACAATAAGCAAGTATGAGTAATGGTATAACATGAATATGGGAAAGTTCAATAATAATAGTCAACAAGAAAATATGCTGCCACAATAAATCGTTACAATCAAGTACAATCAATGAATGAACTGTCAACATAGAATTATTCATAGGGAATGGCAACATCCTATGAATTCAATAAACGTAAATATATCAGTCAATCATAAGTAATGCATTTACTCTAGTTGGCAGATCCTCGGTCTTTTGGGGCCCGGCATACCCTCCTTAACCTCAATGCATATAAAATGCCCTCATAACTTCATGCATAAAAACGCCTTCATTTCCATATGTCCGTTTACGGACTCGACCCGTAAGTCCTATCAATAGACCCGTAGGTCTTGTCAATCGACCTGTAAGTTCTATCAATAGACCTGAAGGTCTTGTCAATCAACCTGCAGGTCCTGCCAACTCAGAAAACATCAAATGAATATTGTGACTGAGCACAAATTTGGCATTCGTAATAAATCATGATTCTTTTATGATTCCATAAAAAGTGCATAAAGACTAGAATATCATATAATGGACATATAACAGTAGGCCTTTCAAGGCACAATACAACATAACAATCATGATGAAGTAGTCAATAAACATCCACAAGATAGAACAATCTCAATTATGGAATAATAACAGTGGGTACGTACATGAGTACAAAATTGACAGGTAATAAAAGGAATGTGGCTTGGAAAATTACATTTAAGAGATAGGGGTTTACTTACCTTTAATCTGTATGGTCTACTTTAGTATTCCGTAACTTTTTCCTTTCCCTTTGACTTGCCTATACATTACTAAACACATCTCAGTTTTAATGTCATTTATTAATTTGTACACCTCATTACTTCAAGTATCTCTTTTACTAATTCAGGCTCTACCATTGAGTTTGGGATGTTAGAGAAAGTCAGTTTAGGCTTTCATAGTTTTCAATTTAGACTTTTATACCGAAAAAGGGTAAAACGGTCATTTTACATGTCTCTATTTTTTGGGACCTTTTTTCACAAATTTGACTTCACCGTTGAGTCCAGAAGGTTTGAAATAATAAATATTCACTATTTACTTAGTTCAATCGGAGTTCGTTTGACTCATATTTAACTCAGGGGCATTTTGGTCATTTTGACATTTTTACGGGTATTTTATTTTTTGGGACTCCTTCTCATGAAACGGACCTCACCATTGGATCCATAAGGTCCAAAATAGTAAATTTACACTATTCATTTGTTACATTTGGACACCGGAATTTAAAATAACAATTAATTAATTTACTTAACTATAATATATATATATATATATATATATGTATATATATATTAGTTACACCTTAGAACACAAGTGCCCTTGTGGCATAGTGGTGTCCTTAATGGGCATAAGGCTTCCAACTCCTGTGTACCCAGGTTTGAATCCCTCAACACCTTCTGCCCCTCTTTTTTTAAATAAAGACAAAAGCCCCTCAACCCCTTTCAACAGTGACGGGCCGTCACTATTTTAAAGTCATTATTCATTTCTAAACACCCTAAAACACAATTTGGGACCATTCTATAGCATTTTAAGCTTTTAAAACACTTTCAAATTCCAATTTTTTTTCCAAAATTCCACTTTCCGATAAATCCATTTTTCTCCCTCGTTTCTTCACTGTTTAACTTGCGGTTTCTTCCTACGTGTTCCATTTTTCTCATAGAATAACATTTTACTACCAAAACCAAGCTTTGAGCAACTCTAAATAAAAGCCAAAAAAGTAAAGAGAAAAAAAAATTCGAGTTTTACCTTCTACAACTGTTCTTCTCCTCTCATTTTCTTCCTAAATTCCTAGTTTTCTTCCTGTATTAAGTCTTACACAATTAAAACAAGGCTTATGCAAGCTAAACACGAAAACCCGAAATCGAAACTCACTATAAACTAAAATTTCAACTTACTTCACGGTTGCTTCCTTTCCTTTCCTTTTCTCATTTTTCTTCCTTTTCTCATTCTCTCCCCCTGGTTCTCTTCTGCACTCTGGCGCTTTTCAACTTCCTTCTATTTTTTTTTTCTTCTTTGCATTTTTTTCCTCCTTCACGCATGCAAACATGCCCAGTTATATCATAAGCGCCCCCCCTCAATCTCTCTCCCTCATTGACCTTTCCTCTTTCAGCTTCCATAACCCCTATCCCCTTCCTTAATGTAGAGGTTACAAAATACATATATATATATATACATATACAGCCCACCATATATACTTTCTGATATATATATATAAACCTATATATATCTATTTTCTATATATATGTATATATATTCTGATTTTTATTTTTATTTTTATTTTTATTATTTATTTTTTCGATATTCGTTCCTGGCTTGCTCGGGCATCGCCCGGACATCATTTGTACATTCGAAACATAAAGCCTTAACAGCTCGGGTTTATTTTGGTATTACATTCATTGGCTCGGTCTGCTTTGGTATTATCATTTGGCTCTTTTTGGACATTTATAAAATTAGTCATATTTATTTAGGTCGGGGTGTTACATATCGGTCGGTCCCTAAGCAAGAGTAAAGACATATCCTATAGTTGACCAATGCTTATCTAAATCTCTAGCATAGTCTGAATCCACATATCCAATTACATGCTGACCAAGTCGATCATCCATCTCAAACATCAAAACAACATCCATTGTACCCTGAATGTATTGTAGAATCCATTTTACTACTTGTCAGAGTACCCTTTACCCAGATCATGCATATATCTGCTCACCATACTGATAGAATGTGAAATAGCAGGTCTCGTGCATACCATGGCATACATCAAAGTACCAATTACATTTGCATACGACATACACTTACGCTTTTCATCTATGTGCAGAGATATCAAAGTACAAAGCTTGAAGTAAGAGGCCAAAGGTGTACTAAGGGGTTTTGTATTGTCATCCAAACCTGATTTCGAATAGCGGATAACACAGGACGGATAACAGGCACATACTATACACATCGAAGAATCATATATTGAGTCAGAGCACTATATATGTGGGTAAGTCTCATCAAGAGTCGGAGCACCACGTAGGTAAGTCTCATCAAGAGCCAGAGCGCCACGTAGGTAAGTCTCAAACAAAATTCCACAATGATTTAGAGCGCTATATGGGTAAGTCTCATCAAAAGTCAGAGCGCCACATGGGTAAACCTCATGTAGGCACAATAATTGAGTCAAAGCGCCATGTGGGTAACTCTCATCAAGAGTTGGAGCGTCACATGAGTAACCCTCGGATAGACATAAGAATCAAATTACACATTGAGTCAGAGTATCATGTGGGTAGGTCTCATTATAAGATTCAAAAGGCCACATAGGTAGGTCTCAAATAAATACATGATCGGATTCAAAACAAGTATGATTCAGGTTGTATAATCAAGATTGGTTCACACTAATCATTTTTCTCATTGAAGGGGTTCCATGGTTTATAAACGTTATTCAAATCAGTACATATGAACATCATTTCAAAATATAAGCATGAAGATCATAGTTCTCAGATATTTCATAAACTGAAGATAGGCATTTGAGCAGATATAAAAATTCACTAATTCAGAGTACATGATTTCTTACAAAAATAGATTATGCATTTTACAAATAGGAGATAAAACACTTAAGGAATTAAGCAATTTTCAACTAGGAGATAAAATACCATTGATTTGGGATACAAGATTATTCACAAATAGATTAAGTATTTCTCAAATAGGAGATAAATAACACTGATCCAGGGTGCGGGATTACTCAAAAAATAACTTTATCATTTTGAACAGTATATAAAACACTTAGGCATTTTTCAAGTAGGAGATAAAATACTTAAGCATCTTTCAACAAGAGGCAAAACATCACTGATTCAAGATATCGGATTACTCACCTCAAATTTTCAGTCCATTTCCTTAGTCTTCTTTCCTTTATCTTTAGTTCCTAGATTCATAAGTCAAATGCACATAACTATGTATTAGAACATAATTGAGGCATTACTATCGGCCACTTATTATTTTTGTAACTAAATTTTCCTCAACGAATTTTATTTGTTGGTCTGGTAGCCTTAGACTTTAAGTTAGGTCCCGCCTTTTTTCTGAATTCATTTTATAACTAAATTAATGCTCGGGACGTAATGGGTATTACCTCCTTGGTGGTTCTATATTTTTTAGATTTTATTTAGGCTTAACGGACCTCACCATTGAGTCCGGAACGTCCAAAATAGTCAAGATAGACTACTTTTTATATTTAATTAGCTTTGGGCATCATTAAGGATAAAATGGTAATTTTATATTTTACGTGTCTTAATTTTTGGGATTTAGTTCCACAAATCGGACTTTTCCATTGAGTTTGGAATACCTAAAAATATTGGGTTACACTACCCTTTTATTTTATTTGGGGCAACGAAAACATTTTACTATAATTAAATTAAATTAATTTAACTTAATTAAATTATTTAATAATATTATATATTTATTATGTTAATATAATAACACGAGTGTGAAGCTGGCACAGTGGCCATGTGCTTGGGGTTAGGTCTCTCACACGCGCAAGGTCAGGGGTTCAAAACTGGGGGGCTGCGGCTCCCTTTATATTTTCTATTTTTTAGGCTGCCAAACAGCGGATAAGAAACTAAATAAGGATAGGATATCCCAAGTCTGAACAAGCATATTAAATCAGGGTCCTACCCCTGTTTCCAAACAGACTAAAACTCATTTTTAAATTAAAACCCAACGCCTCAAAACGACATCGTCCCACTTAAACCCAAATCCATTAAAACATTCAGGTCAGGACTTGACTCGATATCCGAAGAAACTTGCAACTAAGGCAACATTCACATAAGGGATAGGGAAGGCGATGAACAGGACAAGGTCGGGTCTCGGGTTAGTTCGGGTTTGGATCGGGACCTGCCCTACCGTACAAATGGTTTAAGTGGAACGGTGCTATATTGAGGTTTAGTTTTAATTTAAAAATTGAATAAGTCTGTTTGGTAACGAGTGTAAGAAATCTAATTGAATAAGCCTTTGACGAAACAGGGATATCCTATCCCTGAATTGGACCCTTATTCGCTGTTTGGTTTTTGAAAAATCATAAAATAATAATAAGCCGCAGCTTGTGACACTCGATCCATGGACGTGTGCATGTGTGTGGAACTTAACCCATATGTGTGAAGCATTGTGCCACTGAGGCACTTGGTTAAAATAGGACCTAAATAAATATATAATATAAAATAAAATAATTAAATTCATTAAATTAATTTAAATTAGTAAAAAGTTAGTGTAACCCAATATTTTGGACATTCTGGACTCAATGGCAAAGTTCAATTTGTGAGATTAAGTCCCAAAAAATTAAAACACGTAAACATAAAATTACCATTTTACCCCTAATAATACCGTAGGCTAATTAAATATAAAAGGTAGCCCATCTTGACCATTTTAGACCATCAAGACTCAACGGTAGAGTCTATTTCAGCAAATGAAGTATCAAAAAATATGACACGTAAAAGTATAAAATGACAAAAATGCCCATAGGCTTAAAATAAACTATAGGTACGCAAATTTAGATCTGGAAAAGCCTAAACCAATTATCTTCAACACTTTGGACCTAACAGTGACATCCTTTTGGGGAAAATAAGACTCGAAAACAAACTAAAAAATGACTAATACGTCCTTAAGACTTAATGAAGCTACAGGAAGATGGTAGTTGGAATAGAAAGAGATCTAAGTGAACAGTTAAATTGTGTGATGCTTTAAGCAAGAATGTAACAAGATCCTAAATTGTGATTATAGGGACCTTTGTTTAAAGGAAGGATTTTTAGAGATAAGCTTTTCGACTTCAGGTGAGTTTTCTATGTCATGCTTGAGGTAGATTTTCATTATAGATATAAATATTGAACTCCTTTTATGATTTTGAAAATAGACACCCTTCATTTGATATCGTTTTGAATGACTTATCGATATATATTGTCATTTCCTTATAGCCTTTGATAACAGATACATTGTACTAAGTACATATTTTAAATGATCTATCGATATCTATTTTGTCTTCCCTTGATTCAAGAAAATGTTTTGTAAGATACTCAAAACACCTATATGGTTTCTTACCGATCCTTGAATTGTTTTTACTAAAACACTGAATATGGAACTCTTATTGGAATAACTAAGAGTGTTATTGATGATTATTGATTTTGGATATGATTTTAATGTTTTGAATGAGACACCCTTCTATGATTAGTCACTATTGAATAGGTTGTGACTTTATCGAACCCTAACCACGGGATATATTGGTGGTGAGCCGTACAAAAGGCATTATCAAACTAGTTATCGCATATCAATCTCAGTCAGCGAGGTTCTAATTTGCTGGCCATAGAATCTTCTATGATTGTCCATTGTTAAATAGATTGTTACTTTATCGAACCCTAACCATGGGGTATATTGGTTGTGAGCTGGACAGAACGACATTATCGAACTAGTCTTATTGAATATCGATCTCAGTCAGCGAGGTTCTAATTTGTTGACCATAGAAGAGGAATTTTAAAAATTTGAACTTTTATGAATATTGAATATGAACTATGATTAAACTTTGAATCATTGAACTAAGAACTATTGAACAACGATTTTGATCATCAAACTATGAAATTGTTTATCGAACTATGTTATCGAACTATGATGGAACCATGATATTGATTTGAGCAATGACTATTGTTATTGAACCACGACTTTGAACCATAACTATGATTGAACTGTAATATTGACCATTGTTATCGAACTATGTTATCGATTCATTATTATGATTGGGCTATGTTATCGATTATTGACTTACGATTGTGATTAAATCGAGATCTATTGAAAATGTCTTTGATACTATCCTCTGATCTGTTCTATTTTAATATAACATATTCTAATTCTATATGAGTATAAACATTTCAGAATAAAACTACATAGTAGTTTTGAAACCCTTGGCATGTTATGGAATACTCTTGGGGCCATCGAGCTCATTACAGATGTTTACCATGCTTTTAGGTAAGGACTAGACAAACTTGCTTTCCAGTGATGCAGGATAAGTGCTTAGGTGATGAAGCGAGTTCTTTTCATGAGTCCTTAATCGAAGATAGACTAGGCAGTTTTTGTATTTTGCGAATTAAGGTTATATAATGTTATACTACTCAATACTGTTCTTTGACATGGAAGCTATATCCTTCAGTGATAATATTTAATTGATTGATTAAGTCATGTAGCTTACTTTGTGAATATGAAAAGAGAAAAATTTATTCTGCTGGGATTGACTAATTGGTAATTAAAATGGTGTTATGATCATTGAGAGGCCTTGGTGGCCATTCACAAACCCTTAAACCCTGTAGGGTAAGTATTGGGTCGTGACAATTAGTCACTCAAACTCAAGAAAATCAATCACATGTTAACCTCAAAAATCAGTTTAGGTGAAAAGGATAAAAGTGCGAAGACTGTTGATCAAATGCTTATCAATCAACTTAAAACTAGTAGAGCTACTCTAATAGAGAATCTAAATGCTTTGGAGAAAGAAAGAAATCTCCTTATAACTAAGAATGAGAAAATTAAAACTCATCTTAGTTCAAATTATAATGAGAAAAATGGTCTACTTGCCAAAATTCAAAACCTTGAACTCGAACTCAAAAAGGCAAGAGAAGTGAAAGTTACCTTGGAGGACAAATCAAAAAACTTGAGCAAAATGTTGAATTTTGTCCAAGTCAAAAATGACAAGGTTGGATTAAGGTATGATACTTTCACTGATCTAAATAGACCTTCAACATCCACTTAATCATTATAGATAAAATTCAAGCTTATGTTATTTGTTCCTCCTAAAGCAATTAAGAAAGACACTCATCAACCAAAAATTTATTTTTGCAACTACTATAAGGTTGTGGTAATTCCACGAGAATGTATAGACAATCTAGGAGTGGACAAATACATCATGTGCCTATGAGACATAATCAAAAGTTAGTTTAAATGAAACAACAGTTGAACACCTATGTGCAAAAATTAAGGAGTTTAGCCCAAAAAGTCATTCACATGACTAATGCTCCAAATTTCAAAAGAAACTCCACAAATGCAGAACGAGCGCACAATGCAAAATCTCAAAAATTATTTCTTGACCAGAATTCTCATAAACAATTCAAAAAAATCTCGGTTAGGAAAGATAGTTTAAAGTGCCTTATTATTCACACTACTTTGAGAGCTAACAACACTAGTCAATGGTATTTAATAGTGAATGCTCTAGACATATGACAGGTGAGAAGTCTATGTTCTCTCATCTAGTTGATTATAAATATGGAGTAGTCACTTTTGGTGAAGGAAACAAGTCTAGTGTGTTGGGAAAGGGTTCAATTCATATGTCTAGCTTTCCAAAACTTGAAATGTGTTGTATGTTGAAGAGCTTAAAGCTAATTAATTTGATTTTCATAAGCCAGTTGTGTGATGATAGTTATGTAGTACACTTTACTATGAAGGAGTGTAAGGTGGTTGATGATAGTGGGAAGTGTATACTGCAAAGGATTAAGTCGTTAGACAATTGTTACTACATTAATCCAAATCCCACTATCACATGCAACAATGCCAAAGTTGAGGGATGTAACTTGTGACATGAACGTCTAGGCCATTTGAACTTAAAAGATATGAAAAGGCTTTCAAATAAGGGCTTAGTACGTGATCTAACAAAATTAGGGTATGCCTTTTTCTAGTGTATGTGGAACATGCCAAAAGGCTAAGCAAAAAAAAGCTCCACATAAAAAATCATCATCTATAGCCATCTCAAGAACTCTTTAATTAATTTATATAGATCTTATGGGTCTAACTCGTACAGAGATTCTAAGAGGTAGGAGATATATCTTGGTTATGGTAGATGATTTCTCTAGTTATTCTTTTGTTGATTTTTTTAAAGAGAAAAATGTTATTTTTTTATGCTATCATCAGAATTTGTCAATAGATTCAAATGAGAATGGTTACAAGATATCTAGAGTGAGAAGTGATCATGGTAAACAATTTGATAAATCCAAAATTACTGAATATTGTGAAACTTTAGGTATCAAGCACGAATTCTCAACCCCATACACACCCCAACAAAATGGTGTAATTGAAAAAAAGAACTTGGTCATCCAAGAGATGGCCAGGGCTATGCTCCAAGGCAAGGGTGTGTCTAGAAAATTTTGGGCAAAAACAATTAGCACTACTTGCCATACAATAAACAAAGTTTATTTGCGACTTGGTTCCAATCAAACTCCATATGAGTTATGGAATGGCAGGAAACCCAACCTTAAATATTTCAAGGTCTTGGTAGTTTGTGCTACATCTTAAGAGATCGAGAAAATTGGGAAAGTTTAATCAACGAAGCAACAAGGGCATTTTCCTAGGATATTCCTCCAACAATAGAGCCTTTAAGGTGTATAATCTTAGAAAGGGGACTGTTATGGAATCAATCAATGTGACTATTAATGATGAAATAATCACAACTATGAAAGAATCTAATGATGAGGTAATAGATGTGGTTGAGTCTTTCGTAGAAAAATCAACAAATTCCAACTGAGAAAAAATGAGGGTACTTCATCAATTCATGATGTTAGTGTACCAACTTGGGTTTTCAAAAGTCATGATGTCTCAAACATTCTTGGTGATTAAACAAAGGTATCATAACTAGAGCTTAATTATAAAATAAAATTAGTTTTCATTGCTTCACTTCTAAAGTGGAGCCCAATAATGTGAATGAATCTTTCTAACATAATGACTGGATCCTTGCAATGTAAGGGGTGTTGCTTCAATTCACCAAACTTGATGTATGGGATCTTGTTCTTATGCCTAGAGATTACAATGTGATTGGTGCAAAATGGATATTAAAGAACAAATTGGACGAACATGGTACCATTATTAGAAATAAGGCTAGGCTAGTGGCTCAAGACTATACCTAAGTTGAGGGTATAGACTTTGAAAAGACATTTTCTCTTGTGGCTAGGTTAGAAAGTGTTAGACTTCTTCTAACCGTTGCTTGCCATTTGAAATTTAAATTATTTCAAATGGATGTGAAAAGTGCCTTTCTTCATGGCATTCTAAAGAAGAAGTTTATGTGAAACAACCCGAGGGGTTTGAAGTTCCACAAAGTCCAAAACATGTCTACTGTCTGAAAAGCTTTATACAAATTGAAACAAGCTCCACGAGCTTGGTATAAAAGGCTTTCATCACACATTCTTGAAAAAGGTTTCTTAAGAAGTGGAGCTAACAAAACAATATTTGTTAGGAGAGATGGTAAGGACTTTGTGATAGCACAAATCTATGTCGATTACATAGTTTTTGGCTCCACTTGCACCAAACATACTCAAACATTTACTGAAGAAGTGCGTGTTGAGTTTGAAATGAATATGGTTGGTGAACTCAATTTCTTTTTAGGACTCCAAGTGAAGTAATTGAATGATGGGATCGTTATATCTTAATAAAAATATGCTAAAGAGTTAATTAAGAAATTTGGTATTGACTCAGCTAAGCATGTTAGGACTCCAATGAGCACTAGTACAAAACTTAGCAAAAAAATCATTAGCAATGATGTAGATCTTACCTTACATAGGAGTATGATAGGTAGCTTGCTTTATCTCACTTCTAGTTGTCCTGACAATGCTTTTAGTGTTGGAGTATGGGCTCGTTTTCAAGCAAATCCCAAAGAGTCATATCTTTTTGCCATGAAGCGCATTGTCAAATATTTGAGTGCAACCTTAGGATATGGTATTTGGTATCCATTTGATACCAATGTTACATTAGCTGCATACTTAGATGTAGATTGGGCCGGTAATTTTGATGACCAAAAAAGTTCTTTTGATGGTTGCTTCTATCTTAGCAATGCCCCAGTGTATTGGCATAGCAAGAAGTAAAACTCCATATCCTTATCCACAGCTAAAGCTGAATATATTGTTGTAGGCAGTTGTTGTGCTTAGCTTTTGTGGATGAAACAAATGCTAAAGCATTATGGGATTGAGAGTGGCACAATGACTGTATTTTGTGATAATTCAAGTGCCATCAATATATCCAAAAATCCTGTTCAACACTCACGGACAAAGCATATTGATATTCAACGTCATTTCATTCGTGATCTAGTTGAAGAGAATATTATCTCTATGCAATATGTTCCCACTGAACATCAACTCGCTGATATTCTCACAAAACTGTTAGATGGCCTTTGATTTGAAAATCTTAGGAAGTCAATTAGTATCTGCTCAATCGAGTGAATGTTCATTTTTTCCATACTCTAGGATAGGCAACGTTCTATGATTCATTGTCTAGAGCTATGGTGGCATTTTGATAGCTCGTTAGTTTTTTTTCTTTTGGTTTTCTTTATTTTTTTTTTCTTTCCTCTCTTTTTGATTTCCATTTAGTTATACTTTCACATACTTTGTTTTCTTCTTTTTTTTTTTTTCAAAAAAAAAAAAAAGGAACTTTAAGTTATTAGAGACTGAGATGAAAGTCACTCATTCATTTTAATAAGTTAATGAATTTTTTTATAATTCATTTTAAAATCATTTTTATTTCATTTATTTAGGATATTCATTTTATTTTCTTTTATTAAATCAAATAAATATTACTCAAGACATGATCACAAGTCTATATTTGTGAGGTTGATTATGGGCTCTTGGATCAAATCTCACATTTTACCCTATAAATAGACCCCTTTATCACCATTCGGAGGACACATTGAATAGCCTTATGCTACTGATACAACTCTAGAGTTTTCTCTCACTCAGAAGTACTCTAGCTTTCTTCATTTCCAAGACCGAAGCTTTACTGAAGTGAAGGTCTCGAATCAAGCAACAAGCCAAAACTCCGCCCAATTGACGCTCCCAACTCGACCTTTCCTAGGCAAAGTACTGCTCAACCGCTTCGACTAAACATAGTACTATAACCCCGACCCAAGAAGGGAACTTAAATGAAAAACCTTTTAAGGCCAAATGTGTAAATTATGAACCAAGATTAGATAGTCTAACCTAATAACGGGTAAGACTAACCTAACTTAGGTTAATGGGACTAAATGACTAAAAACACCAACAACCTAAAAAGGAAAAATTATACATCGAAAATTAAGAAACTACTTGATTATTAAATAAATAAAAGAAAGTACATAAAGTATACATATATATATATATACACAAGTATATATGTGGCCGAAACATTGCGGGCAGGACAGAAATAACATATGTACGTATACATACATAAACTTACTAATAGAAGTATAAAAATGAATATATATATATATATATACTTGGATATATATATATATATGTGTGTGTGTGTGTGTGTGTTTATACATTTAAACTCTTAGGTTCCTGTTTTAATTCCAAGCCCCAGTATCTTTGGCACATTTTTTTTATTTCCAACTTCTCATGTGGTTGGGCCGAATTAGCCCAACTCTATCTTCTAATTGGTGGCCCAACTGACTAGGTTTTAGTCCATACTTAAGCCCAATGAAATCTGGCCCCTTAATCAAATTTCCAAACTTGAGATTTACTCAAATAGGGAGGTCTTCTTCTCTAATATTTCATGCCTGAATGCAACCATGAATAGTGGCTCCAACCACAGTTCTGACTCATTTTTCTTCTATCTTTTTCTCCCATTTTTGTCTAAAACATTTCTAGTCATTAGTATGTGCATCAAGGAACATGTTTTGGATTTTAAAACATGGCAAAACTCCCTACAATGTGTAGAATGTAGCGCCATAGGTGCCCTACAACTGAGCTTTTCTAGCTCATTATTTCATCATTTTACTTTGTTGTTGTTCCTATGGCTTTGTGTTTTGATGGGCTAGGTGCCTCAAGTTCCTATATTCAATTTACTCATTCCTTTTAAAAACCTAAATTCGTGATAGGTTTTAGTACCTACATGCATGTGTGTTAATTTACAGTGTTTGTATACGGCATACTTGAGTTGGAAAAATTTTACCTTGCTCATTTTTCTTTCCTTCTCCCTATCTTTCATCCTTTTTTTTTTTTTTTTTTTTATGTCAGATGGTGCCCATCTATGCACATTACGTTGCTATATATATAACTGCCCATATAGAGATTTTCTTATTGCCCAAGCCTAGTGATATCATATATTTATTGTGGAGATTTTCTTTTGATTTTGTAAGCAGGATTTTCTACTATTGCCCCCTTATCTTAACCCCTATCTTGACCTCTAATGACCTCGACCAAGATTTGTAACCTTGATTTTGCATCCTTACTTCCATACATGAAAGTTTATTCATTTTCATTTTTTTTTTTTCAGTTTTAGGGATGTCACAAAATCAGTCAACTGATTTGGTAGAATCTATAAAAATTGAGCCATTTTCAAACATTTCAAACTCGCGCTCACTATAACTCTTTAACTTATTTCTCTCTCTAACGCTCGAAAACTTCCAATTTCTTTCCAAACCTCTCAATTTCTCATCCATGGCTCTCAAAACAAAAAAAAAAAAACCATCATCCAAATCCTTAGGCAAGCGTCCTAGAGAAGATTCAGACGTTGAACACCGAACCAAATCATGCCACGACTATCAAGTCTTTTTCAACCCCACCAGTGTTCAAATATTCCATGACAATATCAAACATCATCATATTGAGTATGGGAAAACCATTACCATATTATTTTTCTAATCCCAATCCATCTTAATAGGTTTTCACTTCAATTACAAAAGTTGGACCCAATTTCTCTCATCCTCCAACATTCAATACACACGCCTCATTCAACTCTTCTACACCCACTTTGAGATGCCAACGGGTCTCAATGCATCATCATGGGTTCTCGACCACCCAATCTCACTAAAACTTGAAACCCAATCTTTAATCTTCAATATTCCTCAATGGGCTTTCCAAGAGTTCATTACCAATACTTGGGGTAGTGTGTAACGGGTTCAATCCCTTCATGGTCGTACAGTAATTATGCGGTGACTCCATCATAACCGAGGTCTTCAAACAAAAAGCTTCCTAACTCACCTTCGAATCCTACCTTATCCACCATATCATAACCTACAACATCTTCCCATATGCTGGTGGACAAGACTTTGTCTTATATATGGACATGTTCATCATTTAATGTATCTTAAACCACCAAAAGATCGACTTCCCTCACATTATTCTTCACCATATGAAGTATTGCCTAAAAAAGAAACAAGGCATCCTCCCATATGGAAACCACCTCACTATTCTCTTTAAACATCACCAACTCAACCTTGGTGGTGAAACTGACTTTTACACCCCCATCCACACTGACATTTACTCCAAAGGGACTCTTAAATCCATGGGGCACAAGTCCACCAACCATGGATGGGTCCCAAAACCTGTGTCTACTCTCCCATCAAAGCAAACTCAAGAGTCTCACTCTTTTACTCTCCCTACCACCTAGACCACTCCGCCTCCGACCCCGAATTCCTCCTCTTTCATCACTCTCCTTCAAGAGATGGACTACGGTCTCTGAGCTCAAATTCGGACCATTGAATCTAATCTCTCCAAAACTCTATCTAAAATAACCAAAACGATAGAGGCCATAGAGAACGACATCCACATTCTCAAGCTTTGTGCCCACTCTTTGTACAAGCACAATGAAAAGAAACACAGTGAGACTAAGCTTGAAGTGCTCGCGGTCAAGGACACTCACCATCAGATCCTAAGCACCTGGTATAGGCCTCTACCTCCCCAATAACCTTAGGTTATTTCTTTTTAAAGATGACAAAGGAGGAGAAGAATAGGAAAAGTGGGAGAAGAATAAGAAAGAGAGGAAAAAGAAGAATAGAAAGATTATAGGATTTTTTTTTGTTTCAAAATCCTTATTATAATTTTCTTCTTGTATTCTTTTTGAAATACTTGTATTCATGCTCATTATTATAAAAGATCAATACATGAATAGAAAACATATTTTGTTATATCTCTCTTATGTATTATGTGCCAATTTATGTGCCTAATCATAATATTCAAATGCACAAAGAAAACATGAAAACTTGATATAACTCCGTAACCCTAATATTATGATTACATATTGATAGGCGGAGAAATAAAAAAAAATGCCAAATTATTTAAATCTATTCATTTTTGGTATGAATTCAAGCTTACAAGTTGACAGGGGAAGCATAATACGAAATATCATAATTTTCTATCAATTGTTTCCTCAATTTACCATTTGCATTTTAACAAAGGACATTGTTTTGTCATCATAAAAAAAAGGGAGATTGTTACCCCTGAAGGTTTTCAACTAAGGGCATCTCAATAATTTTGATGACAATAAGGCATTGTCTATGTGGACTAATATTTTGTTCAAGTAACAATGCAAATAGGTCATCTAATTCAAAAAAGATTGTTGACCAAGAAATGACAAAGTCTATCAAGCCCAAGGATTCCACTCAAGCACATGCTTCGAGGCAAGAATCAAATTAAGTAAAATGATCTCATGTTGAATAAAGAAAATGGATACTTTCAAGCTTAAGGAATTAAGACAAGTCAAGTGAAGACTTTTTATTTTTCTTATTTTGAGTTTTGAGTGATTTAAAATTAGATTGATCATTGGTTGTAAGCCCTTACTATTTAAAATGATCAACTAAGAATTAATCTTAACTGATTTTTCAAAACAAAACAATTTTCATAGTTTTGAAAGATCAAAAAGTTTTGATAAAAGTACTGTGTAAAATAAGCGAGAAGATATACATTATCCAAACCAATTGACTAGTTCATGGAACTAGTCGACTGATTTTTAAGGCTTATTTTTGCACTGATTAAACCAGTCGACTAGTTCCAAGAGCCAGTAGACTGAGTGACCTTTTTTCATAAAATAGCCTGAGCTCATTTTCCAATACAATCGACCTATTGATAAATCAGTTGATTGCTTTTCAAAGGCTTCTTTAGATATTGTTTTTGTAACAGAAAAATTGTGCTCACTCTATCTCTTTCAATTTCCATGCATACCAAGTATCTTCTTAGCTTTACCAAGATTTTTCATTTTGAACTTATTTCTCAACTGTGTTTCCAACCTGTCTATCTCCACTTTGCTTTTAGATGCAATGAGAATGTCAAAGCAAATATATAAATGAAAGCTTAAAAAAATACACACAATGATCAAAATGGCTTCTTGTATACTTCTATACTATCATAAACCGATCAAATCACTTGTACCATTGTCTTGGAAACTGTTTCAAACCATACAACGATTTTTTCAATTTGCAAACCCAGTCATCTTTTCTACCAACGTTAAATCCATCTGGTCGAGTCATGTAAATTTTCTCTTTCAAATCACCATGCCAAAATGTAGTTTTGACATTGAGTTTTGCCAAATTGAGATCAAACTATGCAACCAAAGCTAAAAAAATCTGAATAAAAGAATATTTAATAATTGAAGAAAATACCTCATTGTAGTCTATCCCTTCTTTCTGTGCATACCCTTTAGCTACCAATCTAACCTTGAATCTCACACTATTTTTCCCTAGAGAACCTTCATTTTTTGTGTATATCCACTAGCAACAAATTGTTTTCTTTCCCTTTGAAAGTTGTACCAACTCCCAAGTCTGATTCTTATGAAGTGATTGCATTTCATCACCCATTGCATCATTCCATTTATATTTCATGGATTCTTTAAAAGTTAGAGGAATATCATCATAAAAAATTGAAAGTGCATATGCCACCATATTAGCAAACCTAGCAGGTTTGTGAATCTCTTTTTTCGATCTACTAGCCACAATAGACTCTGGTTGCTGTTGGATCTCTTGTGTTTCCTCCACATATGAACTCGAGCCCTCATCATTTAGATTAACAACATAACTATCGACTATTTGAACAGTCTTCGCTACAACTAATAGAGCCTTTAACTCCACATGCTGTGAAATACTCTCATCTTGAGCATTCTTTTGCTCATTCTAATTTAACAT
This sequence comes from Nyssa sinensis, assembly GCA_008638375.1. Classification (NCBI taxonomy): domain Eukaryota; kingdom Viridiplantae; phylum Streptophyta; class Magnoliopsida; order Cornales; family Nyssaceae; genus Nyssa; species Nyssa sinensis. The sequence continues at coordinate 346,343 of VIRR01000480.1, read as the reverse complement.
TATAAACTCATCAAAAGGAACATCCCTACTTAGAACAACTTTTTTTTATTTGGAACACCACAGTCTATATCCCTCGAGACCTGTACTAAAGCCCAAGAATATTGCTTTCTTCGTTCTAAGGTCTATTTTAGTTTCCCTCACATGAAAATATGTAGAACAACCAAATACATGCAAAATATCATAATCTATAGCAAGTTTTCCAAACCATACCTCTATTGGTGTTTTTTCATCATTTGCACCTATGAGCAACACGTTGATGAGAGGGCATGCATATGTCACTGCCTTAGCCTAAAACGCCTTGCCCAATTTTGCATTCAGCAACATACATTGCACCTTTTCAAAAAAAGTACGATTCATACGTTCTGCCACCCCATTTTTTTGCAACGTGTCTCTAACTATGAAGTGTCTAACTATCCCGTCATGATGAGATGCTTGTTTGAATGGATCTGACTCGTACTCACCACCATTATCTAATCTAAGCCTCTTGTTCTTTTTAACTGTCTGAGTTTCAATCATTTTATTCCAATTAAGAAACACTTCTAGGACTTCATGTTTATGTTGCATGGTGTACACCTAAACTCTCATTGAGAAATTATCAACAAAAGTCACAAACCAATGCTTACCTTCCCAAGATGCAACTCTGCTAGGTCCCCACACATCAGGTGAATATAATGAAAGGTCCTTTGAGTACGATGAACCATTATGCCAAACTTCACTCTAGTCTGCTTGCCCAAGATACAATGCTCACAAAATCCCAATTTCCCAATCTTGGCATCCATTAACAAACCATGCTTTATTAGCCCCAACCTACAATGCCTTCTCCCTAGTATGCCCTAAGCGCATATATCATAACCTTGAAGTATCAGAAGCGTTATTCTCTGAACTGTCAAAAACCGTTACTCTCTCTTTGACTATTTGCCCATCTAGAAAATACAAATTACCCTTTCGAGTAACCTTCATCATAACAAGTGCACCAAGTACCACTCTTAGGACTCCATATTCTATAGTAACTTTATAGCCGTTTGAGTCTAACATTCCTAGTGAGACGAGGTTCTTCTTCAAGTTCGGTACATAACAAACATTTGTTAGAGTTCTAATTGTTCCATCATGCATCTTTAATTAGATGTTTCCTATCCCTCTTTTTTACAGGTATTATCATTACTCATTGAAACAACTCCTCTATCTAACTCCTATAAGCTAGAAAACAAATCCCTACGAGAAAACATATGATAGAAACATTCTAAATCCAAAATCCACTCATCAGAATGACCAGCCAATGATGAAACAATCAAATCAAAATTTGTATCACCATCTTCAACCTCTGCTACATTAGCATTTAGTCCATTATTGATCTTGTTCTTCAACTTCGGATAATCATTTTTCCAATGCCCTTTTTCACGATAGAAAGCACTCTCATCCTTTTCAACAATCCTTCTATTAGACGATACTCCTCAAGACTTACCCATCCACAATAGTTTTTGTCCTCTGTCCTACTTCTTACTATCAAAGCCTCTAATGTCGAGTCCCTATGGACCTATAGATCCCTTTTTCGATACTCATTATTCATCAAAGCATTAGATACATCGTTAAATTTAATTTTATCTTTCCTATACAACAAGGTAGTAGTTAAATGATCAGAACTATCAGGTAGAGAATTTAACAACAATAATACCTTAGCTTCATTTAGAATTTCAACATCAAGATTTTGCAAATCAGTCAGGATTATATTAAAACTATTCAAATGCTTGAACATCGAAATACCTTGCTTATACTAGAAACGGAATAGTATTTTCTTCAGATAAAGTTTATTTTCAACTCTCTTGGTCATAAACTTATTTTCTAGTTTCTCCCACAACTTCTTATCCGAAGTTTCCCTCATAACAAAGTACTTATAATCTTTTGCAAGGCAAAGCCTAATGGTGCCACAAGCTTGACGATTGATCTTCACCTAATCCTTCTCTTCCATATCATTAGGTTTATCCTCCAATGTGATACCTAGTTCTTGTTGAATAAGAACATCCAAAACTTTGCATTGTCACATGTTGAAATTATTAGTTCTATCAAAATTTTCAACTTCGAATTTTGCATTTGAAACCATAGTTCTTACCACCGATGAATTTTTTAAAGATGAAGTTTCTGAAGACGAAGTTGTCGAAGATGGAGTGCCAGAAACCGAGTCCTCCATCAACCAAATCCACACTCATATACCAACAATAAAAAAATCCAATATGAAGGTAAAAAATTTTGGCTTTGATACCAATTATTATGCGAAAGTGACTAAACAAATAATAAATCGATCTCAAACAAGCAAAAATAAACAAACGCATAGAGAAGACACACGATTTACGTAGTTCGGCAAGATGCCTACCAATTCACTTTTTTCAAAGAGATTACAAGAGCCAAAAAACTCCCAAAACCTGAAACACCTTTTTCTCCAATGACGTCTCTCTTTTCCTCTGTCAAAACCCTAAAAGATAATATACTTATATAAGTCGATTACAACATAACAAAAAAAAGGGGCCCAAAAACAAAAAGGGGTCAATCCAAATGAATTCATGACAAACACTTAACATATATATATATATATATATATAGAGAGAGAGAGAGAGAGGGAGAGAGAGAGAGAGAGAGAGAGAGAGAGAAAGAGAAAGAGAGAGTGAGAGTGCATACCTTTTTGCTGAAAAGGGCTGGCTGTTGTTGCCCTCTTGATGCTTTTTATCTTGAAAATTTTCATCACCTGCTTTGCTACTTCTATACCTTGATATGTAGAACTAGCTACTGTTTTCATTTTGGGAATGTTAATGGGCTCTTTCTCATACTCCTCCTTCCACAAATTTAATTTTAAAATAACCAGATAAGATAGAAGAAAACTTATTTATTAGACACATGCAATTGTAAAAATTATCATTCTTTCTCATACTTCTCCTTCCATAATATAATCTATGTTTTATTTAGTTCACATTTTGCAGGACATGAATAATGTTATCATTCCTCCTCAAACACAATAACAGTGTTTTTTTTTTCTCATCAATTTTTAGTTTGATTTAAATTCAACAATATAGTTACAATAGAACTACACTTAAAAATACATGAGCCGTTAGTCCAAAAAAACAAATGGCCTGAGGTAGAGAAAAGTTTTGGTTCAATAAAAATTTCTTTGCAGATTTTTCTAGACAAGTCTATGTCTTATCTTTTCTTTTCCTTTCAATTTTTTACATCAGAAGCTATATTTTTTTTCTTTGCTCCAAAGTCGTTGAGATTTAATCAAATAATATTATTACTTTGTTTCGTTGTAATCTGTACGTGAGAAATTTATAGATTCAACATCATGCCTCTTAATTTAGAGTTAAAATCATTACTTTGAAAATCATTAATTTAGAGAAACTCCTTCATGTTTAGGTATCCCACATCTACTAAATAACATTTATCTACATCAAATATTAGAATTTGTAAATATAAGCAATGTCGCATCAAGATATTATGAAAGTCTAATATATGTAAACAAATACATATTGATAAAATTAATCACAAACCTCCAAAAACATATGAAAATTCAAGTCATGGTCTCGAATGCTTTGGTAAAATATGCGAGTGTCATGTGTTTGTCCTTCCCATCTAACCCAAACATATGTAAAGCACATCTTCCAACCACACGCAATCATTAAACTCCTCCTCTTCCTCCTTCTCTTTCTCTTCCTCTTCCTCTTCCTTTGAGAGTTAAAAAGTTTATATTGTAATTCCACCTATTGAAAGTGTGGTTTGGATTTCTCCATTAATTCTTAATTCTTCTATTATTTACAACTCTAACATAAAAAATAAAATAAAAATTTGAGGACTCAGGTATTAATCAACCAAACAATAATGAAAAATCAAATCAAATCAAATCAAATAAATTTTGACCATCCGATTATCATACTTATGATTTGTCAACATTTGAAATCACTATATTTAAATTTCATATAATCAATTTGATTTTTCACACGATTTTTAATCAAAGAAATGAGTATCCATTTACAAGTATAACTTACAAACGAATTTAATTCACAACTAAAAAATCAATTATATCAGCAACAAGCCCAACCCATATGACTCTGCTACTGAGAGCTTCAACATTTTTCAGACAATTATAAATGAGGATGATCTATCACATACTATAACATATTTTATTAAAAAGCAACTCTTACATAAATTAAAATTGAAGTGACTATGATAAATTGAATAAAAAGGTACTCTGTAACTACTTTTTATCTGGTAAAAGAATTCCAAACCACGTGAGTTTTGTTGAAAAAAATAGTGAGTGACTGATCTGATTGGTAGCTTAGCAATATAATAGCACCATCTCAGCATGACTTTGCCAATGATTTATTGAAAAATTATTTCCTTAAACGCAACACCATTTTTTGTAAATTTAAACCCGCCCAGGTGCTGTAAATGGAAGGAAATGACAGCACCCGTCCTGAGTGGAACTTTTGAGTTATGTTTGAGTCATTATTGTTGGGATTTTGGAGTAAATATTGGGTACTCGGGATAGGCAAGATCAATGATCATAGGACGCATCCACCTTTCTCCATGTTCTAGCAGAAGAACTCATAATTTGGATGATTTCAGCTTATATAATTTCCAATTTAGATCTCTTGTTCTCCATTACCCTGTCATTTGAAATAAAACCCATGCTTTTTTTTTAGGGGGGGGGGGGGGGGAGGGGGAAGTTAAATTTTATTGAAGAACAAAATAACAAACATGGCAAAGCCATTTAAACAAAAAGCAGCTACAACAGGGGAACTACTGAGTAAAGAAGGCAACAGCCATTAAATTAACAAAGATAGAACACGAGAATCCAAATTGATACTGTTATCCCCGTTGGAAAAAGACCTCTCTACTTTTCTCCAAGAAGAAATTGCCTATTCAAGATACCTCTCAACCCTTGAAAGAGAAGGCCTTAGCACAATTCCAGTCTGAATCAGATTTCCTGAGTTAACTTCGCCTCAGCGGCATCTGTGATCCCGCTTTGATTTACCTGATCAGGTTGTTGATCTTGACTAGTTTTGCGATTGTATATCTTAATCAAACAAAAAATTGATAATCTTATAGTGGTTGGCGCCGCCAGTAGGATGCAGAGGTAGCGTAACTTTATGTCCTCCTTCTTTGGTGTAACAGCAGTAATGGCTGATACATAAGTACCCATCATTGAAAGTGTAGCTACTAAAACTTCAATGAAGAATGGATGTTCATAAGTGAGTAATAGTATAAGGTGAATGGCCGTGCCGAGTGCGAGTGTGTTACAGACCAAGAAAGTCTTGAAGGATACTCTTTCAGAAGAGTAAATAGCCCGTCCCGCCTCATGATCTTCTTCTCCATTTTTACAGTAGTCTTCCATGGCTGCACTGGGAGGAGTGATTGCATCAGGGTCAGAGGTCACCATGTCATTTGGTTTACAGTGCTTGTTGTCTTGCCAAACTCCGCCGGGAGGGTTGACGCCAGCTTGAAAGGTCACCGCAGCAATTAGTGTGGCAGCTACTAAGAGATAGTTTCGAGTTTCACTAGTTATTCTCTTGTCGTGAATACTGATGGGGATGATGAAGTGATTCAGGATGGTTTTGAATGAGGAGGACTCGGTCTTAGTATTTTCAGGTTTATTGTCCATTGTTGCAAGCAGTACTGTCAAGAGGAGATAATTGGTGAACAGAAATTCTCCCAAGTGAATGATTGCGGTCGAATAATTGGTAGGGTCACAAGGGCCATGGCTACTTGTGTAATACCACCAAATAAGCAGGACTTTGGTGGGGATTCCAGACCATTTTTTTTTTTTTTGTTTGCATCGGACATTTGAGTTTCTAATTCTAAAATTTGACATTAATATAAAAGTTATTATTTTATTAATATATTATTTAGCTTATTAAAAAATTCTGGCATCAGTAACTAGTATAAATTTATGTTATATTGTGAAATATAATTAGTATATGCCAAATAGATGTGAGATTCACAAAACTTTTTAAAGAAAATATGAAATAAAAGGAAGGTTTAGGTTACTTTTTAAGTAAATGATAGATGAAAATAGAATTTACGTTACTTTTTAAAAAAAAAAACATAATTGATCAGTTTAAAAATATATTTTAATATTGGAATAAAATTATTAAAATTTGATATTTTTATATTAAAATAATATCAAAATATAAATTTAACAGGAATAAAATCACAATTTGCATTGAAAATGCTCTTGTCAATTTCTCAACTTTTAAATACACAAACAAGAGGTCTAAGTGAATCCTCTTATTTTGTGTTTAAAAGAAAATTTATTAAGAAAAAGTAATGGTGCCCGGTCTAAGATGTAAAATGAGAGGTAAAAGATGATAATTTAACTTGTCATATCACGTCTTTTTAGTAGAACCAATTTGAAAAAATGGGACAAAGATCTAAATTGGCCCAATGTGAATCATGTGAGCTGACGTGGTTGCTTATGTGATAGCACCGCGACCATGACTTTAACTATGATTTATTTATTTAAATATATGAATTTACAGAACCCAATGAATAGAAGACACATCAGCTATTCAATGAGCCAAGAAAGGCGATGGATGGAGACACGAGTATTGATGATAAATTACTGAATTATTGGTTAAACGACGCCAAAGCCCAAATCATTGAAATAATGCACTACAACCTGGCACTCCAACTGTAAATATAATATATATATATATATATATATATATAAGACAACTCATCGCTGCTCTCATTTATACAATTATGCTCTAAACAAATTATTCTTTTAATGATAAAATCATGTTTCTTGTAGTGTAGGTGTGGAGAGAATTTTTGAATGGTCAAGTCATACTTCTTGGAGTGTAAGTGTGGAAAGGGAATTCGGAATAAACTACCGGGAATATATATATATATATCACCGCATGCAGCACACATATATTTGACTGTTGGTTGTATTTTTTTTTTTTATTTAACTCTTTTATGTGTAAATTCAACCCCATCCTATGTGAAATTATTTGCTTAACATCATGAATTTTTACTGTAATTCTTGCTTTTTTTAATCATTATCTCCCTCTCATTTTTTTGGTTAAGACTTAATACAGTTAAATATAATTGTTTCTAGCAAAATAGTTAAATTAACTGTTTAAAAATAGTGAAATTTAACTATTTTGCTGGATAAATTTTTACTGTTTTGTTGCAATTTTTTTTAAAAATTTCATGTGCAATATAATTTTTTTTTTCAATAAATCTCGATTTTTAGAACTCAAAGATAAAATTTTTATTGAAAATAAATTTATATTTTCTGAGATATTAAATTTTGAGATATTGAAACTGTTGGTAAAAAAATGGGTTTGAGCATTATAATTAGCTATATTTGAGTTAAAATAAAAGTGGGTCCCACATATCAACTTAATGGGTCTACATGGGAATGTGTTCTCCTCTATGAGAAGATGAAGATTATATATTGGGTTGCTCAAAACTTTTAAGGAGTGAATGAGAAATTGCCTCCAAACGTCACCACTTAGAAATGGTAACAAAAGCTTGAAGCTTGTGCAAAAAGCTTGTGTCCCACATAGGATGGGTATAAGGCTTTTAATTAGTATATATATATATATATATATATATATATATATATATACATATACCTTGGAGGAGGATTTGGGCCCTAAAAGGCACCCCAGTTTTGTGGAAGGGGGAGGACCTAGCACATGCTTGGTTCACCACACGGGCGCGCACCGTCGCCCCGAACGGGGCGGGGCTTGGGTACATCTTTTTAGAGAAAATTTATTTAAAATTTTTCAAACCTGAAACGCAGTCGTTTTGAACATACCGTATGGGATTCTGAAACGTTGTCGTTTCGCCATGAACAAACACGACCTAAGCTTTATGCCTGTACCAAACAGGCATGAGCGAGTCTATAAATAAGACACAATGCACAACATTCTGCATCCCATTCATAGCATATCATCTTCATTTTCAGTTTGAAAGAGTTCTGTATAGTTTCTAGTTTGATAGAACACATGTAGTGCTTGCTTTTGTGTTGGAGAGATCATTTTATCCTAGGAGACATATTGCTTCGAACTCGTAAGCACCACTGCGAGGGCAATAAATTATCTTAAGGACATTGCGTCCAACACAAGACTTGATCAATTTTTCCTGTATTCTGTAAAGTCCATGTTCTGCAAATCTGTATTCTGCAAACAGGTTCTGTTTCAATTAAGTTTAAATATTTCTATTGTTGAATTAAGTATATTTTTGTTTTACGTTTAATTGATTTTGTATTTCAATACTGTAATAGTTCTGTTGTTTAATAAGACACAATGCACAGCATTCTGCATCCCATTCATAACATATCATCTTCATCTTCAGTTTGAGAGAGTTCTGTATAGTTTCTGGTTTGGCAGAACACATGTAGTGCTTGCCTTTGTGTTGGAGAGATCATTTTATCCTGGGAGACATATTGCTTCGAACTCGTAAGCACCACTGCGAGGGCAATAAATTATCTTAAGGACATTGTGTCCAACACAAGACTTGATCAATTTTTCCTGTATTCTACAAAGTCCATGTTCTACAAATCTGTATTCTGCAAACAGGTTCTGTTTCAATTAAGTTTAAATATTTTTGTTGTTTAATTAAGTATAGTTTTGTTTTACGTTTAATTGATTTTGTATTTCAATACTGTAATAGGAACTGTTTCTAGTTTTTTCAAAATAAATCCCATTTACAGAATAATTTTTTGGTTTCACATGAAGTTCTGTTTTACTGATATACTATCTTATTAACAGAAACACGTATCCTATCCACCACGATTTTGTTACATAAATTTGAAAGATACACAGAATATAGATAGAAGGATATTTTAGTCACAAAAATATTAAGGGACTTTTTATGTTTTCATGACCATGTGAAGTCGGTGTTTGATAAAAAAAGAAAGAGATTCATTAATAATATCATGAGTAACTAATGATCCATAGCATTGATCAAATAATAGAAAGAGAAGGATAAATAATTCACTTTTATTCAATTTATGAAACAAACATAAAGTAATTAAATAGGAACTTTAATGAAAAGGTGAATGGGAACTCTAATGTTTTATATATATATATATACATATATATAATAGCTTATGCATCTTTCTTAAATTTTCACCCTATTGTGATCTGAGCATAATGTTTTTCATGTATAAGTGGAATTCCTGACAACTAAGAACAAAGGGACTCGTCATCAAAAGAGTAAAACTATCAAATTTCAAAACTGAAATATTATTAATAATATGAAGAATATGAACTTATAGTGCTAAAAAATCAAAATTTTAATTTTATACTAATCCTAATTGATGTAGAACAGGTTGTGGAAGAATCCAATTCCTAGCACAGAATTGCGTGCGGCACCAGAATGGTCGAAATGGCGTGAAATTCGGTGGGTGTCTTGGAAATGATGTGCTAATCAATACTCATCGCTTTACCATGACGTATGCTGTTTTTCGGGAGAATTTCTTTGTTTTGGCCTTCAAAAGCGCGTTTTTGCTATTTATGATAATAATGTGTTGTTTGAGTTCGGGGAGTTACAATTGTCGTTTGGAGTTGTCCTTTTGGCAGATTACTGCTTAAGTTTAAGGTTTTTGATTTATGCTTTTAATTAGAATTTTTCTATTTTTGAAATTTTTCGTATTTTTCTTTATTTTAATTATTGTTTTCCTAGTCCTAGTCGAATTAGGGTTTGCTGCCTATATAAAGGTTGTTCTTTTCATTGTAAGATTAACTTTCATTCAATAAAAATATTCTCTTTCTGAGATCTTATTCTCTGTGCTCGTGGATTCGAGTGTGTTACTTTGTTCGTGGATTCAGACGATTTTCTAAGAAACGGGCGGTGTCCTATTTCTTCACAAGCTTTCGCTACATCAGTTGGTATCAAAGCAGGCTTAATCCTGTTCAGATGGCGAACGCACGGAACAAAAGCAAAATCCTTGACGGCGGTGACCGTGAGGGAGATTTGGTTTCAGGGGCTGAATTCAGAACTTTCCAGCGTAAGACGCAGCAAGCGTTACGTGAGATCCAAGCAACTCTTGCTAGGCTGACGATAGGGAATAATCAGAGGGGCAAGGATCCTATGGGTCTTCAACGTTACCGAGAGAGGGCTGAAGTTATGCGTGAACGCCATCCAGAGATTCCACGTAGGCAGCTAGCCTATGAGGATAATCTGAGTAAGGATGAAGAAGAGGCTGAAGCCGTATTCCAGAATAATCGGAGAGGTTACCAAGGAAAGCAGGACTGACAGACCTTTCGTATAAAGATGGACCTGCCTAGTTTTAATGGCCAACTTCAGATCGAGGGTTTCTAGATTGGCTAGTATTAGTCGAGAGATTTTTCGATTATAGGGATATTCCTGAAGATAAAAAGGTGAAATTAGTCTCATACAGATTATTGGGGGGAGCTTCTGCTTGGTGGGAGCAGTTGCAAATTACACGAATGCGACAAGGAAAAGGGATGGTTCGGACATGGGCTAAGATGAGGCGACTATTACAATCAAGGTATTTGCCTTCAGATTATGAGCAGATTTTGTTTCAACAATATCAGAATTGTAAACAAGGGAGTAGAACAGTCGAGGCTTACCTAGAGGAATTCTACAAGTTGTCGTCGCGTAATAACCTGTTGAAAACAGATGCGCAACAAGTTGCTAGGTTTGTTGGGGGGCTGTGTTGGGCTATACAGGATCGATTTGCGATACAAATAGTCTATATCTTAACTGAAGCCGTTGCGTTGGCTATCAAGGCAGAAACTCAATTGGACAGATCAAAGGCGGTGGTTGTAGCACGAAATTTCGTTGATTCTAATCGTGCTGCAGTAAATAAAGGAAAAACCCCAAATATTCAGCCACACTGGTCTAACACCACTCGCGGAACAGGTAGCAGTGGGGGTCCTTCAAATCCAGCCAACATTGTTCCACTATAAGTGGCATCTCGTAACCCTTATGCTCATCCGGGGTCCGATAAGTGCTATAGATGCTTACAGCCAGGGCACCGTTCCAACGGGTGTCCTAAAAAGGATACTGTTAACTTAGTAGAGCCAAAAGAACATGGCAGATTTGAGGCAAAGGAGGACGAGAATGAAGCGCCCTACACTTATGAAGAGGAGGAGGTAACGGGTGGCAACGAAGGAGAGCTACTGTTGCGCTCTCTGGTGGTTCAACGACTTCTGTTAGCATCAAAGCGAAAAGAACCATCTCAGCGACATAATATATTCCGAACCAGGTGTACAGTGAACAAAAAGGTTTGTGATGTCATTATTGATAGTGGCAGTAGTGAAAATCTAATGTCAAAAACAATGGTTACCAAGTTGGGCTTGCAGACTGAGAAACACCCTTCATTGTATAAGATAGGCTGGATAAAACGGGGTGCTGAAGTAAAGGTAACTGAAATTTGCCGCATTAAATTTTCAATTGGGAAGAATTATACAGATGAGGTTGTGTGTGACGTGGTGGAGATGGATGCCTACCATATGATTTTGGGACAACCTTGGCAGTTTGATGTGGATGCTACGTACAGAGGCCATGATAATATATATGTTTTCATGAAGAGGGGCCTAAAGATCGTTTTGGGACCATAAAAGAGGAATTTGCAATTGTTGAACCGAAGTCAAAGGGCAAGTCAGTATTTCTTATGGATGGGGGCGAATTCATGGAAGAAACTAAGGAATCTAGAGAATTTTTGCTATGGTAGTTGGGGGAGAAGTTGGCAAGGAGTCTATGAAAATTTCATCCGCACTTAAACCTTTGCTGGAGGATTTTCAGGAAATTATATCGTTAGAGCTACCAGATGGGTTGCCTCCTGTGCGAGACATACAGCATCAGATTGATCTCACACCAAGAGCGAGTTTGCCTAATCGTCCACATTATCGGATGAGTCCCAAGGAAAGTTAGATTCTATAAGAACAGGTGGAAGAGCTGATCAAGAAGGGATTGGTGCAAGAGAGTATGAGCCCTTGTGCGGTACCAGCCTTGTTAGTTCCAAAAAAGCAATGTTTTCAGACCTAGACCGGACAGCGAACCGAAAAAATGTCTGGGTTACGGGTTATCGGTTCAACCGTCGGGTCAACCAGAATCAAATCGTGATGTCATAATTATGTAATTAATAAATTTAATAATACATATTATTAATATTTTAAATTTAAAAAATTATACAAAATTTACTAAAAATTATATAAAAAAAATTTACAAAATATGAATTTTTTTAATATGTAAAACTTCAAGAAAAAAAGTATAGTAGACATACCTTATTACAATGTTAAAAATTCAAACTTCATTACCATGTTCCATAATCGCAAGGACCATAACAAAAATTATTATTATTAATTTTTTGATAAGTAAGAACCATAACAAAAATTATTTTAACATCCAATCCAAACATAATCTAATAATTTATTCTTCAACTACATGAAAGGACAAAAAAAAAAGAAAAAAGAAAAATACAAACACACCCATATGGAAGCCGGTCTTTGAGGAAACTTGGGTCATCTTATCTGGGTAGGGATGAAGATACTGATCTTGGCAGTAAGCAAGAAGAATCTTCAACCAAGTTTGGACAGGAAGACAGAGAAGATGGTATCGTACCAAAGAGCTTCCCTGTAAGTCCTTTCCCCCCCCCCACCCACACCAAAAACTCCGACAACAACCAACAAAAGTTTAAGGATTTTTTACTTAGTTCTGTAATGCAGTTGATTTGTTTTACTGAACATGGTTGATGCTTTTGCAGCTTTGCTTCTGATTTCATAGGTTTGTGACAATCGACATTCAGAACTCATCAAGCAGAGAATGTTATCAGAGGTTGTTGGGTACAGCCGTACAGGTGGGGGCAAAAACAAATCAATTGCAGAAATAAGAAATTAAATGGGTATGGTTGTTGTTGTTCAGCAATCAGAAGCCAATCGGCTGTTCAATAGTTCAAGATAACAAAGAAGAAGAAGAGGGACAGAGGAAGAGATACCTGCTGCCGGAGTTGTAGATCGGAAGATTTGGAACTGGCCGCAGAGGGTTGTATTGGCTTCACTGCTTCAGTCGATCAAAGAGGGGCTGTGAGTGCGATCAATAAAAATTGAGCTGCACCGCTATGACTTGCGACTGACTTAGTGACTTGCGAGTTCTGAAAGACTAGAACAATGTTGTAGATCGGAAGATTCGGAGTTTTTCACAAAACGGCAGGTAGAGGCTAGAGGGTTTTCACTTTTCAGTGGAGTATTAGTCGATCAAACTTCAAAGAGAGGCTGCGAGTTTCAGTCGAGGAAGGAGGAAGGACTCTGCGCCGCTGCAACTTGCGAAGGTGCGAGTTCCAGAAGACTAGAAAGTGGAAACAACGTTGAACCAAAAGACTGAAATGAGGGCTTCGGTTTTTACTTTTTATACATGGAGAAGAACCAGTGTGAACTGGTGACCCAGTACCGGGTTACCCGGTTCACCGGTTGGACCGTCCGGTTTTACCAGTTTTCACTTTTTAAAACGGTTTACTGGGCTAAACCGGACCGTTTTGTGGACCGGTCGACGGTTCAACGGGCCGGTCTGGTCTGATTTTGAAAACATTGCAAAAAATAATGGCAGTTGGCGTATGTGCATCGACAGCCAGATAATCAACAAGATCACCATCAAATATAGGTTCCCTATTCCTCGATTGGAAGATATGCTAGACATGCTGGATGGATCCAAAGTCTTTTCAAAAATTGACTTACGGAGCGGACCATCAGATTTGGATCAGGCCTGGAGATGAATGAAAGACTCCTTTTAAGACCAAGGAGGGGTTGTAAGAATGGTTAGTGATGTCGTTTGGACTCACCAATGCGCCCAGTACTTTCATGTGGCTCATGAATCAGGTATTGAAACCATTTACTGAAAAATTTGTTGTGGTGTACTTTGATGACATATTGATATATAGCCAGAACGAATCTGACCATCTTACGCACTTGAGAGATGTTTTTACAATTTTGTAGCAAAATAAGTTGTATGTTAACTTAAAGAAGTGTAGCTTTATGACCAACAGTTTTCTATTTTTGGGATTTGTGGTAAGTGCTGAAGGGATTAAAGTTGATGAAGAAAAGATTCGTGCCATTCGGAAGTGGCCAACCCTACAGACAGTGGGCAAGGTTCGTAGTTTTCATAGTCTGGCAACGTTTTACAGGCGGTTTGTCAGAGATTTTAGCAGGATAGTCGTGCCAATTACTGAATGCATGAAGAAGGAAAAATTTCATTGGGGAGAGGAAACAGAATAGGGTTTTGCATTGATCAAGGAGAAATTATCATCTGCCCCAGTTTTAGCACTACCAGATTTTGACAAGTTGTTTCAGGTAGAGTGCGATGCCTCTATTGTTGGCATTGGTGCTGTACTTTCTCAAGAAGGCAGACCGGTTGCGTTTTACAACGAGAAGCTCAATGAAGCTCGCCAGAAGTGCTCTACTTATTCACCGACCACCAAGCGCTGAAATTTATCAAGAGCCAGAATAGTGTCAATCGGATGCATGCCCGCTGGATTTCTTTTATCCAACGCTTCATGTTCACTTTGAAGCATAAGGCTAGTCAATTAAACTGGGTAGCTGATGCCTTAAGCAGAAAAGCATGGTTCCTTGTCACATTGTGGGCTGAGGTGGTTGGGTTTGACTGTCTCAAGGAGCTGTATGCAGACGATGAAGATTTTCAGGACATTTGGGCAAAATGTCAGTCGAATCTTTCCGTTGATGGAATGCATCTTCAAGAGGGCTATCTATTTCAAGGCAACCAATTGTGCATCTCGAGAAGTTTACTACGAGATTAAATAATTCAGGAATTACATGGTGGAGGTTTGGTTGGGCACTTGGGTCGTGAAAATAAATAGCTTTCGCTGAGGAGAGGTATTATTGGCCCCAACTGAAAAGAGACGTTAGCAGCCATGTTAAACGATGCCCTATTTGTCAGGCTGCCAAAGGCCAATCTCAAAATACGGGTATGTACATGCCTTTGCCTATTCTAGCAACACCTTGGGAGGATCTTTCCATGGACTTTGTCTTGGGCCTTCCGAGAGCCCAACGCGGATTTGACTTTGTATTTGTGGTGGTTGATCGGTTCTCAAAAATAGCTCACTTTATTGCTTGCAAAAAAACTTTAGATGCAGTGCACGTGGCTAATTTATTTTTCAAATACGTTGTTCGTTTGCATGGGGTTCCCAAATCCATCACTTTAGATAGGGACACCAAATTCTTGAGTCATTTTTGGCGGACCTTATGGAGGCGGTTTGACACATCCCTGAATTTCAGTAACACGAGTCATCCTCAGTCCGATGGTCAAACGGAAGTGGTGAATCGCACTCTTGGGAATCTAATTCGCTACATTTCTGGAGAGAAACCAAAGCAGTGGGATATTGCTCTGGCACAGGCTGAGTTTACTTATAACAGTATGTTGAATTGTTCTACTGGGAAGACCTCATTCCAAATTGTTTATTGTTGTCCTCCACGCCATGCTTTAGACTTGGTTCCTCTGCCAAAACTTCCGGGTTTGAGTGTTGCAGCAGAAAATATAGCAGATCGTATCAAGGCTATTCAAGAAAAGGTGCGGAAAAACTTGGAAGAATCTAATGCTAAATACAAGACAGCTACTGATAAAAAGAGAAAAGCTCAAGTCTTTCAAGAGGGGGATCTAGTGATGGTTTATTTACGAAAACGGCGGGTGCCAGTGGGCACGTACAATAAGCTGAAAGACAAGAAATATGGTCCCTTCTAGATGTTGCGGAAAATTAATGATAATGCCTATGTTGTGGACCTTTCTATAGATATGGCCATTTCTCTTACTTTCAACATTGCTGATTTGTTTGAATATCATACTCCTGATGTGTCGCCTTCTCAATTACCTAACTCGAGGTCGAGTTCTGTTCAAGCAAGGGAGACTGATGTAAAACAAGTTGTGGAAGAATCTAATTACTAGCACGGAATTACACGCAACACCAGAATGGTCGGAATGACGTGAAATTCGGTGGGTGTCTTGAAAACGATATGCTAATCAATACTCATAGTTTTGCCATGACGCATGCCGCTTTTTGGGCAAATTCCTTCATTTTGGCCTTCAAAAGCGCGTTTTTCCTATTTATGATAATAATGTGTTGTTTGAGTTCAGAGAGTTACAATTGTCGTTTGTAGTTGTCCTTTTGGCAAATTACTGCTTAAGTTTAGGATTTTTGATTTATGCTTTTAATTAGAATTTTTCGTAATTTTTTTTTATTTTAATTATTGCTTTCTTAGTCCTAGTCGAATTAGGGTTTGCTGCCTATATAAAGGTTGTTCTTTTCATTGTAAGGTTAACTTTCATTCAATAAAAATATTCTCTTTCTGAGATCTTATTCTTTGTACTCGTGGATTCGAGTGTGTTATTTTGTTCGTGGATTCAGAAGATTTTTAAAGAAACATGCGGTGTCCTATTTCTTCACAGGCTTCCGCTATGTCACTAATACAATAAAGATTATTACTTTAAATAGAAAATTATTAATTCTTATATTTTCTATATTATTTCTAATAAAACTAAGAAACTATAGAAATTAAGAGTAAATTAAAATTAAAAACTAAATAATTCTAAAATAAATTTTCTTATTTTTTAGGAAATCAAATCTGTTATACCTAAAATGCTTTGTTATGCATTCCAACTTTCAAAGTAAAGAAGAGTTTTGAAAAAAATCGTATGACGCCAAAATTCTTTTTGATCATTTTATGTCTTGGTTTTGCGAACTTTGTCTAGAAGTATATATTTTTTGTCTAGAATTATATTTAATTATTATAGATAGTGTTAGAGGTAGAGTATTAAGGAGATTGGAGTAATTTTAATAAAATTCTTTTTAAAAAAATAATTATGACAAAAAGAATGAAAGTAGAGAAGTGGCTCCGTGTATTTGTAAGGAAAAAAAAATTAGATACACTTGTTTTTCTATACTACTGTTATTTTAATTTCCAGCTTTTGTAATTTCTATGCCTTCAATCAAAAAAAAAATTATTCCACGTAACCATCGCATTGTGTGACGGTTATTATAATTCTATTATTTCCAATGATTTACTAAAAAAATCATAAGTCATAATTTAAATAATGTTTAAATCAATGTAAATAGCACATGAAATATTTTTTTTTTTAAGAACTTTTTTATAACAAACTTTTAGATATAGGTGGATAATTATATATATATATATATATATATATATATATATTAGTAATACAGTATATGTGCGTTGCACATGAAATGTGACTAAAAAAAACATTAAGACCATCTGTAAAGGAAGGAACAAATATAGGGTAGCAAATGTATCATTTGCTACTCTATATAAAAATTTGTTATCTTACTATTTTTAAGGTTTTGCACGCTAGTAAAAGTAACAAGCTTTATTTTAACTTTTTTCCCCCACCTTTTACGTATTATGACTATTTATACATTATTTTACTAATTATAAATATATTGATTAAATAAAATTAAAGAAAAGATGTTAAAATTTAGTATTAAAACCTTAAATCAGATACAATTTGCATGTAATTTGATAGTCAGTAACTTTTTTTCCATATAAAATTATTTAATTTTTTAATAGATTTCTCAATGCGGCTAAATTCTATACTATGAGTGGATCAAAAAGTATATTAATTAATATTATTACGATAATAATGAGGTTTGAGTTTAAAACATTTGTTTATTTTACACCACCAACTTTCTAAAAGGAGTTCAAGACAGAAGCAAGTTTGGGGAAGAGTCTAAGAGAGAAGGAGATTAAATTGTCGCCATTCAGGAAAATAGGTGAAAAGGGCGGAGTAAGATTAACAATGACTGGAACAGGAATAGTTCCACCCTAAATTAAATGGCATCGTAAGAAAAAAGATTGAATTATCACATGAATAAATTATACTGATACTTTTTAAAATTTATGAAATTAAATTAGCATTTCTTAATTTACAAAATAATATAAAGATATTTTTTCTCAGTCTATTTTTTTCTTCAAAATAACAAAATTACCTATTTCATAATATTTTTTTTAAATCTTGACTAATTCTTTTTCAATTTTCAAATAAATATTGATAAAAATTTTAAATTTCTTTTTATATAAAATAAAAATAAGTTATTTACCTTAATTTGTTTTTAAATAAAAATATTTAAAAACATTTAGAATAAATTGGTCAAAATTGAAAAAATACAAAAACAAATAATAATAATAAAAGGAGCAGTTTCCGTTATTTTGAAGAAAAAAAAATTGACAGAAGGGAGGTATCTGTATATTATTTTATAAAATAGAGAAGGCCAGTGTGATTTTAAAAACTTCAGAAAAAATCAGTGTAATTATCATAAATCTCATAAGAGGTCAGTGTAATTTATCCAAATTTTTTTTTGATATATCAAATTTAATTACTTATTTTTATTCATCAACTCCAAAGATTTTTTTAAAATTAATGAAAAAACTTAATCTTTTATTTAATATTTTTAAATAAAGTATAATAATTAATGTCCATAGGCAAATAAATTCAATAACTTTTTAAAAACATATCTGGCGGCATTTCTCATCTTTATAACATTAATTCACAACATCATTTTACATAAAACACAAGCATTCAACTTATAACAATAATTACATCATAGAAAAACCTTGGAATTAAAAACAGGGTGGA
Organism: Nyssa sinensis; assembly: GCA_008638375.1. Lineage (NCBI taxonomy): Eukaryota > Viridiplantae > Streptophyta > Magnoliopsida > Cornales > Nyssaceae > Nyssa > Nyssa sinensis. The sequence goes on along the minus strand of VIRR01000480.1, from coordinate 327,725 downwards.
GGAGGCCTAGGGAATAAAACTAGCTAGTTTCACTCACTCAACCTTAACTTCATGGACATCACACTTATTTTAATGCTGAAAGCTGAAATATCTGAACCCATACCCACCCCACAAGTACACCATATATTCTGAACTAGTAGGGCGTTTCCTGCTAATCTTTACTGCTCGGTACGTGGATCTTGCATATCTTCAGCAAACAAAATACTGATGACCGTATTACGAAAGGCGCTGCCAGCACGAAGCAGATGAATCCTAAATTGTCGTCACCGTAATAAGAGTAGTAATCATCCTTGTGCGGTGCAATAGCAGTAATTGCTGCTACATAAGTTCCAGCCATTGAAAAGGTAGCAATTAATACTTCAAAGAAATATGCATACTCATAAGTCAGACACAGTATCAGATGGATGGCGGTGCCAAGTGCGAGTGTGTTACAAACCAAGAAAGTCTTATAGGATACTTTAGAAGAAGAGTAAATGGCCCTTCCTGCTTCATGATCTTGACAGTTCTGCTGCTTCGAAGGTCCACCGGGAGGACTGGCAGCAAAATAAGAGGTTGAAGGTTTAGCAACTGCAGCTGCAGCTTCAGCTTCAGCTTCCGCCGTACAGTTCTTAGTGTCTTGCCAAACTCCACCGGGAGGGTTGACACCAGCTTGGAATGTCACCGCGGCAATTAGTGTGGCTGCTACTAACAGATAATTTCGCGTTTCATTATTTATTCTCTTGTCGTGAAAACGGAAAGGGATAACGATGTTTTCCAGGAAGGTTTGGATGCAGGAAGAGCTCTTAGTATTTTCAGGTGGATTAGCCATTGTTGCAACTTGCAAGCAGTACTAGTGTTTGAGAAAGAGTGAAGAGATCATCTTCCCTCCAAGAGCTTTAAATAATTGCTGATTGCATGGCCCTTTGCGTAACAACACTACGTCTGCACTTCTACGGATGTTTGATTAGAAAAATACAGGGAACGAGTAAGTTAAATAATGATGGATTATTGTGAATTATTCTTAGTAGTTTAATATCATACATTGCAATATACCAATCCAACGCATACACTGACGTAAAAAAGTGGGTCCACTGACGTGGCATAGGCCAATCATTAATGAAATGTTATTTGAAAATATAAACATTTAATTAAACATAACTTGTAGTCCTAAAAATGAATTTAATAAGATAATATGACTTTTGATTGCAGAGCAAGAAATGGTGATAATTTATGTTCAATATTTTAATCAATATTTAGCTTCACGGGCTTTAACAAGAGATATATAAATAATGACATTTCTTTTGGGAAATGATATAATTCTTATTTTTTGAAGGACTCGTTTGGCTGCCTTGTTAAATTCAATAATTTACAATTATCTCCCCACTGCCGCACCGGATACACGAGGCCAGGACCTTTGGGTGGTGTTTAGGGGGATTCACATATCATTTTAAAATAAAAATTAATCATCTTGAATAGATAAAAAATAATAATAATTAACACATCAAAAATGATATTTAAAGTAATAAATTAAATCATTTCAAAAAAATTAAAAAAATAACGTGACAAAATATACTAAAGTTTTTCATTTTTGTGGACAGATGATATAATTATAAATTAAAATCGTAACAAAAAAAGAGCTTTTTTGCGACGCACATTATTTGTGTGCATCGCACAGAGACACTATTAGCGACATACATTGTGTGCGTCGCAAAAAATGAAGTTTTCCGCTCAAAAAAAAGGACGCGCAACTTTTGGCGACGCCCAATAATTTATTGGCGACGCCACAAGTTAGCGATGCTCAGGTGAGCATCGCTAATATTTGTATTAGTGGAACAAAGTCGTCTTAGGGATTTATTGGCGACGTACACGGACTTTTTGCGACGCTCACTCTGCGTCGCAAAAAGTCACCCATTTATACCACTGCGACCCCTGGTTTCTTCTTCTTCTCTTTTGATCCCTAATTCCTCCCTTGCTCTCACGTCACTCTCTGCTAGAGTTGAAGGTCGCTGAACTCCACTAGCTGCCGTCGATTTCTTCTTCTCATTCCATCGCCGGAATAGTGGAGGCAAGCCACTAACCATGATCCCTCTGTCTCACTTCGTCTCTTATCATATTGTTCTCTTTTCCTTCTGACACGAATTTATTTTTATAATTTTCCAATTCAGGTGTTGTTGTGGTGAGATAATAGAGCCTGGAAAGAAACCTAAGTTCCTATTTGGAGGTATTTTTTAATACCTTTGACATGTAATACATATATATATATATATAAGTTCCTGGTTGTTAGTTAATTTGAGAAAGGAACAAAAAAAGAAAAAATAAGGTTCGGTGTGTTTAACTTAGTTACATTATAATCATTGATTTTGTTGTTAAGATTTTTTTAATTTAGTTACATTCTAAGATTATTTCATTTTATGTTTGATGACTAAATCTGTTGATTGTGTTGCACGAATGTTTTCATTATTCAGAGGTATTTCTTTGTTATCTTATTATGACTAATATACAACTATCTAAAGGCATTTCCTTTAATTTTCTAGAAAAAAGTTTTATTATAATTAGTTAAGGATTGTTAAGTGTTTGGTTTCTAGAATTAATTTATCAATTTATGTTCTAATTAGGTTTTAAATTAGCTTGGAAATATTCTAAATTAAAATTTTAAATATTGGTTTTGCATTGTTTATTTTAATTACATGTTAGTTTTGATTATAAGAATTGTTATATAATTTAAAAGGAAGGTTAGTGTAAATTTTAAATATCCAATCAACAAAAACCCAACCAATTTAAAATGAATGTTAATGTAAATTTATAAGAATTGAATTTTTATAAAGCTAAATGAAGTGTATTGTTATAAGAATTTCTCATTGATTTTGTTAGTGTTAAATGAATGTACGAGTTTACAAGTTCAATGTAATGACTTCATATATATATATATATATATATATATTTATTTATTTATTTATGTAATTAAAATTTGAAAAATAACAAAATTGGTAATCTTAATTATATGGACCCAATTATATATATGTTAGAACTACCATTGAATCATATCCGCATCCCGAATGATGAAAAAAAACTCCAAAAGTGTTTAACCTTTCCCCGTCAGAATTTGTTGTATTTCAAACAAAGAGCATAATAAGTTCTAGGGGTCCTAGCTGCCCCACAATGCAAAAGCAAATGATTACAAGTGTCCTTAGCCATGCAACACCAGTTCGGAAGAACACAAGACCTCCCCAAAAAAGTTAATAGCCTTGTTGTTTTAGTGTTTTGTAGGATTTTAGTAAAAAAAATCCTTAAAATCTAGACACACGAGTGCATTTTGACCTTTCTCATGTATGTGTTCATTCAACATGTATTTTTCCATGGCTGTGTTTTTTCCCCTCTTGTTTTTCATGTATGTGTTCATTGAATTGCAACTTGAACCCTAATCCCTTGCTCCTGAGTTCCTCTAAACAATAATTTTTTTTTTTTTTTTTTTTTGTTTTAGCTACCAAGTAATAAGAGTTCTGGAGTCCGATAGATTGAGAGATCAACTAGATACACCTGACCTATTAAGTCAGTTAGTGGTTTTAGGTAGCAATTGATTTGCTTTTGTTGGTTAAGTTATTGTTGTTGTCAGGTGCCAAGTAAATAATTCTTGATGAATGAGCTTAATTAATAGATAAAAATTGAAAGTTAGGTGTTTTTACTTTTTATAAACCAAGATCAATATGTTTTGTATTGGCATTTTTAATGCTATTGTTAATGTTTTTTTAAAGCAAAACTCTGTCTGACAATCAAAGTTTGCCCTTACACTAATGAATTTTTTAATTGCATTCATGTAAGCCTAGTCCCGTTCGGAAGTCATTTTCATCACATGTGAATCTTGTCGCGAAATTTATTCGCGATTGGGCTCGTGTATATGAAAATTTATTCTTGAATTGTCCAGAGAGGACAGTTCGGGAATGCATAAATCTGCATTGCAATCAATAGCGCATATGCTTGAATATTTCACTATGATAAAATTTCAGTACGGTCTCCTATTGTTCTCTAGGTATATATTTAGGCGTGCTAACGTCTATCTCGTATCATTGGACAACCGTTGGGAGATGTTGCCGAAATTTTGTCCGAGTGGAATCAAGCATTTGATTTGCTGCTGATTGCAATGTAGATTGTACATTCACGAATGGGATAGGAGCACCTTACCCTTTAGAGAGAAGTTGGGGGTGATAGGATTCATGTTTCATATTTATAACGAGTATCATTTTTAACTTGTATTCGGTAGACGAAAATGGATAAGAGTTGGATGGACTTAAGGGGCAGGCATTTGCTAGGGTATGTGAAGGGGATCAAATATTTTATTGAGTTTGCTCGTGCATCTGCAGATGGGAGAAATAGGATAAGATGTCCATGTAGAAGGTGCAATAATAGGGATTATATGCACATAGATGAGGCCAAAGAGCACCTACTCAAACACGGGATGGACAAGAGGTATATGTGTTGGGAATTTCACAAGGAACGTTGTGACGTACGAGTAATATTTGATAATGAATAAGAAGAAGACGACGACGATGATTTTGGTGATAATGTTGAGGTTGGTTACGAAGGCTTGCTACAAATGCTGGCAGACTAGCAGGGGGCTACAACTGGGGCGAGTAGTCACAGGAGTGACACGGGACCATCGACCGTGTTTGAGTCGTTGTTGAGGGAAGCAAGGCAGCCATTATATTCGGGTTGTGATAAGTTTTCAAAACTGGACTTTCTCGTGAAACTCCTTCATATTAAGACCATCAACCGTTGGAGTAACAAATCAGTTAATATGGCAATTGAATTGATTAAAGCAGCGCTTCCTACTAGGGAAACCCTTTCGAAATCATATTACAAGGCGAAAAAAATATTAAGAGATTTGGGCCTCGAGTATATTCCCATACATGCTTACAAAAACGATTGCATGTTATTTTAAAAGGAGACTGAACAATGTAAGGAGTGTACGGTGTGCCACGAACCCAAGTACAAGCTGAATGAAGGAAAGAGCAAGACGATTCCGCACAAGGTGCTAAGATATTTTTCCTTAAAACCGAGGCTACAAAGGTTGTATATGTCTCAGAAGACGGCAGAAGATATGCGGTGGCATAAGGAGAAACATGTTGCTGAGGAAAATGTATGTAGGCATCCGGTAGATTCACAAACTTGGGTTGAGTTTGATACAAATCACGAATGGTTTGCAAATGAGCCGCGTAATGTATGACTTGGGTTGGCTAGCGACGGTTTCAATCCGTTCGGTGACATGAGTAATGCCTACAACAAGTGGCCGGTGTTGCTTGTGTCATATAATTTGCCACCGTAGAAATGTATGAAAGAACCATTTATCTTCATATCGTTAATTATTCCAGGGCCGAAGTCTCCAGGTAATGAAATTGATGTGTACTTGCGTTCTTTAGTGGACAAGTTGAAGGAATTGTGGGAGGTGGGAGTGGAGGCATACAACGTCTCTAAGAATGAGACATTTCAATTGCATGCAGCGTTACTGTGGACTATAAATGACTTTCCTACATATGGGAACTTGTCTAGGTGGAGCACTAATGGGTATCTGGCATGTCCGGTTTGCAATAAGGATGCATGTTCCCTACATTTGTCCAATGGGAAGAAGATATGCGAAATCGGCAGAAGCATCTGTTTGATAGAAAAATTGAGCGCAGATTGTCACCTCCATTGTTATCTGGCAAAGACGTGTTGGCGCAATTGGCACTCATCCAACTAGTGAGGTTTGGGAAGATACCAGATACTAAAAAGAGGAAGCGTACTAATGTGAACTTAAATTGGACGAAGAAAAACATATTTTTTGATTTGCCGTACTAGGAGACTCTTAAGTTGAGGCACAATTTGGATGTTATGTACATCAAGAAGAACATCTGTGATAATGTGTTGGGAATTGTAATGAACATTGAAGGGAAGACGAAGGATACTGTTAAAGCCTGGTTGGACTTGCAGGAGCTGGGAATAAGGAAAGAGCTACACCTAATACGTAGCGGTGATAAATATATCGTGCCTCCTGCACAGTATACATTATCATCTGCAGAGACAAATGAGGATTTGCGAGTGGTTTAAATCGGTGAAGTTCCCAGATGGATACGCATCGAATATATCTCGGTGTGTAAATGTTATAGATGGAAAAATATCCGAATTGAAGAGCCATGACTGCCGTGTCCTTTTACAACGACTTCTTCCGGTTGTATTACGTGGATATCTCACCGATGACATATCGACTACTTTGACTGAGTTGGGCTGCTTCTTTAAAGAGTTATATGCGAAGACGTTGAATGTGGAAGTACTTGAAAAGCTCGAAAGGGATGTTGTCGTGATCCTCTGCAAGTTGGAACAAATTTTCTCTCCAGCTTTCTTTGGTGTAATGGTCCATTTAGCTGTGCATTTGTCTCATGAGGCAAAAATTGGCGGACCTGTCCAATACCGTTGGATGTATCCAACAGAAATGTACATTTAATTTTATGAATTGTGTTATCTATCCATCCTAACTATTTTAATCTATAACTGATTAATTATCAAAATAGATATTTGCACACATTGAAGCAATATGTGCGTAACAAAGCACAACCGGAAGGGTCAATTGCTGAGGCTTACGTTGATGCTGAATGTCTCACCTTCTGCTCTATGCATCTTAAAGATATTGAGACAAGGTTTAATCGTCAAGAGCGAAATTCTGATAGATGTCCAGGGCAGCAACAAACTGGCCTTGCGGTGTTTAATCAGAATGTGCAGCCAATAGGTGCCCGTATATATGAATGGTGTCATCCTCAAGACTTGGAAAGAACCCACTACACCGTGCTCAACAACTGCGATGAGACATTTTCATATTCTAAGTAAGTTTATCAAAATCATTGCAATACTACGTTAGTACACAAATGTAAGTTACATATAACATATCTCATCTTATGCAGTGAGCATACGATCGAGCTTCAGAGAGAACATGTATCAAGTTCTAATCTAGAGCAAAGATAACAAAATTTGTTTCCAAAGTGGTTCAGAGAACGTGTAAGACAAGGTTTCAATTAATTGTAATTGTATTAGTTAATGCATTTGTATTCAATTAATTTTGTACTTGTATTGAATTAATAGATGAAGCTATTACCCCACCAACAATCTCCTAAGGCGTACGATCAATTATATTCCTTGGCATGTAGTCCTGATCAAAGGATATCCCGCTACACCGATTTAATTGTTGATGGTGTTCGATTTTACACGAGGGAACGTGAGGTCATTCGGCGAACACAAAATGGCGGGGTCCTTGTTCAGGGAGATGGTGACGCAGGACAAACTTTAGAGTACTATGGTGTTTTACAAGACATCATATAGTTACATTATTGCTACAATCATTTTGTATATATTTTTAAATGTGATTGGTGGGATGTAAGTAATAAGAAGACTGGAATGCAGATTGATAAGCATTTCATAAGTGTTAATACGTCACGTACGACATTTAAAGATGATCCGTATGTTTTGGCATATCAAGCAAAACAAGTTTTCTATTTGAAGGACCCAAAAATAAGAGGTGATTGGCATGTTGTCGAAAAAATAAAAACTAGAAATATTTATGATGTCCTAGAAATTGGCGAGGGAGATGAAGATTTGGAGAGGATTGAGGAGGCACTACAAGAAGAGTCTCAAACTGCCCATGATGGTGTTGTCCGGCATGATTAGGAAGATGTTACTTCGTATCGGTTGAATAGAACTGATGTAGAACCAGATCATGTCGTAGCTTCCGACGTCACCAATATCACACAATTAGATTTGAGGGATGCAACGTTCATTAATGATGATGATAACGAGGACAGTGATTTTGATGATGACACATTGTTAGAGTATTGTACCAAGAATGAAGAAAATTCAAGTTCAGATGATGATACAGACTCAAATGAATAATTGTAATAGTTGTTACATGTGTTAATATCAAGTGTTATGGTTTTCGGCTTTTATAATGTAATGGATATTCAATTTTATGATGTAATAGGTAATCATTTTTACTTCAATAAGGATTTTAATTTTTATGATTAAATAGAAACAAATTTATTTTTAAACTTTATTTGTAGATTTGGTTGGAACAGGTTCACGCAGACGCGCAGTTATGTATGACCTATCGACCCTTTCCTCTTCATCTGTAGGGTCGACCGATCCTGCCGTCGATGGCATGCATAGTTTCCATTTTTATTAATGATTATATAACTATGGTACTAATTGTTTCTATTTTGTTTCTTCTAAAGCTTCGGCCACCGCCCCTAGACAAGGGCGTGGTAGGTCGAATAATCGTAGCTTACAAGTTCAGATAGAGGCAGCGGGGGGCGTGCCCCTTCGGATTGAGATACCTCCGGGCTTGTTGAAGCCCGTTGCTGTGTGGGCACAACAGTTCATTACGGAGGTCGGCATCATTTGCCGGCTACGCGCCTCACTCCATGTTAATGATTGGAGTCAGGTCACTGACGCGGAGAGACGGGATATTCATGTGCATATCTAGGTACGTCTTTTATTATTGTGTTCAACTAAATTTTAACATATGTTATGCCATAATGTTTTGACAATGACATGCTTTTACAGGAGAAATTTGACATCGATCTTCACCTGCCTCATGTCATGAAGGCAGTCGACCGTTACTTGGGAACCTGTTTCAGGGACTACCGACATAGGCTCCACATGCACTACGAGACGGAGGTGGCAGCCGGTAAAGAGCCTCGCGACAGACCCTACAGAGGGCTGGCGGTGGAGGATTGGATGTTACTATGCGACCGGTTCGCTAGTGATGCATTCCAGGTGAAAATTGTCAAAAATAATTTTGTTGTATCATGAATCATTGTCATTTATATTAACCTTCTTTGTTTTGGCCAAGTGTAGGAACTTAGTAAGAAAAATAGCGAGAGCAGAAGCAAGCAAAAGGTGACCTACTGTGGTGGATCACGTTCTTTTGTTAGGTATAGGCATGAGATGGTAAGTTAATAAATGTATCAATTTCTCATTGTATAATATATTCATGAAATCAATCTTCACAAGCTACTATTTATTTGCTGCAGCGAGACCAAGAAACCGGTGCACCACCCAGCCCTATTGAGTTGTGGCATAGGACGCACTACAATCCCAAGAAGGGTTGGACTGGGCCTGAAGCTCAACGGCGTTATGTAAGTTGGAAAAGATTTATATACCATTATTATAAATTTAATATTAATATAAAATGTTTAAAAATAGTAACAAATATTTATGTTTTTTTAGGAGGAGATGGTCGAGATGTGTGTTCGGCAGACCCCTGAGGGTGAGCAACCGCCGACCAATGACCAGATACGAGAGACTGTTCTAGGCAAGAGGCGCGGATATGTGCATGGCTTAGGGAGTGGGATGGAGCCGACGACATCGTCCTTTACCGTCGAGAGCAATGCTAGGTTTCACGCAGCCACCCAGAAAGCTAAGGCAGCCACCCAAAGAGCTGAGGGAGCTGAGAGACTAATTGCAGAGATGAGGGTTGAGATGATGGAGCTTAAGGAGCGGCAGGCCCAGATAAAGGCTCTTATGAAAACAATACTCAGCTAGTAAGGAGGCTCTGATCAGCCTTGGTTAGTTTTTAAAATTATTTACTTTGGTATATTTATTATTTATAGAAAATGTTACGGAAAACCCCAAAAAATATTTCGGCCTATCGGTCTACAAACCGCATGACACTTCACATATGAAAATAGACTTGCACGAATTTATTTAATTTAATAGGGATGCAAGTTTCAGCTCCAAAAAGGCCCCTTTTGGGGTTTTGACAAACCAAAATGCCGGATATTGGCCTAACTACACCGAAACCCCATCACACACCTCACAAATGATAAAATAAACTTGCACGAACTTTCGTCACTCGGTTCGGATCCCCGGTTTGAAACTTATGCAAGTTTCAGCTCCAAAAAGGCTCATTTTAGGGTTTTGACAGACCAAAATTCCGGATATCGACCTAATTACATCAAAACCCCATCACACACCTCAAAAATGATAAAATAAACATACACAAACTTACGGCACTCGGTTCGGATGCCCGGTTTAAAACTTATGCAAGTTTCATCTCCAAAAAGGCCCATTTTGGGGTTTTGACAGACCAAAACCTCGGATATCGGCCTACCGACACTGAAACCCCATCACAAAGCTCCAAAATGATAAAATAAACTTGCACGAACTTACGACACTTGGTTCGGATGCCCGGTTTGAAACTTATGCAAGTTTCAGCTCCAAAAAGGCCCATTTTGGGAATTTGATAGACCAAAACCCCGGATATCGGCCTACCAACCCCAAAAACCCATCACACAGCTCTCAAATGATAAAATGAACTTGCACGAACTTACGGCACTCGGTTCGGATGCCCGGTTTGAAACTTATGCAAGTTTCAGCTCCAAAAAGGCCCATTTTGGGGTTTTGACAGACCAAAATGCCGTATATCGGCCTAACTATACTGAAACCCCATCACACACCTCATAAATGACAAAATAAACTTTCAAGAACTTACGGCACTCGGTTCGGATCCCCGGTTTGAAACTTATGCAAGTTTCAGCTCCAAAAAGGCCCATTTTGGGGTTTTGACAGACCAAAATGCCGTATATCGGCCTAACTATACTGAAACCCCATCACACACCTTAAAAATGATAAAATAAACTTGCACGAACTTACGGAACTCGGTTCGGATGCCCGGTTTGAAACTTATGCAAGTTTCAGCTCCAAAAAGGCCCATTTTGGGGTTTTGACAGACCAAAACCCCGGATATCGGCTTACTGACCCCAAAAACCCATCACACAGCTCCCAAATGATAAAATAGACTTGCACGAACTTACGGCACTCGGTTTGGATGCCCGGTTTGAAACTTATGCAAGTTTCAGCTCTAAAAAGACCCATTTTGGGGTTTTGACATACCAAAATGCCGGATATTGGCCTAAATACACCGAAATCACATCACACACCTCAAAAATGATAAAAAAAAACTTTCACGAACTTACGGCACTCGGTTCGGATGCCCGGTTTGAAACTTATGCAAGTTTTAACTCCAAAAAGTCCCATTTTGGGGATTTGACAGACCAAAACCCCAGATATCGACCTACCGACCCCGAAACCCTATCACACAGCTCCCAAATGATAAAATAAACTTGCACAAACTTACGTCACTCGGTTCGAATGCCCAGTTTGAAACTTATGCAAGTTTCAGCTCCAAAAAGGCCCATTTTGGGAATTTGATAGACCAAAACCCCGAATATCGGCCTACCAACCCCGAAACCCCATCACACAGCTCTCAAATGATAAAATAGACTTGCACGAACTTACGGCACTCATTTCGGATGTCCAGTTTGAAACTTATGCAAGTTTCAGCTCCAACAAGGCCCATTTTGGGGTTTTGACAGTCCAAAATGCCGGATATTGGTCTAACTACACCGAAACTACATCACACACCTCAAAAATGATAAAATAAACTTGCACAAACTTACGACACTCGGTTTGAAACTTATGCAAGTTTCAGCTCCAAAAAGGCCCATTTTGGAGTTTTGATAGACCAAAATGCCAGATATCGGCCTAATTACACCGAAACCCGATCACACACCTCACAAATGATAAAATGGACTTATGCTACTTTATACCGTTTTTACTATTTATGAATGCAAAAAAAAAAAAACTTTTCACATTCTATGTTTATATATATATTTAATAATTGTTCTAATATATATCATTTGATCTTTATTTCAGATTGATCGGGATTGTTGTCGCGCCGTCTTTATGTTTTGCATCGGAACTTGTTATTTTTATTTGTTTTTTTTCTTTTCATGGACATCTGTAGTTACATTTTTGGAGACAATTTTTAATTATTCTATTTATTGTTAAATTATACTTTTACAAATGTACATAATTAGTTTAATATATGTATATATATGAATGTATTTTTCTTTTTTAATATATTCATTTCAGAATGCTTGAATTTTATTGTATATCAGGATGGATGATTGATACAGGTTTAAACAGGAATAAAATAACAAATAAAACAAAGCAAATATGGTCTTCATAAAAAAAAACTTTTAGCGACGCACACTGAGCGTCACTAAAAACAACCATTAGCGACGTACAATGTATGAGTCACTAAAAGTTATATTAGCGACGCACACTGCGTCATTGTGTAGTATTTGCGACGCGATTACCTAATTATTAGCGACGCACAACGGGTGCATTCATCGCAAATACAATTAGCGACGCGAGTAGTTGTGACGCCATTAGTGATGCACGCCTTGGTGTTGCAAAAGACCTTTGGTGACACAAAAGTCCACTATTAGCAACGCACTCGTGCGTGCTAATAGTGCCATTTTTTGTAGTGAATGCTATTAAAATATTGTGTGAGTTATAAATAAAAGAGCAAATTACGTTGATATTTTTTAAGGATTCTAACAATTATACTAGGGTTTGAAATTACACAATTATCTCCTTCTATTCAATAAGACTAATTTTTTTGAACATTTTTTAATAATTTTTTTATTTTATGTAAAAATAAATTTAAGGTAAATAACTTATTTTCATTCTGTATAAAAATAAATTTAAGCATTAATCAATATTTATTTGAAAATGAAAAAAAAATAGCTGAAAAAAAAAGTTAAAAAAAAGGAAAAGATAGTTTTGTCATTTTATAAAAGAAATCTAATTGGAAAAAAGTATTTATAATTTGTTAAGTAAAATAAAAAAATATTAATATAATTTTAGAAACATAAAAAAGATAGTATAATTATAAAAAAAAAAATTAAAAAAATTGTTTAGTTTACTCAAAATAGAAACTTTGAGGAACATCTACACGTTAATCATGACTTTGTCCATGATTTTTAATATTAAAAAATGACTTTTAATGCAACACTGTTCATCCGTGAACCTTGTACTTTGCTGCGTCCAATGAATGGAAGCCACACCTAAATTTTTTTTTGTCTTAAATCACATGACACTCGTGTAGTATTATATTAATTATATAATTTATAATATTATTAATAATATAATATCATGTCATTTAAAATATAAATTTAAAAATATAGTGATATACAAATTAAGACATAATTAATATAGTAATTTATGAGATTAGTTTATTTGCTGACATAGACTAATATAATTTTTTTAAAAACATTTAAATAAAAGGACAATATCCATACATCAAATTAATTTAAAAAATATCCTAACATATTAGTCGATAAATAAAAATAAGTAAACAAATCCGGTGACATTTCATTCTCTCTCTTTTTCTTTTTCTTTTTTTTTTGTTTTAGGTGACTAATGGATGAGCGTATTAACTACCGAATTATTCATTATATTTTATATAGAATCTTTTTTTAAAAAAAATAAGAATTTCAACTCCCAATTTTTCATTTTTTTTCTAAAGAGACTTCTTAAAATTTTAATTCTTTAAATTTCTCTCAAACTTTTTGAACTAGATTCGCTACTGCCGATCAAGTTCTGATTTAGATCATCAAAGAGGTCCAAATTCGTGTTTTTAGCCTTGACAATTGGGCACTTATTATGCATTGAAACTTGTCGAGTGATAGATATGAGAAATGAAAATCTTATTAATTATTAGAAAAATTAGTTATTAAATTTTCATATGCTTTTATAAATTAAAATTTGTTTCATACATGTATATAAATTTTGATATAAAAAGAGACTTTATAAGTAATTTTTTAACAATATTTCGATATGTCATAAAACAAAATATATACGTTCAACTTAAGACATACAAAAATTTTTAATCTACTTTTAAATTATAGAAGTTATGTTTCTTACACTTAATCATGTCATATATATATATATTATATCAAAAAAAATTAAATAAATAATAAATCTGTATCAAACAAATAAAATAAACAAAAACACATAAAAAAGACAAAAGATTAAATGGTGAGTACGGTTCAAAAACAGTTTTGACGTTTCTCTGTAACTACTTTTTATCTGGTAAAAGAATTCCAAACCACGTGGGTTTGTTCAAAAAAATGGTGAGTGACTGATCTGATTGGTAGCTTAGTCATATAATAGCACCATCTCAGCATGACTTTGCCAAGCAGCCCAGGTGCTGTAAATGGAAAGAAATGACAGCACCCATCCTTAGTGGAACTTTTGAGTTGTCATTGAATCATCATTGTTGAGATTTTAGAGTAAATATTGGGTTCTCGAGGTTGGTAAGATCAATGATCATTTGTATAAAAATATATTATTTATTTTTATATATATATATATATATATATATATATGACACTAATTTTATTGTTAAAAGTAATGACTCAAGAATATTTTTTTCGGGTTTTGGAAACTTGGGTTACTAATGGAGATACTCCTGCAAGTAATTTTATAATCCAAATCCTTGAAAGGATGCACTAGAGATGTGCAATTCCAACGGCTGGTTACAATTGGGAATAGTACCAATTTTTGCAATGGTTCATATTCACCCTTTGATATAATTGCTACCAAAGTTAGAGAATTTTATGTTATTAATTTTTTTTAAAAATATATATAACATTTTACATAAGTCATGGTTGAGTCATATTGAGTCAAGTAAATTATTATTAGTCTTAAAGTGAATTATCAAGAATCTCACAAGTGCATTCAAGTCTGAATGAAAGTACAATTCAACGTATATGTTCATGTATTCCGTGCATTACACTTAATTACTTAATTTTAGAATTGAGTTTAAGTTTAGATACGAATTTTACAATGGTAAAACATTTAAAATGACTATAAGTATTAATTGTTTAGTTTTGACTACAGGATAATTCTACTCATGGGAGTTATAATAGAAAGTGTGTTTCTAAAATTATTTGTGTGTTAGCTCTAAAGGTTTTGATGATTACAAGACATTAATTATGATGACTAATTTTTAATTTAGTGTCAATGCAAATAGGCCAACTTGATTAAAGAGAAAAAGATTGACCAAAGAAATGACAAAGTTAATCAAATGACTTTTAATGGAACAGTATTCATCCGTGAACCTTGTACTTTGCTGTGTCTAATGAATGGAAGCCACACTAGCTATTGTGTGTGGAATTTTTGAGATGGCATTGTACCGATAATACTACACATCTAAATTTATATTTTATATAGAAACTCTTTTTTTTTTTTTAAATAAGAATTTCAACTCCCAATTTTTCATTTTTTTTTCTAAAGAGACTTCTTAAAATTTTAATTTTTTAAATTTCTCTCGAACTTTTTGAACTAGATTCACTATTGCCCGATCAAGTTCTGATTTAAATCATCAAAGAGGTCCAAATTCATGTTTCTATCCGGAAGAAAATAACACCCTCCACAATTGGGCACTTATTATGCATTGAAACTTGCCGATTGATTCTTGTCTTTGCTTGCTCGGTAGTTTTGATAGGTGGCTTTTCTTCTGGTGTTGCTCTCTACAGAAGAGGGATATGCACTCCCTTATACAATCACATCTCTTATAACTAATAGATATGAGAAATAAAATTTTTATTAATCATTAGAATAATTAATTATTAAATTTTCATATGCTTTTATTAATTAAAATTTGTTTCATACATGTATATAAATTTTGACATAAAAAGAGACCTTATAAGTAAATTTTCAAAGAAATTTCGATATTTCATAAAACAAAATACATATAATGTTCAACTTATAAAAACATACAAAAATTTCTAATATACTTTTGAATTATAGAAGTTTTGTTTCATACACTTACTTATGTCATATATATATTATTGTGTTGAACATGATTAAACAAATAATAAATCGGTAGCAAACAAGCAAAATAAACAAAATGCATAGAGAAGACAAGATTTACATAGTTTGACAAGATGCATACGTCCACAGGCAACTATGATCAGTTCACTTTGTATCAAAAAGATTACAAGAGCAAAAAAACTCTCAAAATCTGAAACTTTTTTTCCCATTGACGACTCTCTTAACTTTTGTCAAAACCCTAAAAGATAATACCCTTATATAAGTGAGTTACAATACAAGAGAAAAATGGGCCCAAAAATAAAAGCGGGTCAAAAAATTTTCTCGAAGGCTTCAACCCCAAACCCCGTGGCAATGGTAGGAAACTCACATATTGCCTATTTTTTGGATCATCTCGAGTTGCTAACGCGTTATCAAGAATCCAGGTAAATTTATAACAACTGCCCAACAAATCTCCAACTTGCCCTAGATTCTCCAAACAATGCAAAATACAGTAAATGGATCATAACTACTCCCAAATGTGCCCTTAGGTGCTTAAACATAAGAGATATTGATCAAGTCCAAACAATGCTTCAACTCAATCCCAATCAACACCTTAGTAAGCATATCTGTAGGATTATCTACAGTTTCAATCTTCTAAAGAAGAATACCCCCCCTTGACAACTTCTCGAATAAAATGGAAACAAACATCAATATGCTTCATTCGAGCATGATGAACTTGATTCTTTGCTAAATAAATTGCACTCTAATTTTCGTAGTAGACCTCAATACCCTTTTGAACAATCCCCAAATCCTCAATCAATCCATGTAACCAAATAGCTTTCTTAATCGCCTCTGACACTGTCATGTACTCTGCCTCAATAGTAGACAAAGCAACCATTGGCTGTAATGTTGATCTCTAGCTCACCGTGTCACGACTAGAAACCCACCTTATGTGGATCTCGTGTCGCGGGACCGTCCCTACTTTTTATACTCTTTGTATCCATGACAACAATATAAAATGTCAACTTAATAGTAAATTAGCAGAAGTCTTAATATAAAATATAGTTTAACAATTGAAAATGTAAACCAACATAAAACCTAAATATAATGCCACTCTTAGGTAGTGAGTATATGGGAGAAACTACATCATTCTATCATGCTCCTCAACTATTTTCCTAAGCTCCTGAACTCCTACTGTGGTTCTGTAGCATTTTTACCTAAAAAAATAAGTAAGTGGGTTGAGTTAACAAAGCTCAGTAAGTAAAACCTCATCTTCGACACGAGTTAGGGTTAACATAAAAAAATATGAACTCAAAGGGTGAACATGATAGCCAATCATGGAAATAGTTGCAGTTAATGGTAAAATGCCACAAGGGCCAATGAACAGTAAGGCACAATAAGCAAGTATGAGTAATGGTATAGCATGAATATGGGAAAGCTCAATAATAATAGTCAACAAGAAAATATACTGCCACAATAAATCGTTACAATCAAGTACAATCAATGAATGAATTGTCAATATAGAATTATTCATAGGGAATGGAAACATCCTATGAATTCAATAAACGTAAATATATCAATCAATCATAAGTAACGCATTTACTCTGGTTGGCAGACCCTCGGTCTTTTGGGGCCCGGCATACCCTCTTTAACCTTAATGCATATAAAATGCCCTCATAACTCTATGCGTAAAAACGCCTTCATTTCTATATGTCCGTTTATGGACTCGACCCATAAGTCTTGTCAATAGACTCGTTAGTCTTGTCAATCGACCCGTAGGTCTTATCAATAGACCCGAAGGTCTTGTCAATCGATCCGTAGGTCCTACCAACTCAAAAAGCATCAGATGGATATTGTGACTGAGCACAAATTTGACATTCATAATAAATCATGATTTTTTTGTGATTCCATAAAATGTGCATAAAGACTGGAATATCATATAATGGACATATAACAATAGGCATTTCAAGGCACAGTACAACATAACAATCGTGATGAAGCAGTTAATAAACATCCACAATATAGAACAATCTCAATTATGGAACAATAACAGTGGGTACGTACATGAGTAAAAAATTGACAGTAATAGAAGGAATGTGGCTTGGAAAATCACATGTAAGAGATAGGGGTTTACTTACCTTTAATCTGTATGGTCTACTTTAGTATTCCGTAACTTTTTCCTTTCACTTTGACTTGCCTATACATCACTAAACACGTTTCAGTTTTAATGTCATTTATTAATTTGTACACCTCATTACTCTAAGTATCTTTTTTACTAATTTAGGCTCTACCATTAAGTTTGGGATGTCAGAGAAAGTCAGTTTAGGCTTTCACGGTTTTCAATTTGGACTTTTATACCGAAAAGGGCAAAACAGTCATTTTACATGTCTCTATTTTTGGGACCTTTTTTCACAAATTTGACTTCACCATTGAGTCCAAAAGGTTTGGAATAATAAATATTCACTATTTACTTAGTTCAATCAGAGTCCGTTTGACTCACATTTGACTCAAGGGCATTTTGGTCATTTTGGCATTTTTACGGGTATTTTATTTTTTGGGACTCTGTCTCATAAAACGGACCTCACCATTGGATCTAGAAGGTCCAAAATAGTAAATTTGCACTATTCATTTGCTACATTTGGATACTGAGATTTAAAATAACAATTAATTAATTTACTTAACTATAATATATATATATATATATATATATATATATATATATATATATATTAGTTACACCTTAGAACACAAGTGCCCTTGTGGCACAGTGGTGGCCTCAGTGGGCATAAGGCTTCCAACTCCTGTGCACCCAGGTTTGAATCCCCTCAACACCTTCTGCCCCTCTTTTTTTACATAAAGACAAAAGCCCCTCAGCCCCTTTCAACAGTGACGGGTCGTCACTGTTTTAAAGTCATTATTCATTTCTAAACACCCTAAAACACAATTTGGAACCATTCTATAGCATTTTAAGCTTTTAAAACACTTTCAAATTCTAATTTTTTTTTTTCCAAAATTCCACTTTCTGATAAATCCATTTTTCTCCCTCATTTCTTCACCGTTTTACTTGCGGTTTCTTCCTATATGTTCCATTTTTCTCATAGAATAAAATTTTACTACCAAAACCAAGCTTTGAGCAACTCTAAATAAAAGCCAAAAAAATAAAGAGAAAAAAAAAATTCAAGTTTTACCTTCTGCAACTGTTATTCTCCTCTCATTTTCTTCCTAAATTCCTAGTTTTCTCCCTGTATTAAGGTCTACACAATTAAAACAAGGCTTATGCAAGTTAAACATGAAAACCCGAAATCGAAACTCACTGTAAACTAAAACTTCAACTTACTTCACGGCTGCTTCCTTTCCTTTCTTTTTCTCATTTTTCTTCCTCTTCTCATTCTCTCTTCCTGGTTCTCTTATGCACTCTGGCCCTTTTCAGCTTCCTTCTGTTTTTTTTTTCTTCTCTACATTTTTTTTCTCCTTCACGCATGCAAGCATGCCCCAGTTATATCATAACTGCCCCCCTAAATCTCTCCCCCTCCCTCTTTCCCTCATTGACCTTTCCTCCTTCAGCTTCCGTAACCCCCATCCCCTCCCTTAATGTGGAGGTTACAAAATACATATATATACATATACAGCTTGCCATATATACTTCCTGATATATATATATATTTATATGTATACACCTATATATATCTATTTTCTATATATATATATATTATGATTTTTATTTTTATTATTATTTTTTCTATATTTGTTCCTAGCTTGATCGGGCATCGCCCGGACATCATTTGTACATTTGAAACTATTTAGATTTCAAACTTGTCCATTTCATTTGATATCATAACATAAAGTCTTAACAGTTCGGGTTTATTTTGGTATTACATTCATTGGCTCAGTTTGCTTTGGTATTATCATTTGGCTCTTTTTGGACATTTATAAAATTAGTCCTATTTATTTAGGTCGGGGTGTTACATATCGGTCGATCCCTTAGCAAGAGTAAAGACATATCCTATAGTTGACCAATGTTTATCTAAATCTCTAGCATGGTCTGAATCCACATATCCAATTACATGCTGACCAAGTCGATCATCCATCTTAAACATCAAACCAACATCCATTGTACCCTGAATGTATCGTAGAATCCATTTTACTACTTGTTAGAGTACTCTTTACCTAGATCATGCATATATTTGATCACCATACTGATAGAATGTGAAATAACAGGTCTCGTGCATACAATAGCATACATCAAAGCACCAACTACATTTGCATATGACATATACTTACGTTTTTCATCTATGTGTAGAGACATCAAAGTACTAAGCTTGAAATGAGAGGCCAAATGTGTACTAAAGGGTTTTGTATTGTCATCCAAACTTGATTTCGAATAGCGGATAACATAGGACAGATAATAGACACATATTACACACATCGAAGAATCACATATTGAGTCAGAGCATTACGTGGGTAAGTCTCATCAAGAGTTGGAACGCCACGTAGGTAAGTCTCAAACATAAATTCCACAATGAGTTAGATCGCCATGTGGGTAAGTCTCATCAAAAGTCGGAGTGCCACATGGATAAACCTCATGTAGGCACAAGAATCGAGTCAAAGCGATATGTGGGTAACTCTTATCAAGAGTCGGAGCGCCATATGGGTAACCCTTGGATAGACATAAGAATCAAATTACAAATTGAGTTAGAGCATCTTGTGGGTAGGTCTCATTATAGGAGTCAAAATGCCACATAGGTAGGTTTCACATAGATACATAATTGGATTCAAAACAAGTATGATTCAGGTTGCATAAACAAGTATGATTCAAATCAGTACATATGAACGTCATTTCAAAATATAGGCATGAAGATCATAGTTCTCAGATATTTCATAAAGTGCATATAGACATTTGAGCAGATATAAAAATTCACTAATTCAGAGTACATGATTTCCCACAAAAATAGATTATGCATTTTTCAAATAGGAGATGAAACACTTAAGCAATTTTCAATTAGGAGATAAAATACCACTGATTTGGGATACAAGATTATTCATAAATAGATTAAGTATTTCTCAAATAGGATATAAATAGCACTGATCCAGGGTGCGGGATTACTCACAAAATAACTTTAGCATTTTGAACAGTATATAAAACACTTAGGCATTTTTCAAGTAGGAGATAAAATACTTAAGCATCTTTCAACAGGAGGTAAAACATCATTGATTCAAGATGTCGGATTACTCACCTCAAATTTTTAGTCAATTTCCTTAGTCTCCTTTCCCTTGTCTTTAGTTCTTAGATTCATAAGTCAAATGCACATAACTACGTATTAAAACATAATTGAGGCATTACTATCGGCCACTTATTATTTTTGTAACTAAATTTTTCTTAACGAATTTTATTCGTTGGTCTAGTAGCCTTAGACCTTAAGTTAGGTCCCGCCTTTTTTCTGAATTCATTTTATAACTAAATTAATGCTCGGGACGTAATGGGTATTACTTCCTTGGTGGTTCCATAATTTTTAGATTTTATTTAGGCTTAACGGACGTCATCATTGAGTCCGGAACATCCAAAATAGTCAAGATAGACTGCTTTTTATATTTAATTAGCTTTGGGCATCATTAAGGGTAAAATGGTAATTTTTATATTTTATGTGTCTTAATTTTTGGGATTTAATTTCACAAATCGGACTCTTCCATTGAGTTTGGAATACCCAAAAATATTGGGTTACACTACCCTTTTATTTTATTTGGGCAACGGAAACATTTTACTATAATTAAATTAATTTAACTTAATTAAATTATGTAATAATATTATATATTTATTATGTTAATATAATAACACGAGTGTGAAGCTGGCACAGTGGCCATGTGCTTGGGGTTAGGTTTCTCACACGCGCAAGGTCAGGGGTTCGAAACTGGGGGGCTGCGGCTCCCCTTATATTTTCTAATTTTTAGGCTGCCAAATAGCGGATAAGAAACTAAATAGGGATAGGATATCCCAAGTCTAAACAAGCATATTAAATCAGGGTGCTACCCCTGTTTCCAAACTGACCGGGACTCATTTTTAAATTAAAACCCAACGCTTCAAAACGACATCGTCCCACTTAAACCCAAATCCATTAAAACATTCAGGTCAGGACTCGACCCGATATTCGACCTGAGACCAACTCAAACAGTGATCATCTTCCTCATTTTTCTAGCGAGCCTCCAGTCACCCTCTCCATTAACGGTGATCTCCGGCGACCTCTTCCAACAATGAGGCCAATGGGGTTCGAACCCTCTCCCTATGAGGATTCCATATCTAGGTTCAGAACTGGGCTTGGCCGGACGTAGGCCATCGAAATAGGCCATTTTAGTGGCTGTTCCAACGAACCACGCTTTTATGGTGAAGTTTTATTTCTCTATTTCGTGAAGCTACAGGTACCGGTTGTGCTCGCTTTTTCTTCCTATGGGTTTCTGGAACCCTAGGGAATGTTTTGTCGTTCCTAAAATTAAGAAACAATGGTGAAAATTGATTTCCCATGATTATTCTCCCTTAATTGTAATTCACTGTATCTCTATGGTTTCTCAACCATTTTTAATGTAATAAGTTGCCGAACACTCCACATGGGATGCTCTTTTGGGCCATACAATTTGTTTTAAGTTATAAACAAGTTAGGTTGAAAACTCAATTTCTCCTAGTTTCGGGTGTGGGGTTTCTTAAGTCAAATTTGTGCCATTTCCTTCTATTTTTCATCCTTTTTCAATTTCATATGCATGCATGTTATTAAAACATCCAAATAGTAGTTGAAAGTAGAAGAATTGTAGGGAGAGAAATTACCCTCCTCTTTTGATTCTCTCTATTCGGTCTCCTTCTCTCTCCCTTCCTCTTCTTCTCTTCTCTAGGTTTGGTTTTCCACACTTAGGTGGTGATCTCCTTCAAGTTTGGACAGCCATGCATGCAAATTTTCCTCCATTTTTTTTCTTCTTCTTCCTTCTCTCGCTACCTCTCTCTCTCTCTCTAGCTGCACATACACTTCTGATTTTCCCTTATAGGCAATATACATATAGCACACACACACACACACACACACACACACACACACATATATATATATAGTGGGATATATAGCACAAAAGTGTTATAGCCAAGTTGGCTATATTTTTGGGCATAGGTTCTTTCCCACTTTTTGGTCTTAGGTTCAAGACTTTGGGCCAACACTTTTGGCCTATTTTTCTTATTTTTTTTTTTTATGCCTTGTTTGGCATTTTGTATTTTATCCCATTTTTCTTTTTGCATTATTTTTATTTCTTCCTCATGTACTTGTATTATTTGTAGCCTTTATGATCTTGATTTAATTTCTTATAATCATTTTTTTGCTTCTTAATTAGCGACTAAATTCCTAATAACCGGATCGGGATGTTAGATTTTTCATCATGTTCAATTCATTTATTGTCTTTTCTTTTGATTTTAAGTTTGTAATGAGTGTCTAAAACTTTGGCTAAGGATAGGAGTGAAGCAACAACAACCGTAAGGAACCAATGCTCTTAATGCAAGATTCAAAGTTTTTGGTTTAATTTAAGTGTTAGTAAAATTTTTGTATAATTCTTTGATTTATCATAGATTCAGGGCACGATAAATACTTAGAATTCCCTGCGAATCAAATAACTAGTGTTGTCATGTTTTGAATTAACCAAACATAATTGTATTTTCAGAATCACAGCTCCATCTTTCAATTGTGATCACCTTTCGTGTGAATTTTAATTAAGTATAAAAAGATAATCACACACAATTATCATAAGTTTGTTGTTATGGATCTCTAATGCCTTAGCACTCTTCTATAATATTTTTAGTTATTTCATTTGTTTTAGCAATCAACCAACCATTTTCTCCAACCAAACATATTTAATTTTATTAATTTTTTATTTTCGTAAATTGTCTTAAGTTCCTTGTGGTTTGACCTCGGACTCACCGAGTATTATTATTTTGTGACATCCTGCACTTGGGATAGTAATATTAAAGTCACAGCATTAAGCATGGTTGGATACCTCCTGTCACAACATGCACTATTTAAAAGCCTTCTACATCTAAGCCAACCAACACATGAGATGAAACAGAGCTTAGGATAAGTGGTTATAATAAAAACGGGTTGAATACAATTTACAATGCTACAACCCCTGATGAGTTTCGACGTATTATGACGTGTGAGACTTCAAAAGAAGCATGGGATATTCTAGAGACCACTCATAAGGGAACAACAACTGTGAAGCAGTCAAAACTTAAAATGCTAACTTCACAGTTTAAGTCTCTAAGAATGGAGGAAAACGAGACCTTTGTTGAGTTTAATGCAAAACTCGCTGACATAGTGAATTCTTTCTATAATCTATGAGAGAAACTAGAAGAATCAAAGATTGTACAGAAAATTCTGAGATCTCTACTAGAGAGGTTTGAACCCAAAGTTACTGCCATTGAAGAGAGTTAAGAAGTAGATGCTCTAAAAATAGATGAACTAGTCGGGTCACTTCAAACCTTTGAATTGACCTATAGATAATCCCCGAGAAATAAAGGGATTGCTTTAAAATCAGTTGCAGGAGATGAACAAGAAAAAGTTGGCACCGAGTCAGTACCTCTTCAAGAAGATGAACTTGCCCTGTTTGTCAAATGCTTCCAATCAATAATCTATTGAATGATATGATTGTTATAACTATGGTTATATAGCAGCTGACTACCATAATAAAAGGAGAAACAAGCAAAATAATAATAGGGCAATGAAATCCACCCATATTGAAAGTGAGGATGAGGGTGAGGGTGAGGGTGAGGGTGAGGAAGAGGAAGAAAGTGAAGGTGAAGAAAATGAATAAGAACAATAGTTCTTAGCCTTCATAGCCGCTTTAAACCTTTTTGAAAGTTCATTGTCCCATGTTGATAATGAGCATATGTCTGAAGGGAATAAATTTGACAAGAGTGAGAGTGATATTGATGAAGAATGAGAAGATGTACACCCCGATCTGATTATTGGGATTTAGGTCACTAATTTAATATTAAAGACTTTACAAAGTAATTTGAAAAGTTACGAGAAATTAAACCAAGATAATAAAGACTACAAAAAAATATAATAAAAATGAAAATACAAGTAGACAAGAAGAAAAATAGGAAATAAAGAAAAAAGGAGGAAATAGGATAATGCCAAACAAGACATAAAGAAAAAAGATTTGAAAAAGGGCCAAAAGTGTTGGCCAAAGGGTTTGAACCCTAAACCAAAAAGAAAACAAATCTAAGGTCCTAAATGAATACCATTTGGGCTGTAAGCACTTTGTGCTATATATTCCACTAAATATATATATATATATAGAGAGAGAGAGAGATTCAAATAAGTCCCAAATGTTACATGCTCAAAATTGAGTTGCCAACATGCCATTGGACCCCCTCCTACACCCACTACAAGAAAAGGCATTATTAGCGACACACGCGTGCGTCACTAATAATGGGAAAATGCGTCGCTAAAGCTCTTTTGCGACGCACACGCGTGCGTTGCTAACGTCGCCGCAAATAGTGGCGTCGCTAATAGTATTGGCGACGCACACATCTTTGAGCGTTGCTAAAAGTAACTGTTAGCGACGCACAGATAGTGTCGCTAATAATTGGGTATGGGCGTCGCAAATATTATAAATGGACTCAAAGGGCGTCGCTAAAAGCTATTATTAGCGACGCACACTGAGCGTTGCTAATAGTAACCTTTAGCGACACATAAGGGAGCGTCGCTAGTAGTAGCTTTTAGCTACGCACAAAGTGTGCATCGTTAAAGGTTACTATTAGCGACGCTCAGTGTGCGTCGCTAATAGTGAATTAACATTGTTGTTTCTTTACTTTTAGTGACACCTTTTTATGCGTCGCTAAAGGTTTTTTTTTTTGTTTTTTCAACCATGTTTGCTTTGTTTTATTTGTTGTTTTGTTCCTGTTTAAACTTGTATCAATCATCCTGATATACAATAAAATCCAACTATTTTGAAATGAATATATTAAAAAAGAAAAATACATTCATATATATATATATTATACTAATTACGTACATTTATAAAAGTACAATTTAACAATAAATAGAAAAATAAAAAATTGTCTCAAAACATATAACTACAGATATCCATGAAAAGAAAAAAAAAACAAATAAAAATAATAAATCCCAATGCAAAACATAAAGACGGCGGCGCAATAATCCCGATCAATCTGAAATAAAGATCAAATGGTATATATTAGAACAATTATTAAATATATATGAAATATAGAATGTGAATAGTTTATTTATTTATTTATTTTTTGCATGCATAAATAGTAAGAACGACATAAAGTAGCATAAGTTATAAACCACTGATCCGAACTGATTTTTGTAAGTTCGTGCAAGTCTATTTTGTCATTTGTGAGGTGTTTGATGGGGTTTCGGGATAGTTAGGCCGATATCTGGCATTTTGGTCTGCCAAACCCCAAAATGGGCCTTTTCGGAGCAAAAACTTGCATAAGTTTCAAACCGGGCATCCGAACCGAGTTCCATAAGTTTGTGCAAGTCAATTTTATCATTTGGAGGTGTTTGATAGGGTTTTGGGCTTGTTTGGTTGATATATGGTATTTTGGTCTGTCAAAACCCCAAAATGGGCCTTTTTGGAGCTAAAACTTGCATAAGTTTCAAACCGGGCATCTGAACCGAGTGCCGTCAGTTTGTGCAAGTCAATTTTATCATTTTTGAGGTGTTTGATAGGTTTTGGGCTCATTTGGTTGATATATGATATTTTGGTCTGTCAAAACCCCAAAATGGGCCTTTTCGGAGCTGAAACTTGCATAAGTTTCAAATCGGGCATCTGAACCGAGTGTCGTAAGTTCGTGAAAGTTTATTTTATCATTTTTGAGGTGTGTGATGTGGTTTCGGTGTAGTTAAGCCGATATCCGGCATTTTGGTCTGTCAAAACCCCAAAATGGGCTTTTTCGGAGCTGAAACTTGCATAAGTTTCAAACTGGGCATCCGAACCGAGTTCCGTAAGTTCGTGCAAGTATATTTTATCATTTGGGAGCTGTGTGATGGGGTTTCAGGGTGGTTAGGATGATATCCAAAGTTTTGGTCTGTCAAAACCAAAAAAGGGTCTTTTTGGAGCTGAAACTTGCATAAGTTTCAAATTGGGCATCCGAACTGAGTGTCGTAAGTTCGTGCAAGTCTATTTTATCATTTGGGGGCTATGTGATGGGGTTTCGGGGTGGTTAGGCTGATATCCAGAGTTTTGCTCTGTTAAAACCCTAAAATGGGCCTTTTTGGAGCTGAAACTTGCATAAGTTTCAAACCGGGCATCCGAACCAAGTGCTTTAAGTTCGTGAAAGTCTATTTTATCATTTGGGAGCTGTGTGATGGGGTTTTTGGGTTGGTAGGCCGATATCCAGATTTTGGTCTGTCAAATCCCCAAAATGGGCCTTTTTAGAGCTAAAACTTGCATAAGTTTCAAACCGGGGATCCGAACTGAGTACCGTAAGTTCGTGGAAGTTGATTTTATCATTTGTGAGGTATGTGATGGGGTTTTGGTATAGTTAGGCCGATATCCGACATTTTGGTCTGTCAAAACCCTAACATGGGCCTTTTTGGATCTGAAACTTGCATAAGTTTCAAACCGGGCATCCGAACCGAGTGCCGTAAGTTCGTGCAAGTCTATTTTATCATTTGGGAGCTGTGTGATGGGGTTTTGGGGTGGTTAGGCCAATATCCAGAGTTTTGGTCTGTCAAAACCCCAAAATGGGCCTTTTTGGAGCTGAAACTTGCATAAGTTTTAAACTGGGCATCCGAACCGAGTGCCATAAGTTCGTGCAAGTCTATTTTATCAGTTGGGAGCTGTGTGATGGGGTTTCAGGGTGGTTAGGCATATCCAGGGTTTTGGTCCGTCAAAACCCCAAAATGGGCCTTTTCGGAGCAAAAACTTGCATAAGTTTTAAATCGGGCATCCGAACCGATTACTGTAAGTTCGTGCAAGAACATTTTATCATTTTTGAGGTGTTTGATGGGGTTTCGGTTTAGTTAGGCCGATATCCGGCATTTTGGTCTGTCAAAACCCCAAAATGGGTCTTTTTGGAGCTGAAACTTGCATAAGTTTCAAACCGGGCATCCAAACCGAGTGCCGTAAATTCGTGTAAGTATATTTTATCATTTGGGAGTTGTGTGATGGGGTTTCAGGGTGGTTAGGGTGATATCCGAAGTTTTGCTTTGTTAAAACCCTAAAATGGGCCTTTTTGGAGCTGAAACTTGCATAAGTTTCAAACCGGGCATCTGAACCGAGTGCCGTAAGTTCGTTCAAGTCTATTTTATCATTTGGGAGTTGTGTGATGGGGTTTCAGGGTTGGTAGGCCGATATCCGGGATTTTAGTCTGTCAAATCCCCAAAATGGGCCTTTTTAGAGCTGAAACTTGCATAAGTTTCAAACCGGGTATCCGAATCGAGTGCCGTAAGTTCGTGCAAGTTTATTTTATCATTTGTGAGGTTTGTGATGGAGTTTTGGTGTAGTTAGGCTGATATCCGGCATTTTGGTCTGTCAAAACCCCAAAATGGACCTTTTTGGAGCTGAAACTTGCATCCCTATAAAATGAAACAAGTTCATGCAAGTCTATTTTCATATGTGAAGTGTCATGCAGTTTGTAGGCCGTTAGGCCAAAATCTTTTTTGGTGTTTTACGTAACATTTTCTATAAATAAAAAATGTACCAAAGTAAACAATTTTAAAAACTTACCAAGGCTGATCAGAGCCTCCTTGTTGGCTGAGTATTGTCTTCATAAGAGCCTCTATCTGGGCCTGCCACTCCTTGAGCTCTGTCATCTCAACCCTCATCTCTGCATTCAGTCTCTCAGCTGCCTCAGCTCTCTGGGTGGCTGCCTCAGCTTTCTAGGTGGTTGCGTGAAACCTAGCATTGCTTTCGACGGTAGAGGACGATGCCGTCGGCTTCATCCCACTCCCTAAGCCACGCACATATTTGCGCCTCTTCCCAGAACAGTCTCTCATATCTGGTCATCGGTCGGCGGTTGCTCACCCTCAAGGGTCGACCGAACACGCATCTCGACCATCTCGTCCTAAAAAAACATAAATATTTGTTACTACTTTTAAACATTTTATATTAATATTAAATTCGTAATAGTGGTATATAAATTTTTCCCACTTACATAAAGCCACTGAGCTTCAGGCCCAGTCCAACCCTTCTCGAGATTGTAGTGTGTCCTGTGCCACAACTCAATGGGGCTGGGTGGTACACTAGTCTCCTAGTCTCGCTACAGCAAATAAATAGTAGCTTGTGAAGATTGATTTCATGAATACATTATACAATGAAAAATTGATACATTTATTAACTTACCATCTCATGCCTATACCTAACAAAAGAACGTGATCCACCACAGTGGGTCACCTTTTGCTTGCTTCTGCTTTCACTATTATTCTTACTAAGTTCCTACACTTGGCCAAAACAAAGAAGGTTAGTATAAATGACAATGATTCATCATACAACAAAAATAATTTTGACAATTTTTACCTGGAATGCGTCACTAGGGAACCGGTTGCATAGTAAAATCCAATCCTCCACTGCCACCCCTCTGTAGGGTTTGTCGCGAGGCTCTCTATCGGCTACCACCTCCGCCTTGTAGTGCATTTGGAGCCTATATCGGTAGTCCCTGAAATGGGTTCCCAAGTAACGGTCGACTGCCTTCGCGACATGAGGCAGGTGGAGATCGATGTCAAATTTTTCCTGTAAAAGCATGTCATTGTCAAAACATTACGGCATAACATATATTAAAATTTAGTTGAACATAATAATAAAAGACATACTTGGATATGCACATGAATATCCCGTCTCTCCGCGTCAGTGACCTAACTCCAGTCACTAACATGGAGTGGGGCCCGTAGCCGGCAAATGATGCGACCTCTGTAATAAACTGCTGTGCCCACCCAGCAACGGGCTTCAGCAAACCCGGAGGTATCTCAATCCGAAGGGGCGCGCCCCCCGCTGCCTCCATCTGACCCTGCAAGCTGCGATTCTTCGACCTACCACGCCCTTGTCTAGGGGCAGTGGCCGAAGCTTTAGAAGAAACAAAATAGAAAACATTAGTACCATATTTATATAATCATTAATAAAAATGGAAACTATGCATACCATCGACGGCAGGATCGGTCGACCCTGTAGATGAGGGGGAATGGGTCGATGGGTCTTGCATAACTGCGCGTCTGCGTGAACCTGGTCCAACCATATCTACAAATAAAGTTTAAAAATAAATTTTTTTCTATTCAATCATAAAAATTAAAATCCTTATCGAAGTAAAAATGATTACCCATTACATCATAAAATTAAATATCCATTATAAAAGCCGAAAACCATTACACTTGATACTAACACATGTAACAACTATTACAATTATTCATTTGAGTCTGTATCATCATCTGAACTTGAATTTTCTTCATTCTCGGTACAATACTCTAACAATGTGTCATCATCAAAATCACTGTCCTCGTCATCATCATCATTAATGAACGTTGCATCCCTCAAATCTAATTGTGTGGTATTGGTGACGTCGGAAGCTACGACATGATCTAGTTCTACATCAGTTCTATTCAACCGATACGAAGTAACATCTTCCTGATCATGCCGGACAACACCATTATGGGCAGTTTGAGACTCTTCTTGTAGTGCCTCCTCAATCCTCTCCAAATCTTCATCTCCCTCGCCAACTTCTAGGACATCATAAATATTTCTATTTTTTATTTTTTGGACAACATGCCAATCACCTCTTATTTTTGGGTCCTTCAAATAGAAAACTTGTTTTGCTTGAGATGCCAGAACATACGGATCATCTTTAAATGTCGTACGTGACATATTAACACTTATGAAGTGCTTATCGATCTGCATTCCAGTCTTCTTATTACTTACATCCCACCAATCACATTTAAAAATATATACAGAATGACCGTAGCAATAATGTAACTATATGATGTCTTGTAAAACACCATAGTACTCTACAGTTTGTCCTACGTCACCATCTTCCTGAACAAGGACCCCGCTATTCTATGTTCGCCGAATGACCTCACGTTCTCTCGTGTGAAATCGAACACCATCAATAATTAAACCGGTGTAGCGGGATATCCTTTGATCAGGACCACATGCCAATGAATATAATTGATCGTACGCCTTAAGAGATTGTTGGTGGCATAATCGCTTCATCTATTAATTCAATACAAGTACAAAATTAATTGAATACAAATGCATTAACTAATACAATTACAATTAATTGAAACCTTGTCTTACACGTTCTCCGAACCACTTTGGAAACAAATTTTGTTGTCTTTGCTCTAGATTAGAACTTGATACATGTTCTCTCTGAAGCTCGATCGTATGCTCACTGTATAAGATGAGATATGTTATATGTAACTTACATTTGTGTACTAACGTAGTATTGCAATGATTTTGATAAACTTACTTAAAATATGGTAATGTCTCATCGCAGTTGTTGAGCACGCTGTAGTGGGCTCTTTCCAAGTCTTGAGGATGACACCATTCATATATACGGGCACCTATTGGCCGTACATTCTGATTAAACACCGCAAGGCCAGTTCGTTGCTGCCCTGGACATCTATCAGAATTTCGCTCTTGATGATTAAACCTTGTCTCGATATCTTCAAGATGCATAGAGCAGAAGGTGAGACATTCAGCATCAACGTAAGCCTCAGCAATTGACCCTTCCAGTCGTGCTTTGTTACGCACATATTGCTTCAATGTGTGCAAATATCTGTTTTGATAATTAATCAGTTATAGATTAAAATGGTTAGGATGGATAGATAACACAATTCATAAAATTAAATGTACCTTTCTATTGGATACATCCAACGGTATTAGACAGGTCCGCCAATTTTTGCCTTATGAGGCAAATGCACAGCTAAGTGGACCATTACATCAAAGAAAGCTGGAGGGAAATCTATTCTAACTTGCGGAGGATCACGAAAACATCCCTTTCGAGCTTTTCAAGTACTTCCACATTCAACGTCTTCGCACATAATTCTCTAAAGAAGCAACCCAACTCAGTCAATGTAGTCGATATGTCATCGGTAAGATATCCACGTAGTGCAATTGGAAGAAGTCGTTGTAAAAAGACATGGCACTCATGGCTCTTCAATCCTGATATTTTCTCATCTATAACATTTACACACAGAGATATATTCGATGCATATCCATATGGGAACTTCACCGATTTAAACCACTCGCAAATCCTCATTCTCTCTGCGGATGATAACGTATACTGTGCAGGAGGCACGATATATTTATCACCGCTATGTATTAGGTGCAGCTCTTTTCTTATTCCCAGCTCCTGCAAGTCCAACTGGGCTTTAACAGTATCTTTCATCTTCCCTTCAATGTTCATTACAGTTCCCAGCGCATTATCACAGATGTTCTTCTCGATGTGCATAACATCCAAATTGTGCCTCAACTTAAGGGTCTCCCAATACGAAAAATCAAAAAATATGCTCTTCTTCGTCCAATTTAAGTCCACATTAGTACGCTTCCTCTTCTTAGTACCCGGTATTTTCCCAAACCTCACTGGTTGGATGAGTGCCAATTGCGCCAACACGTCTTTGCCAGACAACAATGGAGGTGACAATCTGCGCTCAATTTTTCCATCAAATAAATGCTTCTGCCGATTTCGCCAGCCATGTGATGGCGGTAGAAAACGACGATGGCACATGTAACATATCTTCTTCCCATTGGACAAATGTAGGGAACATGCATCTTTATTGCAAACCGGACATGCCAGATACCCTTTAGTGCTCCACCCAGACAAGTTCTTGTATGCTGGAAAGTTATTTATGGTCCACAGTAACGCTACATGCAATTGAAATATTTCATTCTTAGAGACGTCGTATGCCTCCACTCCCACCTCCCATAATTCCTTCAACTCGTCCACTAAAGGATGCAAGTACACATCAATTTCATTACCAGGAGACTTCGGCCATGGAATAAGCAATGATATGAAGATAAATGGTTTTTTCATATATTTCCACAGTGGCAAGTTATACGGCACAAGTAACACCGGCCACATGTTGTAGGCATTACTCATGTCACCGAACGGATTGAAACCGTCGCTAGCCAGCCCAAGTCGTACATTACGCGGCTCATTTGCAAACCATTCATGATCTGTATCAAACTCAGCCCAAGTTTGTGAATCTGCCTGATACCTACATACATTTTCCTCAGCAACACGCTTCTCCTTATGCCACCGCATATCTTCTGCCGTCTTCTGAGACATGTACAACCTTTGTAGCCTCGGTTTTAAGGAAAAATATCTCAGCACCTTGTGCAGAATTGTCTTGCTCTTTCCTTTATTCAACTTGTACCTGGGTTCATGGCACACCGTACACTCCTTACATTGTTCAGTCTCCTTCCAAAATAACATGCAATCGTTTTTGCAAGCATGTATGGGAATATACCCGAGGCCCAAATCTCTTAATATTCTTTTCGCCTCGTAATATGATTTTGGAAGGGTCTCCCCAGTAGGAAGCATTTCTTTAATAAATTCAATGGCCATATTAACTGATTTGTTACTCCAATGGTTGATGGTCTTAATATGAAGGAGTTTCACGAGAAAGTCCAGTTTCGAAAACTTATCACAACTCGGATATAACGGCTGCCTTGCTTCCCTCAACAACGACTCAAATGCGGTTGATGGTCCCGTGTCACTCCTGTGACTACTCGCCCCAGTTGTAGCCCCCTGCAAGTCTGCCAGCATTTGTGGCAAGCCTTCGTAACCAACCCCAACATTATCACCGAAGTCATCATCGTCGTTTTCTTCTTCATCATCAAATACCACTCATACGTCACAGCGTTCCCCGTGAAATTCCCAACACGTATACCTCTTGTCCATCCCGTGTTCGAGTGGGTGCTCTTTGGCCTTATCTATGTGCATATAATCCCAATTATTGCACCTCCTACATGGACATCTTATCCTATTTCTCCCATCTGCAGATGCACGAGCAAACTCAATAAAATCTTTGATCCCCTTCACATAGCCTGACAAATGCCTGCCCCTCAAGTCCATCCAACTCTTATCCATTTTCGTCTACCTAATACAAGTCAAAAATGATACTCATTATAAATATAAAACATGAATACTATCACCTCCAACTTCTCTTTAAAGGGTAAGGTGGTCCTATCCCATTCGTGAATACATAATCTACATTGCAATCAGCAGCAAATCAAATGCTTGATTCCACTCGAACAAAATTTCGGTAGCATCTCCCCACAGTTCTCCAAGTATACGAGATAGACGTTAGCACGCCTAAATATATACCCAGAGAACAATAGGAGACCGTACTGAAATTTTATCATAGTGAAATATTCAAGCATATGCGCTATTGATTGCAATGCAGATTTATGCATTCCTGAACTGTCCTCTCTAGACAATTCAAAAATCGATTTTCATATACACGAGCCCAATCGCGAAATAAATTTCACGACAAGATTCACATGTGATGAAAATGACTCCCGAACGGGGCTAGGCTTACATGAATGCAATTAAAAAATTCACTAGTGTAACGGCAAACTCTGATTGTCAGACAGAGTTTTGCTTTAAAAAACATTAACAATAGCATTGAAAATGCCAAACAAAACATATTGATCTTGGTTGATAACAAGGCAAAGCACCTAGCTTTCAATTTTTATCTATTAATTAAGGTCATTCACCACTAAAATTACATGCAATAATATATATAGATATATATATATATAGGTGACATGTGTTATATATACATATAACAAATGTGTGCGTGTGTGTTATGTATACAACTTAAGCTCAGACCTTGTGTATGCGTGAAGTTTAGTGTATGTTTTGAGTGCATGTGCATGTGCATGTAGAGGGAGAGAGAGAGAGAGGGAAGAAGAAGAAGAAAAAGAAAAAGAAGAAGAGAAGAGAAGAAAGGAAGTTCATGCATGTAGGTGCCTTGAGGTCTCAATAGCTTCAGCTAGGAAAAAGAATCACCATTTGAAGGTAAAAGCTCAAAATCTAGTTTTTATCTCTCAGAATAAAAGAGTAATATAGCACTGTTTGGTGTTGTTTTGATAACCCTGAGTACATGAATGGGGTTATGGTATGTGTCACAAGGGATTAGAAGCAAAAAGGGACATTTTAAGCTAGGAAACACAGACCCACCATTGATGTACCTTCAAAAAAACTCAGGTCTGAACCAATCCAAATAAAACTCATCTTTGATGCTTAGGATCAAAACTAGACACTATAAGGGTTGTAGAAACCTTAGGCCGCGATCCAACCACTCCAAGAAAGGCCATGAAATCACGAGTTACAACTATGGGTTTAAAAATCAACTTCTCTAAAACGAACACCATAGCTTATTTTTGGATCAGGGATTGAATCCCCATGAGGTGAGGATCATCACAGGCCAAACCCCATCAATTTTGATAGAGAAATGAGCATGTAATATACAAAATTTAGAAATCACCATGGAAGCCCAATCGAGCTTTTGAGCTCACCTCAATACCTCAAACCGATGCCTAAATAACCTCCATTACCCTAGGATTCCATAGGACTTAAAAGCAGAGTAAATAAGGTTCAAAAACTCCACGAAATAGAGGTTTAAGAAACTTGCAACTAGGGCAACATTCATATAAGGGATGGGGAAGGCAATGAACAGGACAAGGTCGGGTCTCGGGTCGATTCGGGTTTAGATCAGGACCTGCCCTATCTTACAAATGGTTTAAGTGGAACAGTGCCATATTGAGGTTTAGTTTTAATTTAAAAACTGAATAGGTCTATTTGGTAACGAGTGTAAGAAATCTAATTGAATAAGCCTTTGACGAAACAGGGATATCCTATCCTTGAATTGGACCCTTATCCGCTATTTGGTTTTTGAAAAATCATAAAATAATAATAAGCCGCAGCCTGTGAGACTCGATCCCTGGACGTGTGCGTGTGTGTGGAACTTAACCCACATGTGTGAACCATTGTGCCAGTGAGGCACTTGGTTAAAATAGGACCTAAATAAATATATAATATAAAATAATATAATTAAATTCATTAAATTAATTAAATTAATTTAAATTAGTAAAAGGATAGTATAACCCAATATTTTAGATATTCTGGACTCAATGGCGGAGTTCAATTTATGAGATTAAGTCCCAAAAAATTAAAACATGTAAATGTAAAATTATCATTTTATTCCTAATAATACCGGGGGCCAATTAAATATAAAAGGTAGCCCATCTTGACTATTTTAGACCATCCAGACTCAACAGTAGAGTTCATTTCAACAAAAGAAGTATAAAAAAATATAACATGTAAAAGTGTAAAATGATAAAAATGCCCCTAGGCTTAAAATAAACTATAGGTACTCAAATTTAGATTTGGAAAAGCCTAAAACAATTATCTTCAACACTTTAAACCTAACAGTGACATCCTTTTAGGGAACAAATGACCCGAAAATAAACTAAAAAATGACCAATACGTCCTTAAGAATTAATAAAGCTACAAGAAGAGGGTAGTTGGAATAAAAAGAGCTCTAAGTTAACAATTAAATTGTGTGATGCTTTAAGCAAGAATGTAACAAGATCCTAAATTGTGATTATAAGGACCCTCGTTTAAAGGAAGGATTTTTAAAGATAAGCTTTTCGACTTCAGGTGAGTTTTCTATGTCATGCCTGAGGTGGATTTTCATTATAAATATAAATATTGAAATCCTTTTATGATTTTGAAAATAGACACCCTTCATTTGATATCGTTTTGAATGACTTATCGATATATATTGCCATTTCCATATAGCCTTTAATAACAGATACATTGTACCAAGTACATATTTTAAATGATCTATCGATATCTATTTTGTCTTCTCTTGACTCAAGAAAATATTTTGTAAGATACTTAAAACACTATATGGTTTCTTACAGATCCTTGAATTGTTTTGACTAAACACTGAATATGAAACTCTTATTTGAATAATTGAGACTGTTATTGATGATTATTGATTTTGGATATGATTTTAATATTTTGAATGAGACACCCTTCTATGATTAGTCACTATTGAATAGGTTGTGACTTTATCGAACCCTAACCACGTGATATATTGGTGGTGAGCTGTACAAAAGGCATTATTAAACTAGTTATTGCATATCAATCTCAGTCAGCGAGGTTTTAATTTGCTGACCATAGAATCTTCTATGATTGGTCATTATTGAATAGATTGTTACTTTATCGAACCCTAACCATGGGGTATCTTGGTGGTGAGCTGCATAGAACGGCATTATCAAACTAGCCTTATTGAATATCGATCTCAGACAGCGAAGTTCTAATTTGTTGACCATGAAAAATGAATTTTAATAATTTGAACTTTTATGAATATTGAATATGAACTATGATTAAACTTTGAATCATTGAACTAAGAACTATTGAACAACGATTTTGATCATCACACTATGAAATTGTTTATCGAACTATGTTATCAAACTATGATTGAACCATGATATTGATTTGAGCAGTGACTTTTGTTATTGAACCACGACTTTGAACCATAACTATGATTGAACTGTAATATTGACCATTGTTATCGAACTATGTTATTGATTCATTATTATAATTGGGCTATGTTATCGATTATTAACTTACGACTATGATTAAACTGAGATCTATTGAAAATGTCTTTGATACTATCCTCTGATCTGTTCTATTTTAATATAACATATTCTAATTCTATATGAGTATAAACATTTCAGAATAAAACTGCGTAATAGTTTTGAAACCCTTGGCATGTTATGGAATACTCACGAGGCCATCGAGCTCATTACAGATGTTTACCATGTTTTCAGGTAAGGACTAGACAAACTTGCTTTTAAGTGACGCAGGATAAGTGCTTAGGTGATGAAGCGAGTTCTTTTGATGAGTCCTTGATCGAAGATAGACTAGGAAGTTTTTGTATTTTGTGAATTAAGGTTATAAAATGTTATACTACTCAATACTGTTCTTTGACATGGAAGCTCTATCCTTTAGTGATAATATTTAATTGATTGATTAAGTCATGTAGCTTACTTTGTGAATATGAAAAGAGAAAAATTTATTCCGCTGGGATTGACTAAATGGTAATTAGAATGGTGTTATGATCATTAAGAGGCCTTAGTGGCCAATCACGAACCCTTAAACCCTGTAGGGTAAGTATTGAGTCGTGACAATGAGTCACTCAAACTCAAGAAAATCAATCATATGTTAATCTCAAAAATCAGTTTAGGTGAAAAGGATAAAAATGCGAAGAATGTTGATCAAACGCTTATCAATCAACTCAAAACTAATAGAGCTACTCTAAAATTATAATGAGAAAAATGGTCTACTTTCCAAAATTCAAAACCTTGAACTCGAACTCAAAAAGGCAAGAGAAGTGAAGGTTACCTTGGAGGACAAAACAAAAAACTTGAGCGAAATGTTGAATTTTGTCCAAGTGAAAACTGACAAGGTTGGATTAAGGTATGATAGTTTCACTAATCTAAATAGACCTTTAACATCCACTTAATCATTATAGATAAAATTCAAGCTTGTGTTATTTGTTCCTCTTAAAGCAATTGAGAAAGACACTCATCAACTGAAAATTTATTTTTTGTAACTACTATAAGGTTGTGGTCATTCCACGAGAATGTGTAGACAATCTAGGAGTGGACAAATACATCATGTGCCTATGAGACATAATCAAAAGTTAGTTCAAATGAAACAACAGTTGAACACCTATGTGCAAAAATTAAGGAGTTTAGCCCAAAAAGTCATTCACATGACTAATGCTCTAAATTTCAATAGAAACTCCACAAATGCAAAACGAGTGCACAATGCAAAATCTAAAAAATTATTTCTTGACCAGAATTCTCATAAACGATTCAAAAAAATCTCGGTTAGGAAAGACAGTTTAAAGTGCCTTATTATTCACACTACCTTGAGAGCTAACAACACTAGTCAATGGTATTTTAATAGTGAATGCTCTAGACATATGACAGGTGACAAGTCTATGTTCTCTCCTCTAGTTGATTATAAATATTTAGTAGTCACTTTTGGTGAAGGAAACAAGTCTAGTGTGTTAGGAAAGGGTTTAATTCATATGTCTAGCTTTCCAAAACTTGAAAATGTGTTGTATGTTGAAGAGCTTAAAGCTAATTTGATTTTCATAAGCCAGTTGTGTGATGATTGTTATGTAGTACACTTTACTACGAAGGAATGTAAGGTGGTTGATGATAGTGGGAAGTGTATACTGCAAAGGATTAAGTCGTTAGACAATTGTTACTACATTAATCCAAATCCCACTATCACATGCAACAATGCCAAAGTTGAGGGATGTAACTTGTGACATGAACGTCTAGGCCATTTGAACTTAAAAGATATCAAAAGGCCTTCAAATAAGGGCTTAGTACGTGATCTACCAAAACTGGGTAAGACTTCTTCTAGTGTATGTGGAACATGCCAAAAGGCTAAGCAAAAAAAAGTTTCATATAAGAAATCATCATCTCTAGCCATCTCAAGAACTCTTTAATTAATTCATATAGATCTCATGGGTCTAACTCGTACAGAGAGTCTAAGAGGTAGGAGATATATCTTGGTTATGGTAGATGATTTCTCTCGTTATTCTTTTGTTAATTTTTTTAAAGAGAAAAATGTTATTTTTTATGCTATCATCAGAATTTGTTAACAAATTCAAAATGAGAATGGTTACAAGATATCTAGAGTGAGAAGTGATCATGGTGAACAGTTTGATAAATCCAAAATTACTGAATATTGTGAAACTCTAGGTATCAAGCACGAATTCTCAACCCCATACACACCCCAACAACATGGTGTAGTTGAAAAAAAGAATTGGGTCATCCAAGAGATGGCCAGGGCTATGCTCCAAGGCAAGGGTGTGTCCAAAAAATTTTGGGCAAAAATAATTAGCACTACTTGCCATACAATAAACAAGGTTTATTTGCGACCTGGTTCCAATCAAACTCCATATGAGTTGTGGAATGGCAGGAAACCTAACCTTAAATATTTCAAGGTCTTGGTAGTTTGTGCTACATCTTAAGAGATCGAGAAAATTTGAGAAAGTTTAATCAACGAAGCAGCAAGGGCATTTTCCTAGGATATTCCTCCAACAATAGAGCCTTTAAGGTGTATAATCTTAGAAATGGGACTATTATGGAATCAATAAATGTGACTATTAATGATGAAATAGTCACAACTATGAAAGAATCTAATGATGAGGTAATAGATGTGGTTGAGTCTTTCGTAGAAAAATCAACAAATTCCACATCTAGAGATAAACAACTGAGAAAAAATGAGGGTACTTCATCAATTCATGATGTTAGTGTACCAACTTGGGTTCTCAAAAGTCATGATGTCTCAAACATTCTTGGTGATTAAACAAAGGTATCATAACTAGAGCTTAATTATAAAATAAAATTAGTTTTCATTGCTTCACTTCTAAAGTGGAGCCCAACAATGTGAATGAATCTTTCTAACATAATGATTGGATCCTTGCAATGTAAGAGGTGTTGCTTCAATTCAACAAACTTGATGTATGGGATCTTATTCCTATGCCTAGAGATTACAATGTGATTGGTGCAAAATGGATATTAAAGAACAAATTGGAAGAACATGGTACCATTATTAGAAATAAGGCTAGGCTAGTGGCTCAAGACTATACCCAAGTTGAGGGTATAGACTTTGAAAAGACATTTGCTCTTATGGCTAGGTTAGAAAGTGTTAGACTTCTTCTAACCGTTGCTTGCCATTTGAAATTTAAATTATTTCAAATGGATATGAAAAGTGCCTTTCTTCATAGCATTCTAAAAGAAGAAGTTTATGTGAAACAACCCAAGGGGTTTGAAGTTCCACAAAGTCCAAAGCATGTCTACTATCTGAAAAGCTTTATACGAATTGAAACAAGTTTCCAGAGCTTGGTATGAAAGATTTTCATCACACCTTCTTGAAAAAGGTTTCCTAAGAAGTAGAGCTGACAAAACAATATTTGTTAGGAGAGATGGTAAGGACTTTG
Source organism: Nyssa sinensis (assembly GCA_008638375.1). NCBI lineage: Eukaryota > Viridiplantae > Streptophyta > Magnoliopsida > Cornales > Nyssaceae > Nyssa > Nyssa sinensis. The sequence continues at coordinate 287,034 of VIRR01000480.1, read as the reverse complement.
TGATATCACAAATCTATGTCGATTACATAGTTTTTGGTTCCATTTGCACCAAACATACTCAAGCATTTACTGAAGAAGTGCGTGTTGAGTTTGAAATGAATATGGTTGGTGAACTTAATTTCTTTTTAGGACTCCAAGTGAAATAATTGAATGATGGGATCTTTATATCTCAATAAAAATATGCTAAAGAGTTAATTAAGAAATTTGGTCTTGACTCAGCTAAGCATGTTAGGACTCCAATGAGCACTAGTACAAAACTTAGCAAAAAAACCATTGGTAATGATGTAGATCTTACCTTACATAGCAGTATGATAGGTAGCTTGCTTTATCTCACTTCTAGTTGTCCTGACAGTGCTTTTAGTGTTGGAGTATGTGTTTGTTTTCAAGCAAATCCCAAAGAGTCATATCTTCTTGCCATGAAGCGCATTATTAAATATTTTAGTGCAACCTTAGGATATGGTATTTGGTATCCATTTGATACCAATGTTACATTAGCTGCATACTCAGATGTAGATTGGGCCGATAATGTTGATGACCAAAAAAGTTCTTCTGATGGTTGCTTTTATCTTAGCAATGCCTCAGTGTATTGGCATAGCAAGAAGTAAAACTCCATATCCTTATCCACAGCTGAAGCTGAATATATTATTGTAGGCAGTTGTTGTGCTCAGCTTTTGTGGATGAAACAAATGCTAAAGGATTATGGGATTGAGAGTGGCACAATGACTGTATTTTTGTGATAATTCAAGTGCCATCAATATATCCAAAAATCTTGTTCAACACTCACGGACAAAGCATATTGATATTCAACGTCATTTCATTCGTGATCTAGTTGAAGAGAATATTATCTCTATGCAATATGTTCCCACTGAACATCAACTTGCTGATATTCTCACAAAACTGTTAGATGGCCTTTGATTTGAAAATCTTAGAAAGTCAATTAGTATCTGCATAATCGAGTGAATGTTTATTTTTTCCATACTCTAGGATAGGCAACGTTCTATGATTCATTGTCTAGAGCTATGGTGGCATTTTGATAGTTCATTAGTTTTGTTTCTTTTGGTTTTCTTTATTTTTTTTCCTTTCCTCTCTTTTTGATGTCCATTTAGTTATACTTTCACATACTTTGTTTTCTTCTTCTTCTTTTTTTTTTTCAAAAAAAAAGAAAAGGAACTTTAAGTTATTAGAGACTGAGATGAAAGTCACTCATTCATTTTAATAAGTTAATGAATTTTTTAATAATTTATTTTAAAATCATTTTTATTTCATTTATTTAGGATATTAATTTTATTTTCTTTTATTAAATCAAATAAATATTACTCAAGACATGATCACAAGCCTCTATTTGTGAGGTTGATGATGGGCTCTTGGATCAAATCCCACATTTTACCATATAAATAGACCCCTTTGTCACCATTTGGAGGACACATTGAATATCCTTATGCTACTGATACAACTCTAGAGTTTTCTCTCACTCAAAAGTACTCTAGCTTTCTTTATTTCCAAGACCGAAGCTCTACTGAAGTGAAGGTCTCGAATCAAGCAACAAGCCAAAACTCCGCCTAATTGATGCTCCCGACTCAACCTTTCCTAGGCAAAGTACTGCTCAACCGCATCGACTAAACAGGGTACGGTAACACCCCGACCCAAGAAGGGAACTTAAATGAAAAACCTTTTAAGGCCAAATGTGTAAATTATGAACCAAGATTAGATAGTCTAACCTAATAACGGGTAAGACTAACCTAACTCAGGTTAATGGGACTAAATGACTAAAAACACCAACAACCGAAAAGGGAAAAATTATACATCAAAAATTAAGAAACTACTTGATTATTAAATAAATAAAAAAGTACATAAAGTATATATATATATATATATACACACACAAGTATATATGTGGATGAAACATTGCGGGCAGGACAGAAATAACATATGTACGTATACATACATATACTTACTAATAGAAGAATAAAAATGAATATATATATATATATACTTGGATATATATATATATATATACTTGGATATATATATGTGTGTGTGTGTGTGTGTGTGTGTGTTTATATATTTAAACTCTTAGGTTCCTGTTTTAATTCCAAGCCCCAGTATCTTTGGCACATTTCTTTTATTTCCAACTTCTCATGTGGTTAGGCCGAATTAGCCCAACTCTATCTTCTAATTAGTGGCCCAACTGACTAGGTTTCAGTCCATACTTAAGCCCAATGAAATCTGACCCCTTAATCAAATTTCCAAACTTGAGATTTACTCAAATAGAGAGGTCTTCTTCTCCAATATTTCATGCCTGAATGCAACCATGAATAGTGGCTCCAACCACTGTTCTGACTCATTTTTCTTCTATCTTTTTCCCCCATTTTTGTCTAAAACATTTCTAGTCATCAGTATGTGCATCAAGGAACATGTTTTGGATTTTAAAACATTGCAAAACTCCCTACAATGTGAAAAATGTAGCGCCATGGGTGACCTACAACTGAGCTTTTCTAGCTCATTGTCTCATCATTTTACTTTGTTCCTATGGCTTCGTGTTTTGATGGGCTAGGTGCCTCAAGTTCCTATATTCAATTTGCTCATTCCTTTTAAAAACCTAAATTGGTGATAGGTTTCAGTGCCTACATGCATGTGTGTGCATTTACAGTGTTTGTATAAGGCATACTTGAGTTGGAAAAACTTTACCTTGCTCATTTTTCTTTCCTTCTCCTTATCATTCATCCTCTCTCTTTTTATGTCAGATGGTACCCATCTATGCACATTGCGTTGCTATATATATAACTGCCCATATAGAGATTTTCTTGTTGCCCAAGCCTAGTGATGTCATATATTTATTGTAGAGATTTTCTTTTGATTTTGTAAGCAAGATTTTCTACTATTGCCCCCTTATCTTAACCCCTATCTTGACCTCTAGTGACCCCGACCAAGATTTGTAACCTTGATTTTGCATCCTCACTTCCATACATGAAAGTTTATTCATTTTCAATTTTTTTTTTTTTCAGTTTTAGGGATGTCACAAAATCAGTTGACTGATTTGGTAGAATCTATAAAAATTGAGCCATTTTCAAACATTTCAAACTCGCGCTCACTACAACTTTTTAACTTCTTTCTCTCTTTCTAATCGCTCGAAATCTTCCAATTTCTTTCTAAACCTCTCAATTTCTCATCCATGACTCTCAAAACAAAAAAACCATCATCCAAATCCCTAGGCAAGCGTCCTAGAGAAAATTCAAACGTTGAACACCGAACCAAATCATGCCACAACCATCAAGTCTTTTTCAACCCCACCAGTGTTCAAATATTCCATGACAATATCAAACATCATCATATTGAGTATGGGAAAACCATTAGCATATTATTTTTCTAATCCCAATCCATCTTAGTAGGTTTTCACTTCGATTACAAATGTTGGACCAAATTTCTCTCATCCTCTAGCATTCAATACACAAGCCTCGTTCAACTCTTCTACACCCACTTTGAGATGCCAACGGGTCTCAATGCATCATCATGGGTTCTCGACCACCCAATCTCACTCAAATTTGAAATCCTATCTGAAATCTTCAATATTCTTCAAGGGGCTTTCCAAGAGTTCATTACTAACACTTAGGGTAATGTGTGACGGGTTCAATCCCTTCATGGCCATACAGTAATTATGCTGTGACTCCATCATAATCGAGGTCTTCAAACCAAAAGCCTCTTAACTCACCTTCGAATCTTACCTCATCCACCATATCATAACCTACAACATCTTCCCATATGCTAGTGGACAAGACTTTGTCTCATACATGGACGTGTTCATCATTTGATGTATCTTAAACCACCAAAAGATTGACTTCCCTCACATTACTCTTCACCATATGAACTATTTCCTAAAAAAGAAACGAGGCATCCTCCCATATAGAAACCACCTCACTATTCTCTTTAAACATCACCAACTCAACCTTGGTGGTGAAACTAACTTTTACACCCCTATTCACACTGACATTTACTCCAAAGGGACTCTTAAATCCATGGGGCACAAGTCCACCAACCATGGATAGGTCCCAAAACCCGTGTCTGCTCTCTTATCAAAGCAAACTCAAGAGTCTCACTATTCTACTCTCCCTACCACCCAGACCACTCCACATCCTTCTCCGGCTCCGACCTCGAATTCTTCCTCCTTCATCACCCTTCTTCAAGAGATGGACTATGGTCTTTAAGCTCAAATTCGGACCGTTGAATCTAATCTCTCCAAAACTCTATCTAGAATAACCAAAATGATAAAGGCCATAGTGAACGGCATCCACATTCTCAAGCTTCGTGCCCACTCTCTGTACGAGCACAATGAAAAGAAACACAATGAGACTAAGCTTGAAGTGCTCGCGGTCAAGGACACTCACCATCAAATCCTAAGCACCCGGTACAGGCGTCTACCTCACCAACAGCCTTAGGTTATTTCTTTTTAAAGATGACAAAGGAGGAGAAGAATAGGAAAAGTGGGAGAAGAATAGGAAAGAGAGGAAAAAGAAGTATAGAAAGATTATAAGATTTCTTTTGTTTCAAAATCCTTATTATAATTTTCTTCTTGTATTCTTTTTGAAATACGTATATTCATGCTCATTATTATAAAAGATCAATACATGAATAAAAAGCATATTTTTTTATATCTCTCTTATGTATTATGTGCCAATTTATGTGCCTATTCAAATGCACAAAGAAAACATGAAAACTTGATATAACTCTGTAACCCTAATATTATGATTACATATTGATAGGGGGAGAAATAGAAAAATATGTCAAACTGTTTAAAACTATTCATTTATGGCATGAATTCAAGCTTACAAGTTGACAGGGCCGGGGAAGCATAATATGAAATATCATAATTTTCTATCAATTGTTTCCTCAATTTACCATTTGCATTTTAACAAAGGACATTGTTTTGTCATCATCAAAAAGAGGGAGATTGTTAGCCCTGAAGGTTTTCAACCAAGGGCATCTCAATAATTTTGATGACAATAAGGCATTGTCTATGTGGACTAATGTTTTATTTAAGTAACAATGCAAATAGGTCATCTAATTCAAAGAAGATTGTTGACCAAGAAACGACAAACTCTATCAAGCCCAAGGATTCCACTCAAGCACATGCTTTGAGGCAATAATCAAATTAAGTAAAATGATCTCATGTTCAATCAAGAAAATGGATACATTCAAGTCCAAGAAATTAAGACAAGTCAAGTGAAGACTTTTTATTTTTCTTATTTTGAGTTTTGAGTGATTTAAAATTAGATTGATCATTTGTCGTAAGCCTTTACTATTTAAAATGATCAACCAAGAACTAATCTTAATTGATTTTTCAAAACAAAACAATTGTAATAGTTTTGAAAGATCAAAAGGTTTTGATAAAAGTACTGTGTAAAATAAGCAAAAAGATATACATTGTCCAAACCAGTTGACTAGTTCATGGAACCAGTCAACTGATTTTTAAGGCTTATCTTTGCACTGATCAAACCAGTCGACTAATTCTAAGAACCAATAGACTGAGTGACCTTTTTTCATAAAATAGCCTGAGCTCATTTTCCAATACAATCGACCTATTGATAACTCAGTTGATTGTTTTTCAAAGGCCTTTTTAGATATTGTTTTTGTAATAGAAAAATTGTGCTCACTCTATTTCTTTCAATTTCCATGCATGCCAAGTATCTTCTTAGCTTTACCAAGATTTTTGATTTCGAACTTATTTCTCAACTGTGTCTCCAACCTGTCTATCTCCACTTTGCTTTTAGATGCAATGAGCATGTCAAAGCAAGTATATAAACGAAAGCTTAAAAAAATACACACAATGATCAAAATGGCTTCTTGTATACTTTTGCACTATCATAAACCGATCAAATCACTTGTACCATTGTCTTGGAAACTATTTCAAACCATACAACGATTTTTTCAATTTGCAAACCCAGTCATCTTTTCTACCAACTTTAAATCCATTTGGTCGAGTCATGTAAATTTTCTCTTTCAAATCACCATGCAAAAATGTAGTTTTGACATCGAGTTTTGCCAAATCGAGATCAAACTATGCAACCAAAGCTAAAAAAGTCTGAATAAAAGAATATTTAACAATTGAAGAAAATACTTCATTGTAGTCTATCCCTTTTTTCTGTGCATAACCTTTAGCTACCAATCTAACCTTGAATCTCACAATATTTTTCCCTAGAGAACTTTCATTTTTTGTGTATATCCCCCAGCAACCAATTGTTTTCTTTCCCTTTGAAAGTTGTACCAACTCCCAAGTTTGATTTTTATGAAGTGATTGCATTTCATCATCCATTGCATCATTCTATTTATATTTCATGGATTCTTTAAAAGTTAAAGGAATATCATCATAAAAAATTGAAAGTACATATGCCACCATATTAGCAAACCTAGTAGGTTTGTGAATCTCTCTTTTCGATCTACTAGCCACAATAGACTCTGGTTATTGTTGGATCTCTTGTATTTCCTCCACATATGAACTTGAGCCCTCATCATTTAGATTAACAACATAACTATCGACTATCTGAATAGTCTTCGCTGTAACTAATAGAGCCTCTAACTCCACATGCTGTGAAATACTCTCATCTTGAGCATTCTTTTGCTCAATCTGATTTAACATTATAAACTCATCAAAAGTAACATCCCTACTCAGAACAACTTTCTTTTATTTGGAACACCACAGTTTATCCCTCGAGACCTGTACTAAAGCCCAAGAATATTGCTTTGTTCTTTCTAAGGTCTAATTTAGTTTCCCTTACATGAAAATATGTTAAACAACCAAATACGTGCAAATTATCATAATCTGTAGCAAGTTTTCCAAACCATACCTCTATTGGTGTTTTTTCATCATTTGCACCTATGAGCAACACGTTGATGAGATGGCATGCATATGCCACTACCTTAGCTTAAAACGCCTTGCCCAATTTTGCATTCAGCAACATACATTGCACCTTTTCAAAAAAAGTACGATTCATACGTTCTGCCACCCCATTTTTTTGCGACGTGTCTCTAATTATGAAGTGTCTAACTATCCCGTCATCATGGCATGCTTGTTTGAATGGATCTGACTTGTACTCACCACTATTATCTAATCTAAGCCTCTTGTTCTCTTTACCTGTTTGAGTTTCAATCATTTTATTCCAATTAAGAAACACCTCTAGGACTTCATCTTTATGTTGCATGGTGTACACCCAAACTCTCATTGAGAAATTATCAACAAAAGTCACAAACCAATGCTTACTTTCCCAGTATGCAACTTTGCTAGGTCCCCACACATCAGGTGAATATAATCAAGGGTCCCTTGAGTACGATGAACCATTATGCCAAACTTCACTCTAGTATGCTTGCCCAAGATACAATGCTCACAAAATCCCAATTTTCTAGTCTTGGCATCCATTAACAGACCATGCTTTATTAGCCCCAACCTACAATGCCTTCTCCCCAGTATGCCCTAAGTGCATCTACCATAACCTTGAAGTATCAGAAGCATTATTCTCTGAACTGTCAGAAATAGTTACTCTCCCTCTGACTATTTGCCCATTTAGGAAATACAAATTACCCTTTCGAGTAACCTTCATCATAACAAGTGCACCAAGTACCATTCTTAGGACTCCATATTCCATAGTAACTTTATAGCCGTTTGAGTCTAACATTCCTAGTGAGATGAGGTTCTTCTTCAAGTCTGGTACATAACAAACATTTGTTAGAATTCTAACTGTTCCATCATGTATCTTTAATCAGATGTTTCCTATCCCTCTTTTTTTTACAGGTATTATCATTACTCATTAAAACAACTCCTCTATCAAAATCCTATAAGCTAGAAAATAAATCCCTACGAGGAAATATATGATAAGAACATTCCAAATCCAAAATCCACTCATCAGAATGACCAGCCAATGATGAAACAATCAAATCAAAATTTGTATCACCATCTTTAACCTCTACTACATTAGCATTTAGTCCCTTATTGATCTTGTTCTTCAACTTCGGATAATCATTTTTTCAATGCCCTTTTTCACGATAGAAAGCACTCTCATCCTTCTCAGGAATCCTTCTATTAGACAATACTCCTTAAGACTTACCTCATCCACAATAGTTTTTGGCCTCTCTCCTACTTCTTACTATCAAAGCCTTTAATGTTGAGTCCCTATGGACCCATAGGTCCCTTTTTCGATACTCATTATTTATCAAAGCATTAGATACATCGTTAAATTTAATTGTATCTTTCTCATACAACAAGGTAGTAGTTAAATGATCATAACTATCAAGTAGAGAATTTAACAACAATAATACCTTAGCTTCATTTAGAATTTCAACATCAAGATTTTTCAAATCAGTAAGGATTATATTAAAACTATTCAAATGCTCAGACATTGAAATACCTTGCTTACTCGAAACGGAATAGTATTTTCTTCATATAGAGTTTATTTTCAACTCTCTTGGTCATAAACTTATTTTCTAGTTTCTCCCACAACTTCTTATCCGAAGTTTCCCTCATAACAAAGTACTTATAATCTTTTGCAAGGCAAAGCCTAATGGTGCCACAAGCCTGACAATTGATCTTCGCCTAATCCTTCTCTTCCTTATCATTAGGTTTTTCCTCCAATGTGATATCTAGTTCTTGTTGAATAAGAACATCCAAAACTTTGCATTGTCACATGCTAAAATTATTAGTTCTATCAAAATTTTCAACTTTGAATTTTGCATTCGAAACTATAGTTCTTACCACCGATGAATTTTTTGAAGATGAAGCTTTTGAAGACGAAGTTGTCGAAGATGGAGTGCCAGAAACCGAGTCCCCCATTAACCAAATCCACACTCATATACCAACAATAAAAAAATCCAATATGAAGGTAAAAAATTTTGGCTTTGATACCAATTATTGTGCGAAAGTGACTAAACAAACAATAAATCGATCTCAAACAAGCAAAAATAAACAAACGCATAGGGAAGACACAAGATTTACGTAGTTTGGCAAGATGCCTGCCAATTCACTTTTTTCAAAAAGATTACAAGAGCCAAAAAACTCCCAAAACCTGAAACACCTTTTTCTCCAATGACGTCTCTCTTTTCCTCTGTCAAAATACTAGAAGATAATACACTTATATAAGTCGATTACAACGTAACAAAAAAAACGGGCCAAAAACAAAAAGGGGTCAATCCAAATGAATTCATGACAACCACTTAACATATATATATATATAAATATATATATATATAGAGAGAGAGAGAGAGAAAGAGAGAGAGTGAGAGTGCATACCTTTTTGCTGAAAAGGGCTGGCTGTTGTTGCCCTCTTGATGATTTTTATCTTGAAAATTTTCATCACCTGCTTTTCTACTTCTATACCATGATATGTAGAACTAGCTACAGTTTTCATTTTGGGAATGTTAATGGGCTCTTTCTCATACTCCTCATTCCACAAATTTAATTTCAAAATAACCAGATAAGATAGAAGAAAACTTATTTATTAGACACATGCAATTGTAAAAATTATCATTCTTTCTCATACTTCTCCTTCCATAATATAATATATGTTTTATTTAGTTCACATTTTGCAGGACATGAATAATGTTATCATTCCTCCTCAAACACAATAATGGTGTTTTTTTTTTCTCATCAATTTTTAGTTTAATTTAAATTCAACAATATAGTTACAATAGAACTACACTTAAAAATACATGAGCCGTTAGTCCAAAAAAACAAATGGCCTGAGGTAGAGAAAAGTTTTGGTTCAATAAAAATTTCTTTGCAGATTTTTCTAGACAAGTCTATGTCTTATCTTTTCTTTTCCTTTCAATTTTTTACATTAGAAGCTATATTTTTTTTCTTTGCTCCAAAGTCGTTGAGATTTAATCAAATAATATTATTACTTTGTTTCGTTGTAATCTGTGCGTGAGAAATTTATAGATTCAACATCATGCCTCTTAATTTAGAGTTAAAATCATTACTTCAAGAGAAGCTTTTAGTAGTTAATTTTGTTAAAACTAAAGACCTGGAGTGACGATTTTAATCATTAAAAATGCAAATTCATGCCTCCTAGCTGTTTTTTTCTTTTGTCTTTTCCAATACCCGACTTTATTGAAAGACAAAAAGTTAAAAAGTCTTGGTATTATATAAAACATTTCAACGTTTTTTTATAAAAAAAATAATTTTTTTTATAAATATTTTATTAAAAAGAAACTCTTACATAAATTAAAATTGAAGTGACTATGATAAATTGAATAAAAAGGTACTCTGTAACTACTTTTTATCTGGTAAAAGAATTCCAAACCACGTGAGTTTTGTTGAAAAAAAATAGTGAGTGACTGATCTGAATGGTAGCTTAGCAATATAATAGCACCATCTCAGCATGACTTTGCCAATGATTTATTGAAAAATTATTTCCAAATTAACAAAGATAGAACACGAGAATCCAAATTGATACTGATATCCCAGTTGGAAAAAGACCTCTCTACTTTCGTCCAAGAAGAAACTGCCTCTCAAGCATATAGATTCAAGATACATCTCAACCCTTGAAAGAGAAGGCCTTAGCACAATTCCAGTCTGAATCAGATTTCCTGAGTTAACTTCGCCTCGCCGGCATCTTTGATCCCGCTTTAATTTACCTGATCAGGTTGCTGATCTTGACTAGTTTTGCGATTGCATGTCTTAATCAAACAAAAAATTGATAATCTTATAGTGGTTGGCGCCACCAGTAGGATGCAGAGGTAGCGTAACTTTATGTCCTCCTTCTTTGGTGTAACAACAGTAATGGCTGATACATAAGTACCTGATGCAGCTATTTTTGGCTCGTCAAGGATACGACCGTCGCCGTGAATGAACCTGCAAAGAAATGAAATATAAGCCACCGGGAATGGCTCCGGTGGGTAGCCGCTCCGATGGTTCAATGAGATCAAGTAAAGAAAATTTGCTTGAGCTAATAATATCTTCTTTTTCTTGCTTAAGTAAAAACTCTGATCCTATATACATACCTTTTCCAGTGTATTTATAGATTAATGGGTTTTATTTTTTTGTGTTAAGTGGTGGAATCAGTGATATCTTTATGTCACTATTCATTGTTGATTTTACAGCGGTGTAGGGCTAAGATTTATTTCGTCTTTAGTCATAGCTAGATCCCACCGCCTGTCAAGCGGCACAGCATTCATCATGACGACATACGTCATAATAATATTTATAAATGGTTGTCCCATCGTGACATCGGTATCCTGAGATACTCTGGTAGTGACCTCGGTAGCCTTAACAAACAACCTAGGCTATTTGTTGAGTGTATCGGGATGGAATAACCTCTTTATACTTATGTGGAGAAGTTTATATATTTCAAGCTGGACACGTGTCAGGTCCTAACTGAGAGTGTCTTTTTTGGAGTATCAGCTACTCCCCCCCCAAGCCTGAGTCCTGAATCGTGCGTGCAGGACTGAGGTTAGTGTTTTTATCGTTTTCAAGAAGTCACGTGTACGCGCATTAATAAGCGGCTTTTTCGGTATTTCGAGGAGGCATGAGCCGTCATGGCAGTTTTAATGCGCAGATCGTCGTTTTGAGAATCGAAACTATTCATTACGCCAGCCGTTTATTTTGTTTTTCTCGAGATCGTTTTTGAAATGTCTAGTTCCTGGTTTCGTAAAATCATAAAAAGGACACATTTTTTAGAAATCCTGATGATCTTTCATACAAGAACTATTTTCCCCTCCGTAAACAGTCTTAACATATTCTTTGGGCGTAACCTCCAGTGAAGTCAGAACGATTTCTGGTGACGGTGATCTGACAGTTGAAACGTGTGACCGGTAATTTCCTTATTTCTAGTGTTTGTTTTCGTCGTTTTGTTCTTCGTTCTCAAGCTCTGTTTTTGGTTTCATCTTTGTTATTCTTCTCTCTGGTTTCTCGAAATTTCTTTGAGTGTTGATCATGTCTGGGTCAACCATGGGAGAAGTTAGGGTTGAGCCAGAAATTGGGGGTGAAGACGATCCGCCATCTTCATCCTCTACTTCTTCATTTTTGTCTTCTGAGTCTGCCTTAGAATCGAGTGATAGGGAGGCTAGCAAGTCTCATAGGGAAGAGGGTGAGAGTCATTTGACGAAGGAGATGTTATCAACCCTTAGGAAACAGTACCAGTTTCCAAGGAATATATCCTGTAGAGTCCCTAAGCCTTCAGATCATCCTACCAACATCAAACGGGGGGAGATCTGTGTTTATTTAGAATGGTTCGAGTTAGGCGTACGCCTCCCACTTCATCCTCTTTTTAGGGAATTTTTTACTTATTTTAACATTTGTCCTGCCGATCTAAATGTTAATAGTTGGAGGCAGCTTTTAGGTTTTTTAGTTTTAGGTCATCTGAATAAGGTTCAAGTAGATCTGGACCTTATTCGCAGTAAAATGGACATGAAGTTCCTTTCTACTGAGGGACTTTACTATATCTATTTTGATCAGAGGTACCGACCTCTGACTGGGGTACCATCTTCTAACAAAACATGGAAGAAATGGTATTTTTTCGTTGGGGGAGGTTGGGAGCAAGAAGACTATGAAGGCGACCTGAGTCTTTTTCCTCGGCATACCGGCCCCATTGGTGAGTCTTGTTAGATTTCAGTTTGATATATACTCATATTTTTATGTAGCTGTTTCTCTTTGAGGTATATGTGATAAATATGTTCTTTTGGGTTTGTTACAGATAAAGGGAAGTGGAAAAGGTCGGCTTTCACTCCCGAGATTGAGAAGAGATACGAACAACTTCTCCAGCCTACTTTCCGTCATCATCTACAAATTTTATCACCGAAAAATCTAATGGCGGCAGGTTTGACAAAGGCAGATGGGGCCAAAGTAAAGAAGGCCATTTTGGCCAGATATGTCCCATCCAGCAAAATTAAAGCTGGGGGCTCTACCTCTGCCATACTTGAACAAGCTGAGGTACCGACGTCGTCAGAAGTACCTCAGCCACCGATGTCATCAGAAGTACCTTAACCAGCCCAAAAGAAGAGGAGGGTAATTTCGAGGGCTGCTCGGGAGGCTGCCGAAGCTACAGCGCAGGAGGCTGATAAGAGGACTCCATCGAAACCATGTCAGCCTACCAAGGCTCAAGTTCCACCTCCTACCGAGGCTCAAGGGCAACCAACTGAAGCTGCCTCAGCTGCCCCAAGGACAACGCCTGCAGGCCCGACTGGAGCTCAAGGGGGAGCGAGCTCAATGCCCTTGAATCCTGCCAAAACCCCTACGGGTTCAGAGGCCATAAAGGTGGCTTTGAAGATTGGGCTGCCCCCTGGTTTTAACAAAAAAGGATCGAGGCAAATTCTAGGAGAATTGATGTCGGGCTATGTAAGGGTAATACTTCTTGATACCCCTTTTTTTTTTTTTTTAACATGTTTCGATGTTGTTTGTAGGGCATCGGGGCAACTAGTTTACTGATGGACCGGTTTGCTAAGGCTGAGAAGGCGTTGACCCTTCAAGATGAATTAAAGAAGGCGCAAGCTGATCTGAAGGCAGCTCAGTCCGAAATCAAGAAGGCGCAGGCCGATCTGAAGGCAGCTCAGGCCGAAAGCAAGAAGAATCAAGCCGAGCTGCTGGTTGCTCAATCGGACCTGAAGCATGCTGAAGCCAAGCTGAAGGTATCTGATGTTGAACTTGGAGTGGCTCAAGCCAGCGTCTCATCTCTGGAGACCAAATGTGAGGCGTTTCAGGCGGAAAATATAAGTTTAAGCCAGAAGCTGGGAATGATGATCGATCAACGAGATCTATTCTGTCGGAGGATGGACGAGCAAAAGAAGAAATTCCAAGATACCGAGGTAGCAATGGCTAGAAAACTTGAGGAGGTCAAGGAAGTTACTAAGGAGGAAACAAAAACAGGGATGATGGAGTTGGTGAATTCAATGGGGAGAGAGCTCGTGGACTCCGGTTACATTCTTTGTAGGAGGAGAATCCAGAAGTTGTATCCAAACTTGGATATTTAGCACTTGGATGATGTCGAAGTAGAGTCGTTACCGAGCTCCCCCAACCCTCTAGATGTAGACGATTTTGTTGAAGTGGTCCCTCCTATTTCCTCTATTCCTCCTAAGCCGAAGTAGACAACACGTTGTGTAATTTTTATGATTTCTTTGTATATCTTTAATTTATATATAAAATTTGCTCTTTTTGCATGTCAACTCAGTATATGAGTAAAACTTAGTGGCAACTATATATTTTGTTCACTTTCTCCAACCTTAATAAGGTTTCTAAAAAACAGAAACGTTTCAAGTAAAGAATTTACTGAGTTTAGCCCGGTACTTCACAAATTGGGATTAATTAAATTTGTTTGGTTTTATGCAAGTTCTGAATGCCTTGTAGTCCATACCGAAGTAGTGTGTTTCAATGAGTAAAGAAGAACATGACTGTTTTGATTTGTAGTTTCGACATAACTTCAAAAATCATGAATCAAGATATAACAAACATGTCTCCACTTATAACAAGTATTTAAATCTAACCTGGTGTCATTCGAGGTGGACCAGGTCGGTAAAGGGTTTGTGACTTTGAGATCAAGTCTGTAGACTAGTATCTTCTCTGGGAGCCATACCTACAGCACTTTCACTAGTAAGGGCTTTCATGGTTTTCGAGATCAGGTCGGTGGACCAGTATCTTCACTTGGAGTCATACCTACAGCACTTATGCTAGTAAGGGCTTTTGTTTTTTGTTTTTGAAACTAGGTCCATAGACCAGTATTTTCACTTTGGAGCCATACCTACAGCACTTATGCTTGTAGGGGCCTTTGTTTTTGAAACTGGGTCCGTAGACCAGTATCTTCACTTGGAGCCATACCTACAGCACTTATGCTTGTAAGGGCCATTGAGATAGAAAAAGTTGGTAGACATCTTGTGTTGATAAGATATATCACTTGAAAGATGGGAATAGTTTTATTGATAGTATTTTCTCAGGTGCTCAATGTTCCATGGTCTGGGAATCGGTTTTCCCGCTATATCTTCCAACCAGTAAGTCATAGGCCTATTAATCTTCACAACTTTGTAAGGTCCTTCCCAGTTTGGGGATAGCTTTCCCATTGTAGGCTCCTTGGTATTAGGGAAGATCTTTCGCAGAACCAAATCACCTAATTCAAATATTTTAACTCTTACCTTCTGATTAAAACTTTTGGCCATCCTTCGACGACATTCTTCCATTCTGATTGCAACCTGTTCTCTTTTTCCTTCTAATAAGTCGAGGTTCTCGGTTAACTGAAGATGATTAGCTTCTTGGTTGAAGGCTTCCGTTCTCAACGTGGGCATACCGATTTCTACAGGAATGACCGCCTCGGTACCATATGTAAGTGAGAATGGTGTTTCCTGAGTGGAGATTCTCCTTGTTGTTCGGTAGGCCCAAAGTACACTGGGGAGCTCTTCTACCCATTTTCCTTTTGCTCGTTCTAACCTCTTTTTGATGCCATTTAATATTATCCGATTAGTCACCTCGTCCTGCCCATTTGCCTGTGGATGTCTTGGTGAGGAAAAATGATGATTGATATGGAGATCGTCACAGAATTTTTTAAATACTTTTCCTGTAAACTGGGTGCCGTTGTCTGATATGATAGTTCGTGGCACTCCAAACCTGCAAACGATATTTCTCCATGTAAAATTCTTTACATCCACCTCGGTAATGTGAGTCAATGGTTCCCCTTCTGCCCATTTGGAGAAATAATCAATAGCGATTAGCAAATATCTCCTGTTTTGAGGGGCCTTTGGCAAAGGTCCTACAATATCCATCCCCCATTGGGCAAAAGGCCAGGGACTTGCAATGGGCGTAAGTTCCTGCTGTGGTAGATGTTGATATGAAGCGAAACGCTGACATTTGTCACATTTCTTCACATATTCTCTAGCTTGATTTAGCATGCCAGACCAGTAATAACCATGGGTTAACGCTCGATGTGAGATGGTCCTACCTCCATTATGATTACCACATATCCCTTCATGAATCTCGGCTAGTACATATTCTGATTCTTCTGGAGATAGGCACCTTAGTAGGGGTTGGGTGTACGACCTACGGTAGAGTTGCTCATTTAAAATTAGGTACCGAGCTGATATGATCCGTAGTTTTCGCGCTTGATTTCTGTCGTCCGGCAGTTGCCCTTCTTTCAAATATCTAAATATAGGAGCCCTCCAGTCCCGACATTGTTTCGAGATGTAAACATTTTGAACCTCGTCAATACTGGGGCGATCTCGGGAGGAGATAGATAATTCTGAATCTCCTTTGGTACCGAGGTGAGAAGCCATATTTGCTAAGGCATCTGCTCTCGTGTTCTGTCTTCTCTCTATTTTGTGAATACAGAAAGTGATAAATGATTGTTTTAGAGAGTTTACCATTTCAACATATTTGATCATTCTTTCATCTTTCACTGCGAATTCACCTAGAACTTGGCCCACTACTAATTGTGAATCAGAGAAGGCTTCGAGGTTACGAGCCTCATGTTCTATGGCTAGTTGCATGCCAAGGATTAATGCTTCGTACTCAGCTTCATTGTTTGAAGCTCTGAAACCCAAGGTAACCGCCTTTTCTGTGGTAATACCATCAGGAGATCTGAGGATAATACCAACTCCGGAACCTTTATCAGTTGAAGAACCATCCACATATAGTTGCTATATGGCCATAGTTGGGTTAGCATCTAATTTCTGTTTTAGCGCTGGGGTGAATTCGGCAATAAAATCTGCCAAAACTTGAGCTTTAATGGCAGTCCGAGGTGTGTATACTATGTCGAATTCTCCCAGTTCTATCGACCATTTCACAAGACGACCCGAAGTTTCAGGTTTGTGTAATATGGCTTTTAAGGGGTATGAGGTTGGAACTATAATTGAATGGGATTGAAAATAAGGCCTGAGTTTTCTGGCAGATATAATTAGTGCAAAGGCTAACTTGTCTACCTTAGGATATCATTTTTCTGATCCCAGAAGTGCTTTACTTACGTAGAATATGGGTTGTTGAATCCCTTTCTCCTCTCGAAGTAGCGCAGAGCTTACTGCATTCTCAGATACCGCAAGATATAAGAGAAGCTTTTCTCCTTTTCTTGGTTTGGATAACAGCTCTGGGGATGCCATATACTTTTTAAGTTCCATAAAAGCTTTGTCGCATTCAGAGGTCCATTCCAAGACCTTATTCCCCCGCAGAGCTTTGAAGAACGGAAGACAGCGGTCCGTGGACCTTGATATGAAGCGATTCAATGCCGCAATCCGACCATTTAATGTCTGTATCTCCTTCCTAGACCTCGGGGGTTCGAGTTCTGCCAAAGCTTTAATCTGGGATGGATCGGCTTCGATGCCTCGCTATGAGACAAGAAAACCCAGAAACTTCCCACGGCTGTGTCGCGACCCGAAACCCACCCTGTGCGGATCTCGGATCGCGACCGCCGCCTTCAGGCTCGGGAGCCTTTGGGCGAGGCGAACATAAGCAACAATATCGGATGGCGGTGCGGCCTGTGGTTGCAGAAGCGTGAAAAACTTAAACTTTTTCTTTTCTTTGTTAAAATCTGTCGCACATCCATCCGGTACTGCCGCTCTTCATAGCGGTACATATAATAATAATAATCAGAGCATACTAAAACTTAAAGTGTTATACATAGTACATATCTGAATGCCTCGAGGGCTTAAGTACATGTTGTCTAAAATCTATTACACTTCAAAATTCGACCATCTACGGGTCCCTAGTACTTCCAAAAGCCCTTGATCATTTTAAAGCCACTAGTCGTCATCCCCAAATGGAGCAAGGCTCCCATTCATCATCGTTACCTGAAAAAAATTTAGGGAATGGGGTGAGCTTCGAAAAGCCCAATGAGTAATTCCTGCATCTGTCATGGGTTTTCAATTGGCAGTGGTTTCGTACATGAGAGTTTATAAAATGCACACTACCAATTGTTCGTACATTTTAAACACAGAGTACATGCACTTTTCATAACGGATAGCTTTGAACATTTAAAGTATTCAAGCTAGTTAAACATTCCTTCAAATAGAGTATATGCATTTCAAACAATTAAACATGCACAGTGAAAATGGGGGTGAAAACCTGCTTCCATTTCCGAAAATCATTTGTCATCTTTTCACTTTTTAAACTAAAGGATCCGTTTCGAACCAGACCCTAGTCTTACTTCTGAGAGATCTCGTTGCCTGGGGGATTAGATCCTGCTGCCGGGCATTATTCTGAATTGAGAACCCGAAGGGTGCTCAATAACTGAAGATGCTTATGCATCTTTATTATCTTGCAAAACGTTAGCTTCTTCAAGAAATGCTTTTATGAGCATTTAAACATGACTTCTTCAAGAAATGCTTTTGTGAGCATTTAAAAGATGATGATGTTCATGATAGGATCTTCACATAGTTGAAATAACATTTTGGAACAGATGACATGTTAAACACTTTCAAAAAGAACTGTAACAAAGATCATTTACTGAAACATGTCATAAGAGAATTATAAAAGCAGAATATTTCAAAACAGGAGTCATGAAATATAGAATTTAACATCTCATGCTTTAGATATTTTGAAGTTTAAAACATCATTTAAATCGTGGAGTTAAAATCTCCACTTCAAATGCAAGATTACTCACCTTGATTTCCTGGGTTTGCACTATTAGTTGGTTGTTCCCTTCCCTTTGTAGTTCCTAGAAACAATTTACAATAATCTATTAACTTCAATGTACTTCAAATAACTCCTATTGATGTTTCTAATTATGCTTAAATCGTATTATGTCCTAATGTCTTATCGTGAGTCTTATTTTATTGACGCATCACATTTTTCATACTTTATCTCGTAATACGGACCTCAACGTTGGATTCGAAACGTCGAAGAAAGTCAATTTAGACCCTCTTAGCTTTTTATTTGGCTTCGGGTACCTTAGGGGTATTTTGGCCATTTCGCGTGCCATATTTTTCGGAGTCCCGTCTCGTGAATCGGACCCCACTGTTGATCTCAGAAGGCTCAAGAAAATAAGAATACACTAATAACTTGTCATATTTGGACATTGGCTATATTAGGGGCAATTTGGTAATTATACTTTATCTTGTCTTAATTTTTCGGGGTCCCTTCTCATGAAACGGACCCCACCGTTGGGTTCAGAATGTCCAAAATAATAAAAATCCACTATTCGTTTACTTTAGTCGGACTCTGTTTGACTTGTTTGAGGACTAGGGGCAATTTCGTAATTTTGGTATTTAATATTATTAATTTAATATTAATTTATTTTAAAGTGGGCCACAGTGGAATTTCATAAAATTTTTGGGGTCAAATTACAATTTCCCTAACTTCCGGACTGAACCAGTGGGTTCAGTTGCGTTCGAACTGAACCGGTCTGGTTTTGACTGAACCAACCGGTTCAATTTGGTTAAACACATAAAGCTGACGTCATGCTGACGTCAGCCCTAATTTTTTTAAATTTAAAACCAACCAAAACCTCGCCGTTCTAATAATTCGGTGGACTTGGTCTCGTTCTGACACGTGTCCGAGTTAGCTCGGGTGACTCGATTCAACAACGAGTTAACTCGGTCGTCTCCTTCACCAAATTTAACACTGTTGCCCTAATTCTGGATTTCGTTTTTCTTTAATTTCGTGGATTTTGGTTCGATTATTTGCTACTGTTTTCTACTGAGATTGTTCTTGACATCTCAAGGTTCATCTTGGCATTCATTTCAAGCATTAAACTAACCTAATTACTCGGTTTAAGTTATGATAGCCGAATCTGATAATTTTGGTAATAAGTCCTCATTTCTCAACCATTTTTAACATGGTTTGGTGCTACGTCTTTCTTACAGTACGGGGGTTTGATTTCTATCCTAAAAACAGAGTTTAGGACTTTAAAACTGAAACTGGGTTTAAACGATAAAACCTGCAACTAAGTTCTTAGGGGTCATTCCTTAGGTTTCGAGGTCACGGGTTAGTGGTTTAAGACTCCTAATGAGCTCTATTTTAAGGCCCAAGACACCAATCTAGGTTTGGTTCAACTAATTTCAGACCTGCACCCACGTTTTAAAATTTTATTCCAACTGTAGCTCAGATTTTCTCACTCAATTTTGGATTGTTTTCATTCATTTGTGTTGCAATTCAAAGCTTAAATTCTACACAATAAAATCCTACAATTGCATGCTTTTAATTCTAAACATAATCCAACGAAATTTAAATGAAATTGATACCTGTTCAGTGGGTTTCTCTCTAAAATTCTCCTTCCTCACTTTTCTGTTTCGCCCCAGATCTCCTTCCCAGGTCTCTAATTTCTTTGTAAGTTCAATGTTCAGAGACTCCAATATATCTATAGGTTGATAACCTAAGCAACACGTGTGTTGCATGCAGTTTTATGGAGACATGGCCTTGCCACCTGTTGTCAGCCATTGCTGCATGGTGCACACCTAGATTGTGGTCACATGGCTGCCGACCAACATGTATCATGTGGAGAACAGCTATATCAGTGCATGATGTCCACTTATTCCCCCACCTTTCTTCTAATTTCTCTATTACTTTAATTTATTTTTTTTTTAACTCATTTATAATTTCATAGATATGTAGGTATATTGATATACCTAGTTGGCATTTACTTATGTGTATATATATATATATATATATATACATCAGCCGTGGCTTTATTATATGTATACCTACATATATGAAGACTCACATATACATCATATATATAATTATGTTAGTATATTGGCTTACTTATTTTTTAATTACAAATCTATAATACACAATTTGTGTGTGTATGAACTATTATTGTTTTTATTTTCCTCACTTGTTAATTTGAGCATAACACTCATTTTTCATCTCTAAAATTTATCATCATAATTAAAGGTCGGTAATCGAGGTGAAAGTATATGTTGAGGTTCGAAATCGACCTTATTATTTAGAATCTTATTCGTTAAAATGTTTCGTTGGGTCGGGGTATTACAGGCTGACCCCAAAGGTACATTTGGATGGGTTTAACTTCATCTTGTGCCTGTTCAGAATGTCGAATGTCTTCTTCAAGTGTTCAACGTGGTCCTCCTTCTACTGACTCTTGACTAGCATGTCATCGATGTAAACCTCCATTATGTCGTCGATCAGATGTGCAAACATTTTATTGACCAAGCGTTGATATGTGGCTCCGGCATTTTTGAGGCCGAAAGGCATCACTTTATAACAGTACAAACCTCGTTCAGAGATGAAGGAGGTTTTTTCTTGGTCGGGAGGATACATTTGAATCTGGTTGTATTCGGAATATGCATCCATGAAGCTCATCAACTCATAACCAGCAGTTGCATCAACGAGTTGATCAATTCTCGGGATAGGGAAGCTATCTTTTGGGCAGGCTTTGTTAAGATCAGCGTAATCAACACAGACTCGCCATTTCCCATTTTTATTTTTAACCAGGACGGTATTTGCAAGCTATTCTGGGTAAAAAAACGTCCCTGATTAACTTTGCAGCCAGTAACCTCTAAACTTCGTCATTGATAATCTTATGTCTCTCTGGAGCAAACGTTCATTTTTTTTGCCGCACGGGGTGGCAATCAGGATTTGTCGTGAGCTTGTGGCAAATACATGATGGATCAATACCTTCCATGTCTTTAGTTTCCCATGCAAAGGCTGATAGTTGAATTTTTAGAAACTCTATTATCAATTTCTGTTCTGGTGGAGATAGATCGGCACCAACCTATAAATAACGCTCTTCTTCCTCCAAACCCACCGAGATCTTAAGTGGTTCTTGGGCTGGCGCAGCCATGCTATCTACACTGCGCGGGCTCAAAGGTTCATCAATCTCGGTAAGACATTCCATATTCTCACTTTGGTCAGAGAGATCGGAAACAATGAATTTTCGAGGTGCCTGTAATTGCTATTGCTGGGTTTTACCTTTGAGTGCGACAACATGGCATTCCCGAGATGACGACTGGGAACCTTGAATAGTACAAACTTGATCGTTGTGTATATATTTGAGACACTGATGAAGGGTGGAGGTGACGGCCCCCATTTGATGGAGCCATGGTCTTCCCATGATTATGTTGTATGGAGATCGGGAATCCACAATCACATATTCAACTATCAGGGTTTTCAGTGCTTCGTCGACCCTAATAGTTGTTGGGAAGTCAATACTACCCATGGGAGAACTTAGGTGTCCATCAAAACCGGCCATCACTGCCGTGGTGCCTTTGAGGTCAGACACGTTGAGCTTCATCTTTTGGAAAGGCTTATAAAATAAAATATTAGCGGAGCTACCCGTATCCACCAATACTCTAGAAATGTCGAAATTTGGAACTCGGAGAGTGATGACAAGCGCATCAGTATGTGGACAATGTATGCCAGCCAGGTCCAGCTCGGAGAACTGGATTTGTGGTGAGGGTTTCAACCTCTTCTCAAGAGTCATGACTTGGATTGGGATTGGTGCTGCCTTCGCTTCTCGAGCATAGCGTTTCCTTGCTCTATTTGAGATGCCAGAGATGGAATTGGTTGCATGGAGGACGAGGATAACGTGAGTATTCGATTGGGGTGGTTGGCTTTGACTTGTCCCAGGAGTGGACCCCTGATCTTGTCGTTGCGGCCGAGGCCTAGGGTCCTGCCGAGGTTGTTGGGGTTTCTGATTTTGAGTATTCGGTCCACCTTCTCGTTGAACGAACTCTTTCAGTCGTCCCCTCCGAATTAATTGATCAATTTCTTGTTGAAGATGTCAGAAAAATTCTATAGCATGTCTGTGATCTCGGTGGAACTCACAGTACTTACTACGATCTCGGTGGTCAGGATCACTATATAATGGTTCTGGACGCTTGAAATTTTCATGTGCCTTAACCTGGTGATAAATCTAGGAAATAGAAGCAGTCAATGGAGGGAGTGGCACATTCAGAGGTGCATATGATCTGAATCGTCCTGAGGTGGGCTGATTTTGACCTCGGGTTGTTGTTTTTGTATCGGGACTCCTTGGTCTTTTACTGGTATTGCCACCACTCTGTGTTTGAGATTTACCCTCTATTTGTGCTTGTTCCTTGGCAAGACGAAGGGATGTTCTGGTATCTTCCAGGTTAATATGCTTTCTCACCCTTTCCATAAGCGATGCCATGTCTACTGGGGGGTTCTTTGTCAAAGAGTCGTGAAAACGCCCTGGCCAAAGTCCCGCATGTAAGGCAGCCACCAAAAAGGCTGCACCGCAGTCAGTGATCTCAGTCAGCTCAGCATTAAATCGAGTAATATAATCCCTGAGTGATTCTCCCTTTCTTTGCTTGATGGATAATATAAATTCTGGCCCCTTTCTGAGTCTCCGGCTTGTTAAAAAGCGGTCGAGGAAACGCCTACTGAGCTCATAGAAATTGGGGACTGAATTGGGAGGGAGGTTGTGGAACCATCGAAGGGCTGCGCCTTTAAGACTTGTGACGAATGTTCGGCACAAAAATGCGTCGGTGGCGCCATGAAGGGCCATCATATGTTGATAATTAGAAAGATGATCACTAGGATCATCCAACCCTTCATAAGGGGTGAACTTTGGAACAATGAATTTGCGAGGACGTTCCTCGGCTAAAATAGCTGTTGTGAAAGGAGTAGTAAACCTACCGAGGAGCCTTGCTATCTCGTCCTGTTGAGGAGGTTGATTTCCTTCTCGAGCAGGAATTGCTTGTCTCATGGAATCCGCCACTTCTTCTGATCTCAACGGTACTCTGGACGGACCAGAATGCTGAAATCCTGGAATACCTACCTCAACTCCCGTGGGTTGAGGATTGTTTTGACTAGGAATAGCATGTTCGGATTGTCTTTGAAAGGAAGCAGGTGCCGGCTGAAGTGGTGGTCCGGATTGTACTAAATTAGCTCCAGAATTCGCAGGGCTAACAACACGGCCCCTGCTATAGTTAATGATATGAGGTTAAACATTGGGCATGCCTCCCGGAATGTCATCTCGAACGGGAGCTACACCTGGTAGAGAAAAGGGACGAGCGTTAGGACCGCCTTCTTCATATCGCCTCCCTCCATGGGGATACAATATTGGTTGTCCACTTTCGGGAACTCCTGAGTGAGGGAGAACCGAAGGATTTTGAGTTAATGAAGCCAAGACTTGGGATATGGCTAAGAGCTGAGCTTGCGTTTGCTCAGATTGTTTCTGCATTTGAGCTCGAATTTGATCAAGTTGTTGCTGTACAGGATCTGAGGTTGCCACTTCTTCATCCTGAGCCAACGATTGAGTGGATATTGGTGCAGAGCAACGGTTGGAAGCCATGACTACCGAAACACGTTTGAACAAAAAAAATGATATAAAGAAGAACGATAAACGTTCCCACAGACGGCGCCAAGCTGATGCAGCTATTTTTGGCTCGTCAAGGATACGACCGTCGCCGTAAATGAACCTGCAAAGAAATGAAATATAAGCCACTGGGAATGGCTCCGGTGGGTAGCCGCTCCGATGGTTCAATGAGATCAAGTAAAGAAAATTTGCTTGAGCTAATAATATCTTCTTTTTCTTGCTTAAGTAAAAACTCCGATCCTATATACATACATTTTCCAGTGTATTTATAGATTAATGGGTTTTGTTTTTTTGTGCTAAGTGGTGGAATCAGTGATATCTTTATGTCACTGTTCATTGTTGATTTTACAGCGGTGTAGGGCTAAGATTTATTTCGTCTTTGGTCAGAGCTAGATCCCACCGCCTGTCAGGCGGCACAGCATTCATCATGACGACATACGTCATAATAATATTTATAAATGGTTGTCCCATCGTGACATCGGTATCCCGAGATACTCTGGTAGTGACCTCGGTAGCCTTAACAAACAACTTAGGCTATTTGTTGAGTGTATCGGGATGGAATAACCTCTTTATACTTATGTGGAGAAGTTTATATATTTCAAGTTGGACACGTGTCAGGTCTTAACTGGGAGTGTCTTTTTTGGAGTATCAGTACCCATCATTGAAAGTGTAGCTACTAAAACTTCAATGAAGAATGGATGTTCATAAGTGAGTAATAGTATAAGGTGAATGGCCGTGCCGAGTGCGAGGGTGTTATAGACCAAGAAAGTCTTGAAGGATACTCTTTCAGAAGAGTAAATAGCCCGTCCCGCCTCATGTTCTACTTCTCCATTTTTACAGTACTCTTCCATGGCTGCACTGGGAGCAGTGGTTGCAGCAGGGTCAGAGGCCGGTTTACAGTGCTTGGTTTCTTGCCAAACTTCGCTGGGAGGGTTGACACCTACTTGAAAGGTCACCGCAGCAATTAGTGTGGCAGCTACTAAGAGATAGTTTCGAGTTTCACTAGTTATTCTCTTGTCGTGAAAACTGGTGGGGATGATGAAGTGATTCAGGATGGTTTTGAATGAGGAGGAGGACTCGATCTCAGTATTTTCAAGTTTATTGTCCATTGTTGCAAACAGTACTATCAAGAGGAGATAATTGGTGAACAGAAATACTCCCAAGTGAATGATTGCGGTCGAATAATTGGTGGGGTCACATGAGCCATGGCTACTTGTGTAATAGCACCAAATAAGCAGGACTTTAGTGGGGATTCCAAACCATTTTTTTTTTTGTTTTTTTTGCATCTGACATTTCAGATTCTAATTCTAAAATTTGACATTAATATAAAAGTTATTATTTTAATAATGTATTATTTAGCTTATTAAAAAATTATGGCATCAGTAACTAGTGTAAATTTATGTCATATTGCGAAATATAATTAGTATATGCCAAACAGATGTGAGATTCACAAAACGTTTTTAGGAAAATATAAAAAAGAAATGGGATACACGCTACTTTTTTAAGTAATGTTAAATGAAAGTGAAGTTTATGTTACTTTTTAAATAAATAACAGATGAAAATAGAGTCCATGTTACTTTTTTGAAAAAAACATAACCGGTTAGTTTAAAAATATATTTTAACATTGAAATAAAATTGTCAAAATTTAATATTTTTATATTAAAATAATATCAAAATATAAATTTAACAGGAATGAAATCACAATTTGCATTGAAAATGCTCTTGTCAATTTCTTAACTTTTAAATACACAAACAAAAGGTCTAAGTGAATCCTCTTATTTTGTGTTTAAAAGAAAATTTATTAAGAAAAAAGTAATGGTGTGCTATCTAAGATGTAAGATGAGAGGTAAAAGATGATAATTTAACTTGTTTTCTTAAAAATTCATCATATCACGTCTTTTTAATAGAATCAATTTGAAAAAATCCGACTAAATTGGCCCAATGCGAATCGTGTGAGCTGACGTGGTTGCTTATGTGATAGCACCGCGACCATGACTTTACCTATGATTTATTTATTTAAAAGTATGAATTTACGGCACCCAATGAATAGAAGACACATCAGCTATTCAATGAGTCAAGAAAGGCAATGGATGGAGACACGAGTATTGATGATAAATTACTAAATTATTGGTTAAACGACGCCAAAACCCAAATCATTGAAATCATGCACTCACATCCTGGCACCCCAACTGTAAATATAATATAATATAATCTAATATAATATATATATATATAGTGAGAATAACTCCACTCATATATATATATATATATATATATATATCTATATATAAGACAACTCATCGCTGCTCTCATTTATACAATTATGCTCTAAAGAAATTATTCTTTTAATGATAAAATCATGTTTCCTGTAGTGTAGGTGTGGAGAGAATTTTTGAATGGTCAAGTCATGCTTCTTAGAGTGTAAGTGTGGAAAGGGAATTCGGAATAAACTACCGCGCATATATATATATATATATATATATATATATATATATATAAATCACCGCATGCAGCACACATATATTTGACTGTTGGTTGTATTTTTTTGTAGTTTACTCTTTTATGTGTAAATTCAACCCCATCCCATGTGAAATTATTTGCTTAACATCATGAATTTTTACTGTAATTCTTGCTATTTTTAATCATTATCTCCCTCTCATTTTTTTTGTTAAGACTTAATACAGTTAAATATAATTGTTTCTAGCAAAATAGTTAAATTCACTGTTTAAAAATAGTGAAATTTAACTATTTTACTGGATAAATTTTTACTGTTTTGTTGTGATATTTTTTTTAAAAAAATTTCATATACAATATGAATTTTTTTTCAATAGATCTCGATTTTTAGAACTCAAATATAAAATTTTTGGTTCTGCATAGTTTTTGGTTCGACAGAACACATTGGTAGTATTTGCCTTTGTATTGGAGAGATCATTTTATTCTGGAGAGACATATTGCCTTGAACTCGTAAGCACCACTACGAGGATAATAAATTGTCTTAAGAACATTGTGTCCAACACAAGACTTGATCAATTTTTCCTGTATTCTACAAAGTCCGTGTTCTGCAAATCTATATTCTGCAAACAGGTTCTGTTTCAATTAAGTTTAAATATTTCTATTGTTTAATTAAGTATAATTTTATTTTACGTTTAATTGATTTTGTATTTCAATATTGTAATAGGAACTGTTTCTGGTTTTTTCAAAATAAATCTTTTTTATAGAATAATTTTTTGGTTTCACATGAAGTTCTGTTTTAGTGATATACTATCTTATTAATAGAAACACGTATCCTATCCACCACGATTTTGTTACATAAATTTGAAAGATACACAAAATATAAATAGAAGGATATTTTAGTCACAAAAATATTAAGGGACTTTTTATGTTTTCATGATCATGTGAAGTCGGTGTTTGATTAAAAAAAGAAAGAGATTCACTAATAATATCAAGAGTAAATAATGATCCATAACATTGATCAAATAATAGAAAGAGAAGGATAAATAATTCACTTTTATTCAATTTATGAAACAAACATAAAGTAATTAAATAGGAACTTTAATGAAAAGGTGTATGGGAACTTTAATGTTATATATATATATATATATATATAGAATAGCTTCTGCATCTTTCTTAAATTTTCAACGTATTGTGATCTGAGCATAATGTTTTTCATGTATAAGTGGAATTCCTGACAACTAAGAACAAAGAGACTCGTCATCAAAAGAGTATAACTATCAAATTTCAAAACTAAAATATTATTAATAATATGAAGAATATGAACTTATAGTGCTAGAAAATCAAGATTTTAATTTTATACTAATCCTAATACAATAAGATTATTAATTTGAATAGAAAATTATTAATTCTTATATTTTCTATATTATTTCTAATAAAACTAAGAAACTAGAGTAAATTAAAATTAAAAACTAAATAATTCTAAAATAAATTTTCTTATTTTTTAGGAAATCAAATCTGTTATACCTAAAATGCTTTGTTATGCATTCCAACTTTCAAAGTAAAGAAGAGTTTTGAAAAATATCGTATGACACCAAAATTCTTTTTGATCATTTTATGTCTTGGTTTTGCGAACTTTGTCTAGAAGTATATATTTTTTTGTCTAGAATTATATTTAATTGTTATAGATAATGTTAGAGGTAGAGTATTAAGGAGATTGGTGTAATTTTAATAAAATTCTTTTAAAAAAAAAATTTATGACAAAAAGAATGAAAGTAGAGAAGTGGCTCCGTGTATATATTTGTAAGGAAAAAAAATTAGATACACTTGTTTTTCTATACTACTGTTATTTTAATTTCCAGCTTTTGTAATTTCTATGCATTCATTCAGAAAAGTTATTTCATGTAATCATCGCATTGTGTGACGGTTATTATAATTTTCTTATTTTTAATGATTTATTATAAAAGTCATAAGTAATAATTTAAATAATGTTTAAATCAATGTAAAAAGCACATGAAATATTTTTTTTTTAAGAACTTTTTTATACCAAACTTTTACATATAGGTGGATAATTATATATATATATATATATATTAGTAATACAGTATATGTGCGTTGCACATGAAATTTGTTATCTTCATTTACTATTTTTAAGGTTTTGCACGCTAGTAAAAGTAACAAGCTTTATTTTAACTTTTTTCCCCACCTTTTACGTATTATGACTATTTATACATTATTTTACAAATTATAAATATATTGAATAAATAAAATTAAAGAAAAGATGTTAAAATTTAGTATTAAAACCTTAAATCATGATACAATTTACATGTGATTTGATAATATGACATGAGCAAGCAATTAAAATAGCATCTTTAAAAAGAACTAATGTCAGTGACTCTTTTTTCATATTAAATCACTAAGTTATTTAAAAAATTTCGTTAATAAAATTATTTAATAGATTCCTCAATGCGGCTAAATTCTATACTATGAGTGGATCAAAAAGTATATCAATTAAAATTATTATGATAATAATGAGGTTTGAGTTTAAAATATTTGTTTATTTTATACTATGCATGTAAACCACCAACTTTCTAAAAACATTAAGCTAATAAAAATGAAATTATTTAATAATTTAATCATTCATTTTTTTTTTTTTTGGTGTCTATCTACAATTATGACTAATTAAAAAATTGGTAAAAACAAATTAAGTGGGAGCAAGTTTTAAAAAAAAATTAATTAGCGGGGACAAATTTAAAAACTTGTAAACATTTTACTCACCCTAATTTTTTCAAAAATTTGAGTGGAGAACTTGTGTCCGACAGGAGAGAGATATCTGTATATTATTTTGAAAAATAGGGAAGGTCAGGATAATTTTAAAAAATTAAGAAAAAAATTAATGTAATTATCATAAACCTAATGGAAGGTTAGTGTAATTTATCCAAAAAAATGTTTGATATATCAAATTTAATTATTTTTATTCATCAACTCCAAAGATTTTTCTAAAATTAATGAAAAAACTTGATTTTTTATTTAATATTTTTAAACAAACTATAATAATTAATGTCCAATATTATATCATAGAAAAACCTTGGAATTAAAAACAGGGTGGAGGAGGCCTAGGGAATAAAACTAGCTAGTTTCACTAACTCAACCTTAACTTCATGGAAGTCACACTATGCTGAAACCTGAAACATCTGAACCGATGCCCACCCCACAAGTACACCATATATTCTGAACTAGGGCGTTTCCTGCTTATCTTTACTGCTCGGTACGTGGATCTTGCATATACCGTATTAGGAAAGGCGCTGCCAGCACGAAGCAGATGAATCCTAAATTGTCGTCAGCGTAAGAAAAGTAGTAATCATCCTTGTGCGGTGCAATAGCGGTAATTGCTGCTACATAAGTTCCAGCCATTGAAAATGTAGCAATTAATACTTTAAAGAAATATGCATACTGATAAGTCAGACGCAGTATCAGGTGGATGGCGGTGCCAAGTGCGAGTGTGTTACAAACCAAGAAAGTCTTAAAGGATACTTTAGAAGAAGAGTAAATGGCCCCTCCTACTTCATGATCTTCACAGTTCTGCTGCTTCGAAGGTCCACCAGGAGGACTGGCAGCAAAATCAGAGGTTGAAGGTTTGGCAACTGCAGGAAGAGCAGGAAGGTTTGGATGCAGGAAGAGCTCTTAGTATTTTCAGGTGGATTAGCCATTGTTGCAACTTGCAAGCATTAGTGTTTTAGAAACAGTGAAGATATCATCAAGAGCTTTAAATAATGGTTAATCAGTAGATAACGACAATTATTCCAAATACTAATTCACGAATATTTTTAAGTGAATCATTGCTGACTGCATGGCCCTTTGCGTAACAACACCACGTCAGCACTTTTACGGATGTTTGATTAGAAAAATACAGGGAACGACTAAGTTAAATAATGATGGATTATTGTGAATTTTTCTTAGTAGTTTAATCATACATTGCAATATACCAATCCAACGCACACACTGACGTAAAAAAGGTGGATCCACTGACGTGGCATAGGCCGATCATTGATGGAATATTATTTAGACAACATGTTTTATCTTTAAGATATATAAAAATAATACTAATCCACGTAAAAGGATGTAATTAATAAGAATTATGGATTAAATCAATAGATCTAATTCATGATAAAATTTCTCCTATTTACTTATTCTTATTGCATCTGATAATCGGATCTGTTGCTCCCAACAAAATTTTCATCCAATTTTTTATTTTGTATTTTTTGAATATTTTGATTTTCTAATTTTATTTAAATTAGTATTAATAATTTCTTAATCAAATTAGTAAAAAAAAATATGATAGATATTTTGTTTTTTTATCTAACTTTGGAAATTAATGATCCTAATAGTTAGCAATTTGAGATAAAATAATATTATATAACTAGAATTTGTAGACAGATAATATTTTATATAAAATGATCTAGCTCCTCTGACTCTTTTAACTTCATGATCGAAATAAAAGAAATCCAATTTCTCTTTTAATTTTGAAAATATAAACATTTAATTAAACATAAGTTATAGTCCTAAATGTGAATTTAATAAGATAATATAACTTTTGATTTCAGAGCAAGAAATGGTGATAATTTATGTTCAATATTTACCTTCAAGGGCTTTAACAAGAGATATATAAATAATGACATTTGTTTTGGAAAATGATATAATTCTTTTTTTTTTTGCAGGACTTCTTTGGCTGCCTTGTTAAATTCAATAATTTACAATTATCTCCCCACTATAGCACCGGATACACGAGACCAGGACCTTTGGGTGGTGTTGAGGGGGATTTACATATCACTTTATAAATAAAAATTAATCATCTTGAATAGATAAAAAAAAAAAAAAAAAATTAACACATCAAAAATGATATTTAAAGTAATAAATTAAAGGGTAAATTACAACTACCTTCCCTGAAGTTTTTGACAATTGCAAAAATCATCCCTATACTTTCTGAAATAACATTATCACCCTTATCAATTATGTCGGATAAATGATATTAACAGAATCTGTTCATTTACCACTTTATACCACTTATATTTTAATAATTATTTTAAAGTCAAAAATCAGAATTTCTCTTTTCTCTTTCTTCCTCTCTCATATTTACCCTTGTATAACTTCTCTCTCTCAATTTCTCTGCCCTAACCACGCAAAAATGGTTGCCCATCGCCACTGTGCGTACATCACAATCCCACCCTCAACCACCACCGCATGTCATTGGCGTTATAGCCACCACCCATGTCGCCAACACCGCCAATCATGCAAACCACCATCGATCACTACCCTCATATTTGACTACGATCGAAAAATTTCGCATTCGATTGAAATTAGAGAGAAAAAGAGGTCGGCATCGAGAGTAATCGCCAGAGGCATGGAAGTCAGTGTCGTCCCCATCAACTTTTGGTTTTCTCCCCTCCACCATCTTGATCATCCATTTACCCTTACAACATTACGGTGGGACTCAAAGCCATTCAATGTCACTGTAATTCACTCATTTTGGCTTTCGTCCATCACTGGGAATCGACGAATTTGTTGATTCCAACCATTGAACATGACCATCGCCAATAAACCGAAGCACCTAATTCCTTATGAACAACACAATCGTTCAGTTCGACTATACCTACCTTAATTCCCTCATTCAAGACAGATGGAATCAAGTTATGGTTCAAGTTGGTCGATCAATCCCTCCTTTGTTTCCCCTGCCTTTGGACACCTGCAAATAGATTTGATTGGAAGGACGGTAAGGAACGAACACAGTGCTTTGATTGCTAGGATCCCAATCGGCCTGCATCAGTGAAAAATGGAACTATCGAATCACGGGTGACTCGCTTTATCGGGATGAGAGGAATTGTTTAATCGACATTTCTTTCCTTCCCTAAATCAATTCACTAGTAAGTAGTGGTAGGAAAGATCCATTATGATGGGATGGACCATTCTCGAATTCCTCTCATTTTCTCCTATTTCGGCCTCGAAATTTGTAGACCCACCTAGCACCAATCCTGTAGGGAAGGAGGATCAATGATGGCAGATAGAGGGGTTAGTGATGGGAAGGGGAGGTGTTGTCGATGGTGGTGGACGGAGGGAAGGGGTGGTGACGTGGGTGGAAGGAAGGGGAGAGAGAGTGGCATTGATGCCGTCGGTGGGTGGGTTTGCTCAGGAAAAGTGAGGGAAAAATTTGCGGGAGGAGAGAGAAATAAAAGAGGGAAAGTGGGTTGACTCTTTCACATCGAAAGGTAAATTTGGTATTTTAAATTTTTTTAATATAATGTTGATGTCATTGTTCTCTGTCTAGATCATTAACGGTGTTGGACGGCAGGGGAATGTTTGTTACTAACATTAAAAACATAAGGGGTGCAGTGTTATTTAAGAAAGTATAGGGGATGTTTCTGCAATTGTCAGAAACCTCAGGGGATGTAGGTGTAATTTACCCTAAATTAACTCATTTCAAAAAAATTAAAAAAATAGTGTGACAAAATATACTATACTTTTTCATTTTTGTGGACAAATGATATAATTATAAATTAAAATGCTATTAAAACAGTGTTAGTTATAAATAAAAGAGTAAATTACATTGATATTTTTTAAGATTTCTGAAAATTATACTGAGGTCTAAAATTACACTAACTTTTTTTTACTGTTATTAACAAATTACAAATATCTCCCTCTATTCAATTAAACTAATTTTTTCGAACAATTTTTAATGATTTTTTTTTATTTTATGTAAAAATAAATTTAAGATAAATAACTTATTTTCATTCTGTATAAAAATAAATTTAATATTAATGAATATTTATTTGAAAATGAAAAAAATTTTGTCAAAAAGAAAGTTAAAAAAATAAAAAGATAGTTTTGTTATTTTATAAAAAAAATATGACTAGAAAAAAGTATTTATAATTTATCAAGTAAAATAGAAAAATATTAATATAATTTTGGAAACATAAAAAAGTAGTACAATTATAAAAAAAAAAAATTTAAAAAAATCTATATAATTTACTCTAAAATAAAAACTTTGAGGAACATCTACACGTTAATCATGACTTTGCCCATGATTTTTAGTATTAAAAAATGACTTTTAATGCAACTCTATTCATCCGTGAACCTTGTACTTTGCTGCGTCCAATGAATGGAAGCCACACTAGCTATTGTGTGTGGAATTTTTGAGATGGCATTGTACCGATAATACCACATATATATATATATATATATATATAATACTAGTATCATGTGATTTAAGAAAATATATATATTTTATCTTAAATCACATGATACTAGTATTATATTAATTATATAATTTATAATATTAGTAATAATGTAGTATCATGTCATTAATATAAATTTAAAAATATAATATTATACAAATCAAGACGGTGAATGTAAGCAAATGTTTTTTGATGAAGAAATAAGTGGTAAAGTGAATGATCATTTTTTGTTTTGTTTTGAGTAATGATACATTTGTTTTGTTTATAACATATTAGCCGATAAATAAAAATAAGTAAGCAAATTCGGTAGCATTTTTCTATCTCTTTTTTTCATAGCTGTGATTTTTTTATGCTAAAGTTATATTTTAGCATTATTAAACTAATTTTAATGATAAAAATTATTTTAATTCAATTAAAGTTAAATTTTAATAGTATTATAATACCAAAATAATATTTTTTTTGATATTTTTATTTCAATGATAAAATGTTCAATTTTTTTTTTTAGAATTACTATTTTTTTTTTTCAACTACCATATTCAATTATTGAAAACAATAAAAAAATACTATCAAATCTAAAACATTAATATCAAAGCATTGATGTGAATAATATTTTACTAAAACAAAAGTTATAGTTAGTAGGGTATTTAATTTTAGGAGGAGTGAAAAATTATTGTTGGAGTATAACTTGTTTGTTGGCCGATTAAATTTTAGTTTTAATAGTTTCATTTAGCTCACCGGAATTATTCTTACCGTGTTAAAATGTTATAATTTAATATTTTTGTTTCAATAGTGCTTTTTAAAAATGCTTTTTTTTTAAAAAAATAATTATACTATTTTTCTTAACCAACTGCCATGTGTCATTTTAATAAATTTTTACATGATATGCAAAAATTTAAGTATATGTTATATCTTCTGTCAAATATGGCCCTCTTTTAAATGAATATGTCATAATTAGGAATTGACATTTAAAAATACTTTGACCAAAGACCATCTCTAATAAAAAGTAACAAATGGGTATGTGTCATCATAATTAAGGATAGGGTAAATTAATTTTACTTTACTTCTTATTTTTTCAATTTTGCTAGTTTCATCTTTCAAGTTTTAGTCTTATTTTAATTTCATCATTTTGTTATAATTAACTGTTTACTGTAAACAAAAAAAACTTTTTTTTAAAATTTATATATGCTTCAGGTGTGATTTTTTGCGACGAAATAATGAAATTAAAATAGAAACTAATAATTGAAGAATAGAATTGACAAATTTCCTTTCCCGCCAGCCAAACATACTCTTAGTGTGCCATACCAGCACTTGCACTTCAACCTTTTGAAATTCAAATCAAACATATAATCCAAAAAAACTGCCTGCTTTCGACATATAATCTAGTCACTATGTCATCTTTACTATATAATATCTCATGATTTAGCTTAGTTTAACTTCCGTTTGAAAACAACTAAAAATTAAAAAGAAAAAACATATTGACGAGACTAACGTTGACAAGTATAAAATAATATAATACAAATATACAGTAAAATAAAATGTTTTGAGTCTACCAGCACATTGCCATGATACCCAGCCACTCAATAAAATCTCATTCTATTTATTTCAAAATCAAATTTCACAGGCCGTAAAGTTATTCAAGTTCAATTAGAGATTCGTTCGAGGTTCACTTTCGTGATAAATAAATCTAATTTGAATAAAAAATCAAACAACTCGAGTTTGGTTCAATTAAAAACTCATTCGAGATCGACTTGAAAAAATTAATAAATCAAACTTGAATATAATTTTGAAATTTATTTATCTAGTGACTCAAACTTAAACAATCCATTGCTGCAAAATACAAATTAATTTCTTGGAACACAGACTTGTAGGGATTGTAATCAACTTAAACTATTGTGGATAAAGACTGAATTGTAGGTTGGTACTGACCACAATGATGCATTAGATTTGTGTAAAATATCAAAATGCAAAAAAAAAAAAAGATGGATGATAAATGCGGAGGACAAAGCTTACCCTAACTGCTCATTTCTTCTTTATTGCTAACTCATTCGAGAAGAGGAGCGGTTCACATCACATGTAGTTATTTAAACAGTCTACTTTCTGAGATCACCATAAACTAAAGAAAGAGTAGAGAACCAGCACGATCATTGATTCTCCTAAGCAGTATACATATTGACTTAAATCATATAGCAGATCAATGAACCAAATGTGTATCCTATCACCGAAATCCAATATCATTTCCCACAAATTTCATTTTTTAGATCTGAAAATGCTTTGCAAGAGAGGAGGAAAAAATTTAGAGAGAGAGGGACAGAGCTTTCATGGATTACCATTTAGCGAACAACATTCCTTTCCTGTAGTATCAGCAACTGATGCCCAAGTGCGCTCTAAGTCCCGAGTTAAATCCTTCTCTCTGCCTAGGACAACAGTATTGTGATCAGCATTAGTAATAATGTCAACCTTTGCATTTGGAACCTTCATCTTTGATGTGGAACAAATTGTAAAAGAATTTCTAGCACGGAGGGACATCCAAAAAAAATAAAATCAGAAAAAAAGCACTAATAGAGAGAGAAGGGTCAAATGTTAGAATTGCATGAAATTTGGTGGGTGACTTAGAATCGATGTACTGATCAATACTCCTAACTTTGCTAGGACATATGCCACTTTTCGGCCAAATTCCTTCGTTTTGGCATTCAAAAGCGCGTTTTTGCTATTTTTGGTAATAATGTGCCGCTTAATTTCTGAAGCTGCAGTTATCGTTTAGAGTTGTCCTTTTACCAAATTGTTGACTAAGTTTAGGGCTTTTGATTTATACTTTTAATTAGAATATTTTTATTTTTAGAATTTTTAGTATTTCTCCTTATTTTAATTATTTCTTTCCTAAAGTTATAGTTCTAGTTGAATTAGGAGTTATAGTTCTAGACGAATTAGGTTTTGCAGCCTATATAAAAGGCTATTTTTTTTTATTGTAAGGTTAATTTTCATTCAATAAAGAATTTTCTTTCTGAGATCTTGTTCTCTTAACTCGTGGATTTGAGTGTGTTACGTTTTGTTCGTGGATTCGAGCGATTCTCCAAGAAGCAAGCAACGGTGCCCTTTTTCTTCATAAGCTTCCGCTACATCAGTTGGTATCAGAGCAGGCTTAATCCTGTTCAGATGGCGAATGCACGGAACGAAAACGAAGTCCTTGACGGCGGTGACCGTGAGAAAGATATGGTTTACAGGGGTTGAATTCAGAATTTTCCAGCGTGAGACCCAGCAAGCATTGCGGGAGATCCAAACGACTCTTGCTAGGCTAACGGTAGGGAATAATCAGCGGGGCGACGGTTCTGCGGGTCATCAACCTTACCAGGAGAGGGCTGAAGTTGTTCGTGAACGCCATTGAGATTCCACGTAGGCAGCTAGCCTATGAGGATAACCCGAGTGAGGATGAGGAAGATGCTGAAGCCATACTCCGAAATAATTGGAGGGGTTACCAAGGGGAGTAGGATCGACAGACCTTTCGTATGAAGATGGACATGCCCAATTTTAATGGTCAACTTCAGATCGAGGGGTTTCTTGATTGGTTGGTATTAGTCGAGAGGTTTTTTGATTATATGGATATTCCTAAAGATAAAAAGGTGAAATTAGTCGCGTACAAACTATTGGGGGGAGTTTCTGCTTGGTGGGAGTAGTTGCAAATTAAACGGATGCCACAAGGAAAGGGGATGGTTCGGACATAGGCTAAGATAATGCGACTGTTACGATTTAGGTATTTGCCTCCAAATTATAAGTAGATTCTGTTTCAACAATATCAGGATTGTCGGCAGGGAAGTAGAACAATCGAGGCTTATGTAGAGGAATTTCATAGGCTGTCGTCGTGTAATAACCTGTTGGAAACAGATGCGCAACAAGTTGCTAGGTTTGTTGGGGGACTGTGTTGGGCTATACAGGATCAAGTTGCAATGTAAATAGTTTACACGTTAACCGAAGCCATTGCGTTGGCTATTAAGGCAGAAACTCAATTAGACAGATTGAAGGCGGCGATCATAGCAAGAAATTCCTTTGATTCCAATCGTGTTACAGTAAATATAGGAAAATTCACAATGACTCAACCACCTTTGTCTAACATCACTCGCGAAATAGGTAACAGTGGAGGTCCATCAAAGCCAGCCAACACTGTTCCACCAGAAGTGGCACATCGTAACCCTTGTGCTCGTCCAGGGTTTGATAAGTGCTATAGATGCGGACAGCCAGGGCACCGTTCCAACCAATATCCTAAAAGGGGTACCATTAACTTAGTGGAGCCAGAAGAAGATGGCAGATTCAAGACAGAGAATGACGAGAATAAAATGCCTTATACTTATGAAAAGGAAGAGGTAATGGGTGGCGACGAAGGGGAGCTGCTATCACGCTCTCTGGTGGTTCAGCAACTTCTGTTGTAGGAAAAACCATCTCAATGGCATAATATATTCCGAACCAGATATACTGTGAACAAAAGGGTTTGTGATGTCATTATTGATAGTGGCAGTAGTGAAAATATAGTGTCGAAAGCAATGGTTACCAAGTTAGGCTTGTAGATTGAGAAACACTCTTTATCATATAAGATTGGCTAGATTAAACGGGGTGTTGAAGTGAAGGTAACTGAAATTTGCTGCATTAGTTTTTCAATTGGGAAGAATTATGCAGATGAGGTTGTATGTGACATGGTGGAGATGGATGACTGCCATATGATTTTGGGACAACCATGGTAGTTTGATGTGGATACTACATACAGGGGCCGTGATAACGTATATGTTTTCATGAAGGGGGGCCTAAAGATCGTTTTGGGACCCATAAAAGAGGAATTTTCAATTGTTGAACCGAAGTCAAAGGGCAAGTCAGTATTTCTGATGGATGGGGGCGAATTCATAGAGGAAACTAAGGAATCTAGAGAGATTTTTACTGTGGTAGTTGGGGGAGAAGTTGGCAGGGAGTCTTTGAAAATCTCACCCGCACCTAAACCTTTGCTTGAGGAATTTCAGGAAATTATACCGTCAGAGCTACTAGATGGGTTGCCTCCCATGCGAGACATACAACATCAAATTGATCTCACACCGAGAGCCAGTTTACCTAATCGTCCATATTACCAGATGAGTCCCAAGGAAAGTCAGATTCTACAAAAGCAGGTAAAAGAGTTGATTAAGAAGGGATTGGTGCAGAAGAGCATAAGTCATTGTACGGTACCAACATTGTTAGTTCCAAAGAAGGATGACAGTTGGCGCATGTGCATCGACAGCCAGACAATCAACAAGATCACCATTAAATATAGGTTCCTATTCCTCGATTGAAAGATATGCTAGACATGCTGGCCGGATCTAAAGTCTTTTCAAAAATTAACTTGCAGAGCGGGTACTATCAGATTCGGACCAGGCTTGGAGATGAATGAAAAACTGCTTTTAAGACCAATGAGGGGTTGTACGAATGGTTAGTGATGCCATTTAGACTCACCAATGCGCCTAGTACTTTCATACGGCTCATTAACCAGGTATTAAAACCATTCATTGGAAAATTTATTATGGTGTACTTTGATGACATATTAATATATAGCCAGAACGAATCTGACTATTTTGTGCATTTGAGGGAAGTACTAACAGTTTTGTAGCAAAATAAATTGTATGTTAATTTAAAGAAGTGCAGCTTTATGACTAGCAGTTT
The DNA here is from genome assembly GCA_008638375.1 of Nyssa sinensis. Taxonomy (NCBI): domain Eukaryota; kingdom Viridiplantae; phylum Streptophyta; class Magnoliopsida; order Cornales; family Nyssaceae; genus Nyssa; species Nyssa sinensis. Next base: position 247,499 of record VIRR01000480.1, on the reverse strand, counting down.
GTTATTTTTGGGATTTGTGGTAAGTGCTGATGGGATTAAAGTTAATGAAGAAAAGATTCATGCCATTCGGGAGTGGCCAACTCCACAAATGGTGGGCAAGGTTCGTAGTTTCCATGGTCTGGAAACGTTTTACAAGTAGTTTGTCAGAAATTTTATCCGGATAGTCGCGCCAATTATTGAATGCATGAAGAAATGAAAATTTCATTGGGGAGAGGAAGCAGAACGGAGTTTCACGCTGATCAAGGAGAAATTATCATTTGCCCTAGTTTTAGCACTGCCAGATTTTGACAAGCTGTTTCAAGTAGAGTGCGATGCCTCTATTGTTGGCATTGGTGTTGTACTTTCTCAAGAAAGCAGACCGGTTATGTTTTACAGCGAGAAGGTCAATGAAGCTCGCTAGAAGTGGTCTACTTATAAACTGGAATTGTATGTTGTTTTTCGCGCCTTGAAGGTTTGGGAACACTATCTGGTGCAGAGGGAGTTTGTCTTATTCAGCGACCACCAAGCGCTAAAATTTATCAATAGCCAGAACAGTATCAACCGGATACATGCCCGCTGGATTTCTTTCATACAACGCTTCACTTTCACTTTGAAGCATAAGGCGGGTCAATTAAACTGGGTAGCTAATGCTTTAAGCAGGAGGGCGTTGTTGCTTGTCACAATACAGGCTGAAGTGGTTGGGTTTGACTGTCTCAAGGAGCTGTATGCAGATGATGAAAATTTTTAGGATATTTGGACAAAATGTCAGTCGGGACCTTCCATGGATGGAATGCATATTCAATAAGGTTATCTGTTTCTAGGCAACCAATTGTGCATCACGAGGAGTTCACTACGAGATCAGATAATTCATGAATTACATGGTGGAGGCTTGGCGAACACTTAGGTCGTAACAAAACAGTAGCTCTTGCTGAGGAGAGGTGTTATTGGCCCCAACTGAAATGAGACATCGACAGTCATGTTAAAAGATGCCTCATTTGTTAGGCTGCCAAAGGCCAATCTCAAAATACGGGTCTATACATGCTCTTGCCCATTCCAATAGCACCTTGGGAGGATCTTTCCATGGACTTTGTCTTGGACCTTCCGCGAACACAACGCGGATTTGATTCTGTATTTGTGGTGGTTGATAAGTATTCCAAAATGGCTCACTTTATTGCTTGCAAAAAGACCTCATATGTAGTGCACGTGGCAAATTTGTTTTTCAAAGAGGTTGTTCGTTTGCATGAGGTCCCCAAATCCATCACTTCAGATAGGGACACCAAATTCTTGAGTCATTTTTAGCAGACCTTATGGAGATGGTTTGACACATTCCTAAATTTCAATAGCATAAGTCATCCTCAATCCGATGGTCAAGCAGAAGTGGTGAACCGCATTCTTGGGAATTTAATTCGCTGCATTTCTGGAGAGAAGCCGAAACGGTGGGATCTTGCTCTTGCACAGGCTGAATTTGCTTATAACGGTATGCTAATTCGGTCTACTGGGAAGACCCCATTCCAAATTGTTTATTGTTGTCCTCCACGCCATGCTTTAGACTTGGTTCCTCTGCCAAAACTTCCTGAATTGAGTATTGCAGCAGAAAATATGGCGGATTATATCAAGGCTATTTAAGAAGAGATGCTGAAAAACTTTAAGGAATCTAATACCAAATACAAGGCAGCTGCTGATAACAAGAGACGGGCTCAAGTATTTCGAGAGGGAGATCTAGTGATGGTTAATTTGCGCAGAGGGCGGTTGCAAGTGGGCACGTACAACAAGCTGAAAGAGAAGAAATATGGTCCCTTCCAGATTCTGCAAAAAAATAATGATAATGCCTTTGTCGTGGACCTTCTTGCAGATATGGTCATTTCTCCTACTTTCAATATTGCTGATTTGTTTGAATATCATCCTCCTGATGTGTCGTCTTCTCAATTAACTAACTCGAGGTCGAGTTCTTTTTAAGCAGAGGAGACTGATGTAGAATAGATTGCAGAAGAATTCTTAGCACGGAGGGACCTCCAAAAAAAAAAAAAAAAAAAAAGCACTAGTAGAGACAGAAGGGTCAAATGTCAGAATTGCGTGAAATTTGGTGAGTGATTTGGAATTGATGTGCTGATCAATACTCCTCGTTTTGCCAGGACATATGCTACTTTTCGAGTAAATTCCTTCGTTTTTGGCATTCAAAAGCGCGTTTTTGCTATTTTTGGTAATAATGTGCCACTTAATTTTGGAAGCTGCAATTGCCATTTGGAGTTGTCATTTTACCAGATTGCTGCTTAAGTTTAGGGCTTTTGATTTATGCTTTTAATTAAAATATTTTTGTTTTTAAAATTTTTAGTATTTCTCTTTATTTTAATTATTTCTTTCCTAAAGTTATAGTTCTAATCGAATTAGGAGTTATAGTTCTAGACGAATTAGGTTTTGTAGCCTATATAAAAGGTTATTTCTTTTCATTGTAAGGTTAAGTTTCATTCAATAAAGAATTTTCTTTCTGAGATCTTATTTTCTGAGTTCGTGAATTCGAGTGTGTTACGTTTTGTTCGTAGATTCGAGTGATTCTTCAAGAAACAGGCGGTATCCTATTTCTTTATAAGCTTCCGCTACGTCAATCTTAATGTTGTTGCTGCACTCTAATGGGACTACGTGGTCCCGACTGCCTTGAATAACATTGATATTCACTGCAGAATCTTTCAAAGCTTCAAGGTATTCATCCATTAATTCTGCTCCCCCACATATCACATTATGCATTGTATGCCAAGCTGAATGGTGAGTGTGACTAGTCAAGTCCATGATCATGAAATGTAGATCCCCACAAGATAAAAAAGAAAAATCAATACATAATTTTCCATTAACACAAGTTAAGAAACTAAAATGGTGGTTTGGTTGTTACCTTCTCCCTGTAAGTAGCCTCAAAACCCACTCCCATGTCCTATGGTTTCGGCAGATAAGCAAGCATACACATCGACCCAGGTGCTCATACCATGACATGACTGATGAACAAAACAATAATGGTGGCCACAATCTCTTATCCACAAGCTTTCTGAGCACTCTTAAACTCGCACCCTCTTTAGAAGAAGGGAAGTAAGGCTGAAAAATGATTTTTTTTTTTTTTTTAAAAGATAAGATTGATAGATAGGCATAAAGATGGTAAAACAAATGAAATCAAAACCGGGAAAATCAAGTAAAAAAATTGAAGTTGGAAGAACCTCACAAAAATGGACGACATTTTTTTTACCCTCAATGCCTAACAATTCAATATTTAACCACAAAAGAGAAATGCAAAAGTTGAATTCGATGAATTAGCTACAAAAGGCTGCATTTAGTGTTTATAGCAGACACTAGCAAAGTACGAGTCTGTGTCAGTAAATTATGCACTCACCGGTGCTATCAGGGTGATCGATTTGACAGAATTCAAGTACTTTGCAGCCAATGCCAATGCAATTATGCAACCCATGGAGTGTGCCACCAAATGGAAAGAATTCAATTGAAAAGGAGATATAACAGACTTTTCGATCATATCCGAGTGATCTTTCAAGGTGTACAGACAGTCTCTTGGCTTTGGGCTTCTTCCAAATCCCAAGAGGTCAACCGCAAACAATCTGTAATTTTGCTTTGTAGGATCAGATAGATTAGGAAACACTGTTTCTGTCCAATACAAAGAAGATGAGAGGAAACCATGTAGGAATATTACATTTTCTGTTGGCTTTCCCCTGCAATCCTCCAAAGTGGCTGTCAAACATAAAATGCAAATACAATTTAGTGATCATATCACATGGAATGAGAGCCTATGGAGAGATAAGGTAGGAACTCTCAGTAATGAAGTGCCATTTCATAAATGCAGAACATCATTTGCAAGTGATTCACCATATTAATCGCCTAAAATATATATATATATATATATATATAAAGAAACTTACATGTATACATATAATATATACGCTCAAAGAAATGAGGGTACCTGTTCAAACTAATGTCCAAAAGAGAATTATATGACCCAAAAATCAAAGATCAAGAATTGGAAAATGGAATGATCTTATGGTACCTGTTGATGGTTCTCTGACAACAGCATGAAGCTTCTTATCACCATTAATCGTCCATGAAACACAAGTCTCACGAATTTTTGACCCCACCCAAGTTTTTTTAAAAGTTATTACCCGATCAAAGTATATTTCAACTTATTTTTCAGATTCATGTCTTTTTTAAAAGTATTTAAATTTTAAACGCTTTTAGAATTTTTTTTATCAAATGCATGTTAATCTCAGACGTCTTTAAAAGGCGTCTTAATCTTATACGCTTTTAATTAACCTAAAATTTGAGATTAAATAAAGGCGTATAAATTTTAGACGCTTTTGCAAGACGTCTATGTCTTGTACGTTTTTAAAGTAATACATTCCTTTTAAAAGACATATATAGTTTAAATGCACTCCTTTTTCATTACGCATACATGAATCGTTATTTTTTAAGATTTAGACACTTCTAAAAAAGATATGAGTCTAAAAAATAAGTTAAAATATGTTTGAATCGGATTAATAACTTTTAAAAAAACCTGAGTCGAGTCAAAAATTCCAAGGCTCACACCCACAGTCAGACCACCTATTGTCCACCATCCCACATCCTATTTTCTTGGTATCCTCCCATTTCCTCACGATTCCAAGAAAACACATTTCCCTGAAAACGTTTTTCCTGGCATAAAGAGTCTGAGACACTTCACTTTCTCTGTCATCATTCACAGTCGTCTCCTTGGCTTCCCTGTTTCCACAATAACGAGGGGAGGCGTTTCCTTCCAGGAATTCATCAAGAAATCTGTAAAATAAGCAAAGAAGGAAGTCTAGGAAATCAAGGAATAGGAAAACGATTGAAGTGAAGGCACTAAGGAGAATTTCGGCAGTTTTCTTGGCCATATTTCCAGGGAAAATAACCAGAATGATGAACGGGTCAGTGTAGAGATAGAGGGAGAGGGGAGAGCGGGTAAGTAATGTAGTGTATTGGAATGCATGGAGGCAGCCTTAGTTTGATTGAGTGAGAGAGAATGTGATAAATGTTAGGCCACGTAATAATTGATTCCCGGAAGAGAAAATGAGTAAATTCCCATCAATTGGTGCTGTGGAAATAGAAGTGTCGTATTCGATTCGAGGAAAATTGATCTCATGTAAAGCTAAGCTTGCCCTACAACCCCAACCCCAGCGACCCATCGGGTCCAATTTAGCTGCTTTACTTGGACCATCTTTAAATCATTTTGGTAATCACAGTATTCCACCAAGCATATGGTGGTGGAAGATTCTTTTTTAACTTTGAGATGTTTGCTTCATCCTTTTCCTTTTGTTTAAGAATGGAGTTCCTTTTAATTATGTTTTAGGTTTCCCATAACTCTATGTTCTTTGATATCTGTGATACATGATTTCTTTCTTTGACATTCTGGTATGTTCAAGATTTATAATTATTGTTCTAATTAAAAAAAAAAATCAAATCCCTTTGCTTACTTGGTACACCATCCTGGTGGAGACTGTCCAATGAATGGAACCTCCACTCTACACAATCTCCCCTCTCTCTCTCTCTCTCTCTCTCTCTCTCTCTCTCTATCTCCTCTTTTATTTTTCTATTTTCTATTTTAAGATTTACTCATAATTCAGCCCTTCCGCAATCTGAAGACATTTCAAAGCTTTTTGAACCTATGAGACCAGACATTTAATTGGAGCATATTCTTGTAAATATTGCAAAAACAAATGTTCATTTGTACAAGAATTGGGGCAATCAACATTATTCATTATTCTTTTCCCCATTAGTTTAGTAAGAAAAGTTTCCCCGTTGGGTTTCATGTGATTGGTTTACAAATTTGACAATCTTTCTTTTTTTAAAAAAATAAATAAATAAATCAGCATTTCCCTCAATTACTTTTTTCTCATGCTTAACTATTGAATTTGACTATTATTAATGCCACTATGACTTTTAGTTTTAGCAAAGTTGTAATACCCCGACCCAAATTAGCACGAATATCGAGGCAGTCGGGTCGGGCAACACTATATCAATTGTACTTAGAGCTGTTTAAGCCTATATTTTATGAAAATCGTATATACGTGTATATACGAAGATATATATATATTTGTGTGTATTAAATGGGTATATATTATGTATTTATACATTATTATAATATAGGATATATATATATATTGTATATAAAATAAAAATATCAAAACTAACCCTACCTAACCTATACCTATAGGTATGGAGAGGGGTATGGGAGAAATCAGAAAATCATGGAGGAGGGCATGGTCAGCCATGCTTTGTTGAGTGTGGATGGGGCAAAGAAATATAAATATATATTTTATATGAAAGTGTATATACATCTCTTTGTGTGGGAGTGAGGAAATTAGAGAGAGAGTGTGACAGTCTCCATATCCAGGTGGCCAAGCCACTGATTATAGGCTCGGTTGAAGAAGAATTAGAGAGAGAAAGCAGTAGAGAGAGAAAGAAAAGTTTTTGGAGCAGTGGAGAAACCGAGAGCTTGGAGGAAGGAGAAACAGAAACTAGGTAGGTATATTCTGACTGAACCTATGTCCTTTTGTGTTTTAAATCGAATTAGTTGTGATGGACTTGCTAAGATATAGAAAAAAATTAAAGAAATGAAAGTGCCGTACATGGTCAACAATGGCAGATTTTGGTAGGTCCATTTGATCACGATTTTAGGACTTAAAATGGGTAGCCAAGTTCATTAGGAACCCAACGGAATTTGAACCATCTAAAACGGTTGAGAAATGGCCATTTTATGGCCGATTATCCTTCACCGGTGCAACGCCGGAAAAACCGAAAATGGGTTTTGAAAAAACCGTGGCATCCGAGGTCCAAAGCTAGTTTAAATTAATTATTAAAACGTTAGGATGCTTTTGGTACAAAAATCGTAAATTTTGGGCTTCAAAATGGTGTAAAACCGTGGGTTGGCCGAGATTCCGGTGACCGGAATTGACAGGGACGACCGGAGAAGACCACCGGAAAAACGGGGGGGGCCATGTCGAGTCAAGACGGGACCGGATCCGGGTCTGGGTCGGGTCGGGACCCGACCGGATCCAACGGGGCAATGAAACTGCACCGTTTCATTAAAGTGGTTTTAAAATTTTAAGTTAGGGCTGACGTCATCATGACGTTAGCATGACCTCTTGAACCGGTTCTCTGAGTTAGCCTGAACCGGCTGGTTCAGTGCATAACCGGTCCGGTCTAGGGTTTTGTTAAGTGAACCCTCTGGTCCAATGTTTTAAATAAAAAAACAAATAAACCAAAACTTATGATATTTACAGTTTGGCCCCAACTATTCAACCTATTGCAAATCTAACCCCGGAATTTGAAAATAAATTTCAAATGCACCCCTGATAAATAATAAAATAATAAAATAAATTATTTAAATAATTTATTAAATAAGTAAAAATTACCATTTTACCCCTAGGTCACAAATAAGTCAAACGAAGTCCAAATGGGGCGAGTAAATAGTCAAACTTTATTATCTCGAGCATTCCGGATCTAATGGTAGGATCCGTTTTACGAGACGAAACTCCGAACATTAAAATACAATGAAAACAAATCTTAAAATGACCAAAATACCCCTGTGTCCTGACAAGGCAAGTTATATGGGTATTCTTACTATCTCGGACCCACTGAATCCAACGGTGAGGTCAAAATTATAAAAAGAGGTTCCAGGAATAAAAGTACCTATAAAGTACAAAAGACAGTTTTGCCCTTTTTAATCCGGACGTCCGATTTAAGATCCGTAAAAGCCTAAACTTATTTTGTTCGACGTTCCGGATACAATGACGACATCTAAATTAGTAATCGAGATACCGATAGACAAGATTAGCAAATTTGAACATCGAGTATGGTTCGATTACAGTTATAGACTGAGTTATTTTCAATTGACAGGCACGTCAAAAGAAAAGGGGAAGGAGACTTTAATTAGTTGAACTACTGAGAGTCATTTTTGAGGTAAGTAATTCTGACGCTTTAATATGGGTTATTCCCAGCCAGTCACGTTATTGTTCATATGCTGCCAATTTGTACTCCATTACTACCTGATGCACTTGATTTGAGCTAATCGACTTGTAGATATCAGTTTACCTGATTTTGGATTTGACTTGCTTGCTTACATCACTTTGAGATTGATCATTGATATTTGAATATTATTACACTATCGTACCATGACCTAGTCTTGAGATACATTCTACTGATTCCATACACTTCGTGTTTTGTTGTTTGTGATATCAAATGTTGGTACGATTGTACATCTTGTATGGGATTTTGTCGGTCATGATATTTGGTGTGTACTCGGGGTTGTGCTCAGTCACAATGACCCATCCATTCACAGATTGCGTGGGGGAAAAGACCCATTAGGGTCTGTTGTGTCCTACGGGACCTATATTGAAAAGAGCTCTAACACTTTTCAGAGAGCCCGAGGAACCGTGGCAGATCTGAGCGTGCGTTTTAGTGGGGTATGCCGGGCCCCGGGTAATTCACGTATATCTGGGTTATTTGAACTCGATGTTAACTTATTCTTGTTTCCATTGTATGATCATATTTTTATACCCTGTGAAATGATCATATTGTTGCAAGCATGGTATATCTTTGATTGGCTAACGTATTGTTGTGGCAGCAATCCATCCTGATAGGCCAGATCCCAATTTCATTTGGCTTTGTTATTGACTCTTGTGTTATATTGTGGGATATGCCTTTTGGACCCTCGGGTCGATACCTTGCACATTTGGGTGACTGGCTACGCCTTCATTATTGCCCATATTGGCTATCTGTTATTCCTTGTTCTATCATTTCATTGGACAAACCCGAACCCACATTAAAGCCAGGAAATTACTTATTGGGCTATTAGCTCACCCCTCCTCCCTTAAATTTTTCAGGACAACAAGAAATCGGGGAACCCTCAGGCGCTCCAGGGATTTAGACGCTGCTAGTTACTGGTAGTTGTTTGGGCGAGTTTTGTATTAAGTTAAATATTGTCAGGTCTTAATACTCCCATGTCACCACGGTCCTGTTTGTTGGTTTTGTTTTTGAAGGATCTGTATTTAACACTTATAATTTTTGGACATGCATCAAATGGTGAACTAACTGTGCTACCAGATATTTTAATGATTAAGAAATGCTTTTGTTAAAACTTACCCAGCATTTCAGATCCTTTTGGACGGGGAACGGCCCATGGGCCGCAGACCTGGGTCACGGACCCCTAATCCGCATAGGGTGGGTTCTGGGTCGTGACAGAGTGGTATCAGAGCATATGGTTCTAGTGGTCCATGGGAGATTAAGATTGAAGTATTACAACTCGCTAAAGTCTGAGGGTCATAAGTCTAGAGGTCAATTAATTACCCAAGTTTTGTGGACTGTCCTTTTTGCAGTGTATGGTGCAGACTCGTAGTAGGGCCATGGAGTCTGACCGAGAGCGCATGGATCGTATGGAGGAGATCCTGAATCGGGTGGTGGAGATGATGCCCCAAATGCAGGCCCAGGCAAATGGGCCAATGCCACCGAATAATCCCCCAGCCCCAGAGGATAGACCCAGGCGTGAGGAGGACCCCACTTACTTTTATAAACGGTTTCAGAATATGAAATCGCCTGTGTTCGATGGAAAAGGGGGACACTCAGCAGCCGAAGAATGGATGCTTGGAATGGATAAGGTTTTCAAAATTATGACATGTACAGACACTCAAAAAGTGGGCTATGCCACTTTTATGCTGACGGGGGCAGCACACATGTGGTGGCTTTTGCAGGAAGCCCGGGAACCTAATATGGCTTGGCCACGATTTGTGGAGATTTTCAATCAAAAGTACTTCCCTCGGGAAATTCAGAATCAAAAGGCCGCTGAGTTTATCACCCTTCAGCAGGGAGGCATGTCTGTTGAGGAATACGAGACCAAGTTTACCGAGCTGGCCAGATTTGCCCCAAATGTTATAAATACGGAAGAAAGAAAGGTCCGCAAGTTTGAAAGCGGCCTCAGATGGGCCATTAAAGATAGGATTCGACCTCACCGACTCAGTACCTACGATGAGGTAGTGGAAACCGCCATGATCATAGAACAAAGCAGGGAGGAGTTTGAAAAAAGACGGAAGAATCAGAGGCCTGGGAACCACAAGAGTAAGGGGCAGGGATCTTCATTTTCTGGTACTAGCACGGGATCACGTAATTTTAGTACGGGTTCTGGTCAGAAGAAGGCCAAGTCACAAGACGGGGGCACGTCTAAATGTCCCACCTGCCAGGGATTTCATAAAGGACCATGCTATCGTGACACCAAGGCCTGCTTCAATTGTGGACAAGTCGGGCACTTCAAGAAGGACTGTCCCAAGAACAACAAGTCAGTGGTCAATACTGCATCAGTTGCATCGGCTTCTGTGACGAAACCCCAGCAGAAGAGTGGAGGACCCAAGATTGAGCAGCAGCGACCGGGGAGGGTCTTCGCTATTACACCAGGGGATGTGCAGGCCACTACCTCGGTAGTTGCAGGTACCATTACAATTTGTTCTCAGCCTGCACATGTCTTATTTGATACTGGGTCCACACACTCGTTTATATCACCGACATTTTCTAATAGAATAAACATGGAAGCCCAACCCCTAGGTTTTGTGTTGACTGTCACTGTACCATCGGGGGAGTCATTATTTGGAGATACTATATATAAATCTTGCGGGGTTGAGATTATGGGTATTCAGTTCATGGTGGACCTGATACCCTTAGAAATCTGTGGATTTGATGTGATTCTAGGCATGGATTGGTTAACTGCGAATCATGCCACAATTGATTGTGAAGCTAAGAAGGTTCAAATACAGGGCCCAGGGCAACAGAAGGTTATCTTTGAGGGGACGGGAGTAGTCACCCCGCCATATTTTGTCTCTGCCATTCAGGCCAGACGCTTGCTCCGAAAGGGGTGTCATGGGTTTTTGTGTAGCATCATGGATGCCCACTCACAAGAGCCTATTCTGGATCAGATCCCAGTTGCCCGGGAGTTCCCTGATGTATTTCTTGATGACCTTCCTAGCATGCCCATAGACCGAGAGATCGAGTTCTGTATTGATGTGATTCTCGGTACGACACCAGTGTCTAAAACCCCATACAGAATGGCACCGACTGAGCTGAAGGAATTAAAGCTGCAACTGCAAGAATTGCTAGACAAAGGATTCATACGGCCTAGCTCGTCGCCATGGGGTGCCCCAGTGTTGTTTGTCAAAAAGAAAGATGGGACCTGTCACGACCCGAAACCCACCCTATGCGGATTTCGTGTCGCGGGGCCGACCCTAAGGCCGTCCCTACTTTTTCCATTCCTATATCATAGTACTAATATGCAAGTACCAAATTCTTAAAACAATAACAACGGAAGTTTATCACTACAATAGTCAGCGGAAGTCTTAACATACATCATATGGTTTTACAGTACCAAGTCAAAACTAAACATAACCAGCACCCGTGGGTGGTGAATACATGGGAGAATTAAAACATAGTCTGATACAATTCTTCAAAATATCCCCCTATGCTTCCAGACTCCTATTGGGGTCTTGCGGTGTCATTACCTGAAAAGGGGTAAGTAGGGTGGAATGAGCTACAAGAGCCCAGCAAGTAAATACAGATCTCCGACACTGGTATCGAGGATCATAAAAGAATATGAATCCAAGGATAAGAATATGATAGCCAATCATAAAAATAAGATGCTATAATAGCCAATGGAAACAATTTTCATGATGGCAAATGAACAGTGGAATCACAATGTGTAATCAGTAGGAATGGCATAACAATGTCCTGAAATTCTCGACGATAATACAGTAACAAGAAATTTCTGCCAATATAATTGATCACAATAAATCAATAAAGGAATATCTCGCAATACAAGATAATCACAAGAATAATGTAATTCAACAATTATAGTTGAGCAATCGTGTAAGAGATGCTTTTGTTCTGTGTCAGGGCTTGATATGCCCTCGGTCCTTGGGGGCCCGGTTTACCCCCTTCAGTGCATTCCAGTGTATGGCCATATGTCCGTTCACGGACTCGACCTGAAGGTCTTCAGTGAATTTAAAAGCATCGAATGGATATTGTGACTGAGCACAAATCCAGTATACATAAACATTTCATGATCATAAATGGTTCCATAGGAGTATATAAAAATGGAATATCATCAATTCAATGGAAACATAACAATAGGTATTTCAAAACACGGTTCAACATGATAACAATGGTACAACAATAAATCAATGTCCACCAGATAGAACAATATCACGTTGTGGAGACAATAACATCAGATACGCTTAGGAGTACAAGTTTGGCAGTAAAAGAATGAACTTGGCTTGATAACACCACATGGAAGAGAAAGGGTATCTACTTACCTCTAATGAAATCTTAGCTTAGAAATTCGTGAGTGGGCCCTTCCCCTTCAAGTTCCCTATATATCAATAAACGTGTTTCAGAATAAATGTTTATTCATCAATCTTACGTCTCGTCATCTTAAGTATCTCTAATGCCAATTTAGACTTCACCATTGAGTCCATAGGGTTCGGAATAATAAAAATTCACTAGTTCTTTAATTTAATCGGAGTCCATTTGACTCACTTATGAAGCAGGGGTATTTTGGTCATTTTTACAAGTTGTAACTTTTCGGGACTCCGTCTCGTGAAACGGACCTCACCATTGGACTCAGAGCATCCGAGATAATAAAATTTGACTAATCATTTACCTTATTTGGACCTCGTTTGACCCACTTTTGAGTCAGGGGTATTTTTGTAAAATTAACATTTTTCTGTTGGGCCTTAGTGTAATTATTCAAAACTTTTGGGGCCGGTTCATAAATCCCATAAACTGCGGTCTGAACCAGTTGGTTCAGACCCCAAAACCCTAAACCGGTCAGCCTTCCACCTGAACCCAACGGTTCAGTTTCATTCAAGAACCGGAATACAATAACCCAATTCCCTATCCCTATCTAACTGGTTCAGACCCCAAAACCCTAAACCGGTTAGCCTTCCACCTGAACCCAACGGTTCAGTTTCATTCAAGAACCGGAATACAATAACCCAATTCCCTATCCCTATCCATGGTTCGGTTAACCCCTAAACCCCATCTCTATTTATTGTCTCTGCAACCAAACAGCCCAATTGATTTTAATTTTACATTCAAAACGACATAGCATCACTGCCCCTAATCACTTTCGGTCGGGTCCCGACCCGGTCCGACCCAAACCCGGTCCCGTTATGACCCGAAGAAGCCCCCGACTATCCGGTCGTCTTCTCCGGTTGGTTTTCCGACCACGGTCACCGAAAAAATGCAATTCTTCACGGATCTTCATGGTTTTACGTCCAAAATTCACTGTTTTTCTTCCCAATGAAATCTAAAATTGCAAGGAATACTTTAGGACTGTTTTTAACCTCCAACCTCATCGGTTTCATGTACCCATTCCCAGTTTCCGGCGTTGCACCGGTGAGGGAATAACCGGCCATAAAATGGCCATTTCTTGACCATTTAATCTAATTCAAAGTGTTTTGAGATCCTGGGGTAATTTCCTATGCATATTATGGTTCAATTTTCCATTTAGGTTCACCTATTTTAAATCACCATTTCTAACCGAAACTCAATTTCTTCTTTTTCTTTTGTTTTTCCTTCTTTGTTTCAGATCCTACTATTCCAGTAAGCAATTCTATAATTATACAAAGTGAATTTAAAGAACAAAGGCGTAGGGGTTTACCTGTTCTCAAGCAACTGCTATCCCTCAATTTTCAGCTTTCTCTCTCTATCTCTAATCTGATTCTATTTTTTTTCTCTCTTCAAATACCTTCTTTATTCCTTAACCGACCCTCAGTCGGTGGCCCTTGCCACCTGTAGCTGCGGTGGCAGCATACCCGAGCACCCAAGACACCTCACCAACTTTTCTTATATATATATATACATATATATATACATATTATTCAATTTACCATATATATATATATTTATATACCGTACTCAAATTATATATATACATATGTATTCATGAGATCACCTAATACATTATTATGCATACATATTCATATACACATATCCATTTAATTATGCAACATAACTTAAAACAGTTCGGGTTTTATTATTGTATCGACTTACCTCGATATTTGTGCCGTACCCCGGGTCGGGGTATTACAGGACCATGCGGTTGTGTGTTGATTATCGCGAACTTAACAAGGTCACCATCAAGAACAAGTACCCACTGCCAAGGGTGGATGACTTGTTCGATCAGCTAAAAGGGGCACAGATGTTTTCTAAGATAGATTTGAGATCGGGTTATCACCAACTTAAGGTTAGGCCTGAGGATGTGCAGAAGACGGCATTTAGGACCCGATACGGACACTACGAGTTCCTGGTAATGCCATTTGGGGTGACAAATGCCCCAGCCGCATTCATGGACTTAATGAACAGGGTCTTCAAGCCGTACTTGGATGACTTCGTGATAGTATTTATTGACGACATCTTAATCTACTCTAAGAGTCCAGAAGATCACAAAGTGCATCTAAGAAAAGTTCTGCAGAAACTGAGGGAGCAGAAACTGTACGCAAAGTTGAAGAAGTGTGAGTTCTGGCTTCCCAGCATATCATTTTTAGGGCACGTGGTTTCTAAAGATGGCGTTTCAGTGGATTCACAAAAGATAGAAGCCATCGTGAATTGGTCCAGACCGACCAGCGTCACTGAAGTCCGGAGCTTTATGGGTTTAGCTGGGTATTATAGGCGCTTTGTCCAGGATTTTTCCAAAATAGCCGCGCCGATCACACAGTTGACTCGTAAGAATACCCCATTTGTATGGACTGAGGAGCGAGAGAAGAGCTTTCAGGAGCTGAAGGACCGTCTGGTATCAGCCCCTATTTTGACAGTACTAGATGGGATCGAAGGCTTCGTGATTTATAGTGACGCCTCACACCAAGGCTTGGGGTGTGTGCTGATGCAGAGGGGCCGGGTAGTAGCCTATGCGTCGAGACAGTTGAGACCCCATGAAAAGAACTACCCGACTCATGATCTGGAGCTAGCAGCTGTAGTGTTTGCATTGAAAATTTGGAGGCATTATCTTTATGGGGCGACCTGTGAGATCTTCACAGACCATAAGAGCCTCAAGTACCTTTTTACACAAAAGGAGCTCAACATGCGGCAACGCCGATGGTTAGAGCTGATTAAATATTATGAGCTTAGCATCCAGTATCACCCCGAAAAAGCCAATGTAGTAGTTGATGCTCTCAGCCGTAAGTCTTCAGGGAGCCTTGCTTGTTTGTTGACCACACAGCGAGAGATACAGAGGGATCTAGAGGAAATGGGAATTGAAGTGGTTCTGCACAGTACTAGAGCAGTACTTGCTAATGTCACTGTCGGACTGACAATTGTGGACAAGATTAGAGGGCAACAGAAGCACGACGAGAAACTGGTCAAGCTCCGTGAAGAAACTGAGTCAGGGAAGAACTAAGAATTCGTGGTGCGCGATGGAATGCTGTATTATAGAGATCGA
The DNA here is from genome assembly GCA_008638375.1 of Nyssa sinensis. Classification (NCBI taxonomy): domain Eukaryota; kingdom Viridiplantae; phylum Streptophyta; class Magnoliopsida; order Cornales; family Nyssaceae; genus Nyssa; species Nyssa sinensis. The sequence continues at coordinate 232,045 of VIRR01000480.1, read as the reverse complement.
ATTTGTGTGCCAAACACGCCCAAGATCAGAAAAGAGATTCTGGATGAGGCACACAATTCGAGATTTGCTGTACACCCAGGAAGCACTAAAATGTACCACGACGTCAAGACGACCTACTGGTGGCCAGGGATGAAGAAGGACATAGCTGAGTTTATAGCACGATGTATTAAATGCCAGCAGATTAAAGTCGAACACCAAAGGCCGAGTGGACCATTACAGCCGCTCCCAATACCCGAGTGGAAATGGGAGCATATCACTATGGACTTTGTCTCCGGGTTGCCTAAGACGCCTCGAGGGGGTGACTCGATATGGGTGATTGTTGATAGATTGACAAAATCGGCTCACTTCCTAGCAACTAAGACAACCCAGTCGTTAGAGCGATTGGCAGCGCTCTACATTCAGGAGATTGTTCGACTGCACGGAGTCCCAGTATCTATTGTGTCTGACCGAGATCCGAGGTTCGTGTCCAAATTCTGGAGAAGCTTACAGGAAGCAATGGGCACGGGGCTCAGCCTCAGCACAGCCTACCATCCCGAGACTGACGGGCAGTCTGAGAGAACCATTCAAACACTGGAGGACTTATTGAGATTTTGTGTTTTGGATTTCAAAGGGAGCTGGGAGGATTCACTTCCACTGGTAGAGTTCGCCTATAATAACAGCTACCAGTCTAGCATTAGGATGGTTCCATATGAGGCACTATATGGTAGGAAGTGCCGGTCTCCACTGTGCTGGACTGAAATAGGCGAGAGGAAGTTATATGGCCCTGAGATGGTAGAGCAGACTTCAGAAAAGATCCGAATAATCAAGCAACGACTGCTAGCAACCCAAAGTCGTCAAAAGAGCTATGCCGACGTCCGGAGACGTGAGCTAGAATTTGAAAGGGCGACCTTGTGTTTCTAAAAGTGTCACCCATGAAGGGCGTGGTACGATTTGGGAAGAAAGGGAAGCTGGGACCCCGCTACATTGGACCCTTTGAGGTTATAAAACGAGTCAGACCAGTAGCATACCGACTTGCGTTGCCAGCGGAATTAGCACATGTGCACAATGTCTTCCACGTATCCATGTTGAGGAAGTGCTTACATGATCCCAGTCAAGTAATCGAGCATGAACCGCTAGACGTTCAGAAGGATCTAACTTATATTGAACACCCAGTGCAGATCCTAGATCGTCGAGACCAAGTTCTGAGGAACAAATCTATTCCCTTGGTGAAGGTACTCTGAAAAAATCATCAAATTGAAGAAGCTACTTGGGAAAGAGAGGATGTCATGCGAGCTAAGTACCCCCAGTTATTCCAGTCTTAGCACGAGCAAGTTTGAGGACAAACTTATTTTAAGGCGGTAAGGATGTAATACCCCGACCCAAATTGGCACAAATATCGAGACAGTCGGGTCGGGCAACACTATATCAATTGTACTTAGAGCTGTTTAAGCCTATATTTTATGAAAATCGTATATAAGTGTATATACGAAGATATATATATATTTGTGTGTATTAAATGGGTATATATTATGTATTTATACATTATTATAATATAGGATATATATATATATATTGTATATAAAATAAAAATATCAAAACTAACCCCACCTAACCTATACCTATAGGTATGGAGAGGGGTATGGGAGAAATCAGAAAATCATGGAGGAGGGCATGGTCAGCCATGCTTTGTTGAGTGTGGATGGGGCAAAGAAATATAAATATATATTTTATATGAAAGTGTATATACATCTCTTTGTGTGGGAGTGAGGAAATTAGAGAGAGAGTGTGACAGTCTCCATATCCAGGTGGCCAAGCCACTGATTATAGGCTCGGTTGAAGAAGAATTAGAGAGAAAAAGCAGTAGAGAGAGAAAGAAAAGTTTTTGGAGCAGTGGAGAAACCGAGAGCTTGGAGGAAGGAGAAACAGCAACTAGGCAGGTATATTCTGACTGAACCTATGTCCTTTTGTGTTTTAAATCGAATTAGTTGTGATGGACTTGCTAAGATATAGAAAAAAATTAAAGAAATGAAAGTGCCGTACATGGTCAACAAGGGCAGATTTTGGTAGGTCCATTTGATCACTATTTTAGGACTTAAAATGGGTAGCCAAGTTCATTAGGAACCCAACGGAATTTGAACCATCTAAAACGGTTGAGAAATGGCCATTTTATGGCCGATTATCCTTCGCCGGTGCAACGCCGGAAAAACCGAAAATGGGTTTTGAAAAAACCGTGGCATCCAAGGTCCAAAGCTAGTTTAAATTAATTATTAAAACGTTAGGATGCTTTTGGTACAAAAATCGTAAATTTTGGGCTTCAAAATGGTGTAAAACCGTGGGTTGGCCGAGATTCCGGTGACCGGAATTGACAGGGACGACCGGAGAAGACCACCAGAAAAACGGGGGGGGCCATGTCGGGTCAAGACGGGACCGGATCCGGGTCTGGGTCGGGTCGGGACCCGACCGGATCCAACGGGGCAATGAAACTGCACCGTTTCCTTAAAGTGGTTTTAAAATTTTAAGTTAGGGCTGACGTCATCATGACGTCAGCATGACCTCTTGAACCGGTTCTCTGAGTTAGCCTGAACCGGCTGGTTCAGTGCATAACCGGTCCGGTCTAGGGTTTTGTTAAGTGAACCCTCTGGTCCAATGTTTTAAATAAAAAAACAAATAAACCAAAACTTATGATATTTACAGTTTGGCCCCAACTATTCAACCTATTGCAAATCTGACCCCGGACTTTGAAAATAAATTTCAAATGCACCCCTGATAAATAATAAAATAATAAAATAAATTATTTAAATAATTTATTAAATAAGTAAAAATTACCATTTTACCCCTAGGTCACAAATAAGTCAAACGAAGTCCAAATGGGGCGAGTAAATAGTCAAACTTTATTATCTCGAGCATTCCGGATCTAATGGTGGGATCCGTTTTACGAGACGAAATTCCGAACATTAAAATACAATGAAAACAAATCTTAAAATGACCAAAATACCCCTGTGTCCTGACAAGGCAAGTTATATGGGTATTCTTACTATCTCGGACCCACTAAATCCAACGATGAGGTCAAAATTATAAAAAGAGGTTCCGGGAATAAAAGTACCTATAAAGTACAAAAGACGGTTTTGCCCTTTTTAATCCGGACGTCCGATTTAAGATCCGTAAAAGCCTAAACTTATTTTGTTCGACGTTCCGGATACAATGACGACATCTAAATTAGTAATCGAGATACCGATAGCCAAGATTAGCAAATTTGAACATCGAGTATGGTTCGATTACAGTTATAGACTGAGTTATTTTCAATTGACAGGCACGTCAAAAGAAAAGGGGAAGGAGACTTTAATTAGTTGAACTACTGAGAGTCATTTTTGAGGTAAGTAATTCTGACGCTTTAATATGGGTTATTCCCAGCCAGTCACGTTATTGTTCATATGCTACCAATTTGTACTCCATTACTACCTGATGCACTTGATTTGAGCCAATCGACTTGTAGATATCAGTTTACCTGATTTTGGATTTGACTTGCTTGCTTACATCACTTTGAGATTGATCATTGATATTTGAATATTATTACACTATCGTACCATGACCTAGTCTTGAGATACATTCTACTGATTCCATACACTTCGTGTTTTGTTGTTTGTGATATCAAATGTTGGTACGATTGTACATCTTGTATGGGATTTTATCGGTCATGATATTTGGTGTGTACTCGGGGTTGTGCTCAGTCACAATGACCCATCCATTCACAGATTGCGTGGGGGAAAAGACCCATTAGGGTCTGTTGTGTCCTACGGGACCTATATTGAAAAGAGCTCTAACGCTTTTCAGAGAGCCCGAGGAACCGTGGAAGATCTGAGCGTGCGTTTTAGTGGGGTATGTCGGGCCCCGGGTAATTCACGTATATCTGGGTTATTTGAACTCGATGTTAACTTATTCTTGTTTCCATTGTATGATCATATTTTTATACCCTGTGAAATGATCATATTGTTGCAAGCATGGTATATCTTTGATTGGCTAACGTATTGTTGTGGCAGCAATCCATCCTGATAGGCCAGATCCCAATTTCATTTGGCTTTGTTATTGACTCTTGTGTTATATTGTGGGATATGCCTTTTGGACCCTCGGGTCGATACCTTGCACATTTGGGTGACTGGCTACGCCTTCATTATTGCCCATATTGGCTATCTGTTATTCCTTGTTCTATCATTTCATTGGACAAACCCGAACCCACATTAAAGCCAGGAAATTACTTATTGGGCTATTAGCTCACCCCTCCTCCCTTAAATTTTTCAGGACAACAAGAAATCGGGGAACCCTCAGGCGCTCCAGGGATTTAGACGCTGCTAGTTACTGGTAGTTGTTTGGGCGAGTTTTGTATTAAGTTAAATATTGTCAGGTCTTAATACTCCCATGTCACCACGGTCCTGTTTGTTGGTTTTGTTTTTGAAGGATCTGTATTTAACACTTATAATTTTTGGACATGCATCAAATGGTGAACTAACTGTGCTACCAGATATTTTAATGATTAAGAAATGCTTTTGTTAAAACTTACCCAGCATTTCAGATCCTTTTGGACGGGGAACGGCCCATGGGCCGCAGACCTGGGTCACGGACCCCTAATCCGCATAGGGTGGGTTCTGGGTCGTGACAAAAGTAATGTACATCTGAAAAATCAGGGAGGGAGCTTCCAAAAGTTTGAAAATTGTAATTTTTTTTCTACATTATTTTAGTTAAAAAATTACAACTCGATTCCCCTAAATTATTTTATATATATATATATATATATACACACACACACATAAAACTCTTGTTAAATTTTGAAATTTACATTTTAACCCTTTTAATCGTAATCTCTAAATCCACCACTGCAACTACCCACAAATGTAACTACTCCGAGAATAAGACTACCATTTATTCCTCCTTAATGCTGACATTTTGCTATGGACCAGGTCTATGGAATTGGCCCAAAATTAATATGAACAGAATGCTTGACTTTTAAAAGACGCAAAAATGTTGAAAATGGGCATTCTACTAAAGTGGATCCAAGTTCCTTGAGATGATCTCAGCATGATCAACCTATAGTAACATAGATAACTTCCATGTGCAACTGAACCCCAAAAAACCATGTCATAGTGTCTAGAAATACGTTCATTCATATGATAAAATAGGCAAAGCATGACATGGTTTTGATTCTGATTCACTGACATACAAAGAGTTACCAAGCAAATTAAGGACATAAATGATTAAAGGAAAATGAGAGAGAATTAAATACATCATTTTTATTGGGCTCATCTTCTTAATGAGTGGAGCTCAAATGACCCCTGGCTTGGCCCACGAAAACAGTGGCTTTAACACAGCAACTCCTGGCTCAGCTTGCGCTATACTGAATTTTGGCAGGCCAGTTCTGGACAAGATTGGCTTGGCACATCAAGAGCTTAACCTGAATTTGAGCATAACCTGCATATGACTAAGATGAGCCCGAACACCTAGATTCAGCTGGGGTCAGCCCTAATTTTCAAGGAAAAAAGAATAATTTGTGACTAGGGTTTAAACATGTATACATCTTGGACAAAAAGAGGCCTTTTTTGGCCAAAATGAACAAGCTAAATAGGAACACTCAATGTATTTCCAGCGTAACTTCAAAAAAAAAAAAAAAAAAAGGAACACACATAACAAACCAAAATGCCAAAAGATATTCTATGAGAATGGGTATGAGGTGCTTTCAATCATTTGTTGAGCAAAATGAATCATATTAGGCTATTTTAACAAAAATGAAGCAACATCCATAACCATGATAAAACCTTTCAATTGCAAAAGAGCCGGTACCAGTACAAATTGGTGAGCAATAAATAAAACAGTGCACAAACACATTGAACATCTTAAATGTGATAATTCTTAGTATACATATTTGATATACTACAAAGTGACAGACCAATCATCACTTGACACGTATGCCTTCAGATCAACCGTGCTCGGCCATTCCGAACAGACCTACAGAACTTAAAGGGTTGAGCACATACCTACAGAGCATATCTACATCCTTGCAGAACTTACAGGTCTGAGCACAGACCTTCAGAGTACTCTCCGTGATTCAGAGCTCATTGCTGCCTTAAGATCTGCCGAGCAGAGAATAAGGAAACAGTCTTCTACAAGGAAACTGTCACACATGGTTATCTCTATTGATACAATATCCAACAAAGTAACTGCCTTACTCCAGTAATCAAATCCCTACTTTCATGGCTCCAAATCCTAATCAACTTAGGAAAGCCACCACCTATAAATTAAACCCTAAAGGTACGCTTTATTTTCTATGCTCCTTATTTGGCTTTCATTACAGTCTTTCAATTCAGTTTTATTAATTTAAACATCAGAGCGGCTACTGTTGGAGCCAATCCGGTAGTCCTTTGATCTTCTTCTTTAAGTGTTCTTCAGGGAGCCCAGCTTGGAATCTACATTGGCCAAAAAGTGCAGCCTCAATTTGGCGCCGTCTGTGGGAAACGACAATCACCAAGTGCTCTACTGATTCAAAACTCATTCTCCTTTTTGCTAAAGGATTATGGCTCCCAATCTCCGACCAAGGAAGAATACTCAAAATCCTCAAAACCCTCAACCCCGACCGCCTGCCAGACGAGGAAGAGGACAAACGATTGATCCTGTACGACAAGAGCTCGACCAAGTCAAACAGAAAAACCAGTTAATACAAGAACAACTTCTAGCCATGTTCAGGACTCTGGCAATGCTCACTCAGAATCATGAAGCCAATCCTTTGAATCCACTTGTCAACGCGACTAATTAAAGGGAACAACCTCCTACTACTACTCACGTTCATAGAGATCCCCAACCGTCAACAGCCGCAGGCAGAAGGATCCCAACCTTTATTCCAGAAGTCTATTACCGGAGCACCACTAAGGCTTCGGGAATGAATCTGGCACCACAATAACCTCAGCCCCAAGCAACACCTGCACCTCCAGTCTAGGAGGATCAAAATAATCTCCCAGCCATGGGCCAGGATCATCCTGTCCCTATAGGCCCTGAAGCCACAAGGCTTGACTCGCAGCAACCAATCTTGCCTAGGGGCTCACAAAGAGCTGAAGAAGTTGCAGAATCTATGGACCGCACTATTGTTATGAGGGGTGTTCAAAACCCTCTAGAGCAGGACGAGTTAACAAGGCTGCTCGGAAGGTTTGCCACACCATTCACCCCTGCTATCATGGCTGAGGAGAGGCCGAAAAAGTTTTTTGTCTCGAAATTCACTCCCTATGATGGGATAGGGGATCCTGGGGACCACTTTTCCCACTAGCAGCACACCATGGCCCTACACGACACTTTTGACGCCTTTATGTGCCGAACGTTTGTAACCAGCCTTAAGGGTACTGCTCTGAAGTGGTTTCATCACCTCCCACCGAACTCGGTTACCAATTTCTATGAACTCGACAGGTGATTCCTGGACAGATTCATGACCAGCAAGAGGTTGAGGAAGGGTCCTAAATTCTTGCTGAATGTAAAGCAGATAAAGGAAGAGTCCCTCAGAGAATACATCGCGCGCTTCAATGCCGAAATCACTGAGGTTACAGACTACAGCTCCAGTTTCCTTGTAGCTGCTCTGGCCTCTAGCCTTGCTCAAGAAGGCTTTAGGGATTCCTTGACCAAAAATCCCCCTGCCGACATGGCAGCCCTCATAGACCAAGCAAGGAAATACATTAACCTAGAGGAAGCCAAAGACACCTCCCGAAAGATTAAAGAGTAAGCCCAAAAAGATAACCAGAGGAAAGATAATCAAAGGAAGGATGACCAGATGAGGGACCCTAGTACGGCTAGAAAGAGGGTCAGAAGCCCAGAGAAAACAGTGGTGCTTAGAACTTCATATAATTTAGGGCTAAGAGTTTTCACCAATTTTACTCCTCTGAACACCTCTCTAAATAACATACTACGGCAAGTCAGATCTCGAAAAAACTTGAGATGGCCAGACCCTTTGAAAGGTGACCCCAGCTACAGGGATCAAAGCAAGTATTGTGATTTCCAAGGACCGTGGGCACACAACCAACACATGTAAGGCTCTTAAGCACGAGATTGAGCAGCTTATAAGGAGAGGGCGACTACAGAAATTCATCAAGCAGGACGGAGGGTAGAACCCCCGTGATGATAGGCCCCAACAGAGGAGGCCTGACCAGAGGCAGGAGCAAAAGGAAGGACAGAATGAGCCTCCACGGTAGAACAACCAAGTAATCTTTGTCCTACATGCAGATTCCTCTACAATAGGAACTTCCAACAAATCAAGGAAACGTTATGCTCGGGAGGCCAGAGCTACTCCCAACATCATACAGATCTCTAATGTGGAGAAAAGATTAACGCCGGTGCCAGATATCCAGTTCTCGGATCAAGACCTGGTAGGAGTACACTGTCCTCACAGTGATGCCCTTGTCATCTCCCTTAAAATTGCCAACTTTGAGATCCGAAGAGTCCTCGTAGATACTGAGAGTTCAACGAACATTCTGTTCTACGAACCTTTCAAGTAGATGAAGCTCAACCCTAGTGACATCACGCCCACTAGTGTAATCATGGCGGGTTTTGATGGAAATCTCAACACTCCATTAGGAAGGATTGACCTTGCCACTACTGCTGGAGAAGGGGACAGACAAAACACCACAGTAACCGAATACATGGTTCTGAATGCCAAATCCCCCTACAATGTCATAATTGGGAGACCTTGGCTACATCAGATGGGAGCAATCACCTCGACCCTCCACCAATGCCTAAAGTACGTCCACGATCAAACTGTCTACTCTATAAAGGGATGCCAGCCAACCTCTAGAGAATGTCATGCCCTCACACTCAAGGTCAAGGCCCCCAAATTGTAATTACTGCATACTCGTGAATGTGGGGATCCAGTCTACTCCTACTATCACGAGGCAGAAGACTGCCCTTCCAGAATTGACGAGCCACTAAACCGTAGAGGAAGGAACAGTAGGGCCAAGCCCACAGGGGAACCCATTAAAGTACTGGTCAGTTCGGAACCCCAAGGGCACTACCTACAAATAGGCCTAGACCTAACACCTGCCGAGCAGGATGAGATGGTAGAATTCTTGAAGAAAAACCTCTCCGTGTTTGCTTGGGAAAGGAAGGATATGGAAGGTATAGATCCAGATCTCATCACTCATAAACTAATGGTGGATCCAGACCACCCACCAGTAAGACAGAAAAGAAGGCCACTCGCTCCAGAGCGGCATCAGATTATCAACGAAGAGGTCCAAAGGCTACTTGATGCCAAGATGATACGAGAGGTATTTTATCCTGATTGGCTAGCCAACACTGTTTTGGTCAAAAAGAAAAATGGAAAATGGAGAGTCTGCGTTGATTATACAGACCTCAACAAAGCTTGTCCCAAAGATAGCTTTCCTTTACCAAGGATAGATCAGCTAGTTGATGCTATTGTAGGGCACGAACTCATAAGATTCATAGATGCCAATTCAGGAGACAATCAGATCCAGATGTACCCTCCAGACCAGGAAAAGACAGCATTCATAACCGAACGAGGTCTCTATTGTCATAGAGTGATGCCGTTCAGACTAAAGAATGCTGGGGCCACATACCAACGTCTGGTCAATAAGATGTTCAGCCCTCTGATTGGTAGTACCATGGAGGTCTATATTGATGACATGTTGGTCAAGAGCCTACGAAAGGGCAGCCACATCCAGCACCTGACTCAAGCATTTGATATCCTGAGGCAGTATAAGATGAAGCTCAATCCCTCAAAGTGCACCTTCGATGTAACAAAGGGAAAATTTCTAGGGTACATTATCTCTCGGAGGGGTATAGAAGCAAACCCCACTCAAATTGGGGCTTTGGTTGGACTGGATTCACCAAAGACCAAGAAAGACATTCAGGCTCTGAATGGTAGAATAGCAGCTCTGAGTAGATTTATCTCCAAATCCACTGATCGTTGCCTACCATTCTTCAAAGCTCTGAAAGGTAACAAAGCTCTGCAGTGGACAAAAGAATGTGAAAAATCCTTTCAAGAATTGAAGGAGTACTTAGCTTCACCTAAGCTTTTATCAAAGCCAATCTAGGGGGAAAAATTACTTCTATACCTACCAGTCTCTGAAAACGCCGTCAGCTCTGTACTGGTCAGGCAGGATAGAGGCATTCAGAGGCCCATATTTTATGTCAGCAGAGCATTATTAGATACAGAGAAAAGGTACCCCGAGATCAAAAAATTGGCCCTTGCGCTAATAGTATCTGTTCGGAAGCTACGGCCTTATTTCCAAGCACATCCCATTGAAGTCCCAACTGCCTACCCCTTGAAGTCAATACTGAGGAAGCCTGAAGTCTCAGGGCGATTAGTTAAGTGGTCAGTGGAACTAGGGGAGTTCGACATATGCTATGTTCCACGGATCTCAATTAAGGGCATTTGTTGCCGAGTTTACTCCAGCACTATAGAACAGAGCCTGACTTTTTGAAAGTTTGTGGACATGGCAGCTTTATACTAATAGATCATCCACCAACCATGGCTCTGGATTCGGTTTGGTGTTGCAATCCCCTGATGGGCTCATAGTAGAGAAGGCAGTCAACTTGGGATTCAGAGCCTCCAACAATGAAGCAGAATACGAAGCCCTTATCTTAGGAATGAAGCTAGCACGAGAATATGAGGCTCAGAATCTTGAAATCTTCTCTGATTCCCAATTGGTGGTCAGCCAAGTTTAGGGAAAATTTTCCATCAAAGATGACAGGATGCTTCGGTATTCAGAACTGGTCAACTTGTTGAAACGCTCCTTCCAAGCATTCTCAATCCAAAAAATAGAAAGGGGTCAGAACTGCAAAGCCGATGCTTGGGCAAACATGGCGTCCCACATGAAGTCAGAAAGGGATACTACGCTAAGAATCTCTCATCATTCAAGGCTTAGCATCGAAAAGATCTAAGTCGTCCAGATTACAGAACAACCTCAGAACTGGATGACTCATATCCTCTAGTACTTGGAAGAAGGGCTCCTCCTAGAGGACAAAAACAAGGTAAAAAGGGTCCGAATCAGAGCAGCTCAGTACCTTGTCATGAATGAAAGGTTGTACCGAAGATCTTATTCTCAACCACTATTAAAATGTCTGTCTCCAAAAGAGTCCCAATTTGTCTTGGAAAAAATTCATGAAGGAATATGTGGAAATTATAATGGGGGCAGAACCATAGCATACCGAGCTTTAACACAAGGCTACTACTGGCCTGGAATGCTGAGGAAGGTGAAAGAATGCACCCATAAATGTGATAAGTGCCAAAGGTTCGCTCCCTACCAACACCAGCCCCGCCATAAGCTCATCCCTATCACAAGCCCATTGCCTAAAGCTACATCGAACAGGAAATATCTACTAGTAGCTATTGACTACTTCTCAAAATGGGTAGAGGAAGAGCCATTAACACACATTACAGAGAAGGAAGTCAAAAGTTTCACTTGGAAGAATATAGTCTGCAGGTTGGGCATACCACGAGTGATCGTCTCAGACAACGGTACGCAATTTGCTGGCAAAATCTTTAAAAAAAATTTCTAAGACCTACATATCAATCAACATTTTTCCTCACCTGGTCATCCCCAAGCCAATGGGTAAGCAGAGGTCACCAACTGAATGATCCTTGACGCCCTTAAGAAGAGATTGGAGGGAGTTAAGGGAAAATAGGTTGAAGAACTCCCTAGAGTACTCTGGGCCTTAGAACAACTAGAAGAACTCCAACATCGGAAACTCTCTTTTCACTTGCCTACGGCACTGAAGCGGTGATCCCTATTGAGATCGGTATGCCTACCCTAAGGACTGAAGCTTCAACCAAGAGACCAATGATCAGTAGCTCATAGAAAACTTGGACTTACTTGAAGAAAAAAGGGAGCAAGCTGGGGTCAGGATGGAAGCATATCAGCATAGAATGGCCAGCCACTCTAAGCTGGGGCTTAAACCTACCAGCTTCTAAGTTGGAGACCTTTTCCTAAGAAGAGTGTTTCAGAACACCAAGGACCCCACCATGGGAAAGCTATCACCCAACTAGGAAGGCCCTTATAAAGTGACAAAGACAGTCAGACCTACCACTTATTGGCTAGAGAGCATAGATGGGAAACCTGTTCCCAGGCCTTGGAATATAGAATGCTTACGGAAGTATTTTCAATAAAGAATTTTTCCTTTCAAAAATTCCATGAAGTATTTCCATCTCAATGTACAGACTTTATGTCTGGTCCATCTCAATGTACAAACCTTATGTCTGGTCCATCTTAATGCACAGACCTTATATCTGGTCCATCTCAATGTACAGACCTTATGTCTGGTCCATCTCAATGTACAGACCTTATATCTGGTCCATCTCAATGTACAGACCTTATGTCTGATCCATTTCAATGCACAAACCTTATATCTGGTCCATCTCAATGCACAGATCTTATGTCTGGTCCATCTCAATGCACAGACCTCGTGTTTGGGCCATCTTAATGTACAGACCTTATGTCTGGTCCTTCTCAATGTACAGACCTTATGTCTGGTTCATCTTAATGTACAGACCTTATGTCTGGTCCATCTCAATGTACAGACCTTATGTCTGGTCCATCTCAATACACAGATCTTATGTCTAGTCCATCTCAATGTACAAACCTCGTGTCTGGTCCATCCCAATGTACAGACCTCTTGTATGATCCACCTCACTAAAACTACTTGGTTATTTCCTAAGCTAAAGCGAAAAGGCTTAATTCAGTTGCTCTTCTACATAGCTACAAACATTCTTTCAGTCGGACACCCATTCCAACCGATTGTTATGATTCAGGTTGCTTAAAGCTCTTATCAGTTAGTTCTAAAGAAAGGTGCTGATTATCAATGATTTTTTCTATACAAGTCTTTTAGCTCGGTAGTAAAGCCCTGGATAGTTAGCTTCTACAAAGCCTGCCATTCAAGTTGCTTAATACAAGTCCAGATTCAAATGCCTCCAATTTCAGAACCCAGGTTCAGTTGCTTATTATTTTCCTACTTTCAAGAAACTTGTATAATTGTTACAATTTGGTTCAAGTTATTGCAAGTTATGCAACTCGGAAGGCAGCCCATTATCCATGACCGATCAAGGAATTACAGTTAGTTCTTGAACAGGTTTGCTTACTTCAGTTACAAGTTCCAAGGGTCAAAGCCCATTTATACACTACAGAGCATGAATAAACTTGGGACAATACAGAGTTTACTTGGCAATCACAACAACTCTCAAAATTCACAAATACCAGAGCGAAGACACTGAAAGATCTGAAGAAAGACTATTCCATTGATAAATATGGCCTAGTACATTGAAGTTCAAAAAAAAATTTTTTTACAAAAAGGTCCTAAGCCTTGTCAGAAGGGGCTGGGTCCAAAGGCGTGGCCATGTCTTCCCTGCTTAGAGCAGCAGTAGGAGGGGCAGTTTCAAGAGCAACAATCGACGACACATCAAAATCAGGAAACTTGAGGAGAAACGTGGATTGGAAGTTCTCAAAGCCGAATTAGATCAGCTCGTCACCCATCTTCTCAACTTCCTCCCTCATTTCTGCCTCGGTCTCAGTCCTGGCGTGATCAACTACGTCTTGGAGCTTTTGATCAAAGGAGCTTCGAAGATCAAGTATCTCCCTCCGAAGTCCTTCAGCCTCTCGAGCATGCAGATCCCTCTCAGATTCCAGAACGACCAAGTTGTTGTTGGCCTCCTTCAGACTCTCCTCTACAGCATGAGCCTTAGACTGAGCTGTTCCAAGCTGCAGTCTGACTTCATCCAGCTTGGCCTTAAGTTTTTCAACTTCCTCCGAATTCAGAGGAGTCACCATCAGAGCAGCCAAACTATGCATACTCTGCACGATACAAAGTAAACAGATCAAGACAAGTACACAAATGAACAAAAGAAGGACAAAAAAGACTTCAAAAGTTACCTTCATATGGAGACTCATCATCTCGGTCATCAGCTTCTCAAGATTCTCTCCCGTATATCGATGAGGGCTCTTGGACCAGATGTTGTCAAAAGCCTTCTTGGCAATCTGGTAATTTGGGCCCTCAGGCTGTTGGGGGGCTTGGGTAGCCTTTTTCCCCCTCCTAGTTTGCTTGCTCGGGACCAATGGGGTAGGAGGGACCACAGATATTGGGGTTGGAGCTTCCCTCTCACCCTCTGGTGGAGTGTCTTCTAGGGAGGCAGAAATCAACCTCTTCCTTTTTACCTACAGGGAAGGCTCAGGCTCGAATTGGGAAGAAGCCTCCCCCACCAACTGTGGCTCCGGTTCTGTCCACCTTGATGTTAGCTTTTCCCTGAGCTCTGCGGTACGAGCGTTAGCAGCTATCAAATTCTCTAGAGTGACGATGACGGTATGAGCTCGGTTGGAGGTCTGAAGAAGCTGACGATACTGATCTTGAAATTCGGTGGTAAAGATGGATTTCTTCTAAGCACTCCTATCTGCACAAAAACAGGAAAAATCATTTTAGTTAAGAATTTCAGAAGTCAGAACAGAGCCAAAATGGCCAAAAGAAAAATGGGTCTCACCCTTATGTCCTGTGATATGAGAGAATGTCAAGATATGGTCTTGGAAGTCTTCACGCTCCCATCCTCCTCCAATAAAGAAGTACCACTTCTTCCAAGTTTTATTGGAAGTAGGTACAGAGGACAGAGGTCTGAACCCCTTCTCGAAAGACATATAGAAAAGGCCTTCCGACCTCATATACTTCAGATCCATATTACTACCGATCAGATCTACCGATACATCTACATCGTTCAAATACCCTAACACTATAAACCCTAAGAGGTGCCGCCAACTATTAAGGTTAAGGTCCGCAGGGCAAAGATTGAACCAACAGAAGAACTTCCTAACTAAATCAGGCAGTGGAAGCCTTAAACCCATCTCAAACCAAGCGAGATAAACACAAATCTCACCATCTTCGATATCGTAAGGACGGTCTAGTGGGCTCGGTACCATACACGTGACATTTGAGGGAAAATTATATTTCACCCTCCACTCATCTAATAGGCTCTAGGTAACGGCACTTTCGCCCTTTTCTCTCTTGGAAGGCCTACTAGAGGCTTCCCCAACCCTATTTCTGGGTTCTATAAAGGCATCGACTACCCTAACCTCAGGACTGTGGGGGGATCCTACAGACTTATTCCCAATATCATCGGTGGTAAGATTACCTACATTTTCTACATGAGACAGCGTAGCCGTCTCCAAAGGGTTCCCTATGCCGTCTCTAATACCAAAAGATGAAGAATGAGCAGACATTGCTCAAAAAGAAAACAGGGAGGACAGAGTTCTTAATTGAAAAATGAAAAGAAAGGGAAGACTGGTCGAACCTGTTCTAGACCAGAGCCTCAGACAATGGGTACTCTTCAAACTTCAAGGTCGCGTAAACCCAATAATGGCGGAAAATTCTTCTAATATAGTGAAAATGGCAAGGAAAGAGTCATTTCAAACCTTCCCCCTTATTTATATGTGTACAAAAGTGTAGGCCTACCAAGCCGAACCACCATAACGGTTATGTACAATAATGGCTTCGAAAGCCCAACCATCGGCTGCGCAAAAAATGACGCACCAACAGTCACCTTGGAAAACGAACAGACAGGGCGCATGGCTTTCCAAAATCATATAGCCCTAGTTGCTCGTTGACATCGAACTAGGACTTAGGGGGGGAGTAACTGATATACCACAAAGTGACAGACCAATCATCACTTGATAGGTATGCCTTCAGATCAACCGTGCTCGGCCATTCCGAACAAACCTACAGAACTTAAAGGGCCGGACACATACCTCTAGAGCATATCTACATCCTTGCAGAACATACAGGTCTGAGCACAGACCTTCAGAGTACTCTCCGTGATGCAGAGCTCATCGCCGCCTTAAGATCTATTGAGCAAAGAATAAGGAAACAGTCTTTTACAAGGAAACTGCCACACATGGTTATCTTTATTGATACAATATCCAACAAAGTAATAGCCTTACTCCAGTGATCAAATCCCTACTTTCATGGCTCCAAATTCTAATCAACTTAGGAAAGCCACCACCTATAAATTAAACCCTAAAGGTATGCTTTATTTTCTATGCTCATTATTTGGCTTTTATTACAGTCTTTCAATTCAGTTTTATTAACTTAAGCATCGGAGCGGCTACCGCCGGAGCCAATTCGGTGGTCCTCTAATCTTCTTCTTTGAGTTTTCTTCAGGGAGCCTAGCTTAGAATCTATATTGGCCAAAAAGTGCAGCATCAACATTAATAATGTCTTATTCAGATTTCTTTCTTCTCTTACAAAAATTTAAAACAAAGTTTTCCAATATAATAATTACCTCAAATGGAAGTCTCACAAAAGAGGATGCTCAATGTTTTTCAGCTTTTGTCATTTTCCTTGTTCATGGGTTCCGAGCTTACAACCGGAAGACTTCTTCTGTACTAGAGGGATGTCAACCTTCTCTCTAATGGTGTTTTCCTATTGCTAACTACAAACCTGTTCACCCCCTTCCACATGGGCATTATTGATGGGAAATCTTCATCTGGGATCTGGCTCAGCTTAGAGATGTCCTTGATCTAGGCAACATGCCGGAACCACCTTTCTGCCTTGGCCTCTTCTGACATGTCTAAAGGATCAGGTTCCTTTACTGCAGATCCCTCTAAGCTTTTTCCTGTCCAGCCACTCCTAACGTTCTGGTTTTCAGGCGGTTGGGGTGAGCTCCCCGTCATATTTGTGGCCTCAATTGTATTCACCTTTCCAGAATATCTAGTACTCCCATTCTCCTTGCAATTAGTTTGAGAAGTGATGTTGCACTTTCTTATCAGTAGGAGCTTCCACTCTCTATCTTTTGTCAAGAAATCAAAAAGAGATATCAGAGGGCTACCGGATTGGCTCCGATAGTAGCCGTTTTGATGATAAAGTCAGAAAAAATAAAAGAAAAACTGTAATTAAAATGAATTGAATGACTGTAAATTAAAAGCGTACCTTAGAGTCCAATTTATAGGTTACAGATTTTCTTAATCTGAGTAGGATTTAGAGTCGCAATAATAGGGATTTGATTGTTATCCGATAATAACAGTTACAATGTTGATCTTTGCGCTCTGTGAGAATAGCAAGTGAATGATATCCAAGAATGGCAGTTTCTTTGTTATGCATTGTTTCTTTATCCTCAAGTCAGTAGGCTATCCGAGGTGGGGGTTAGCTCAGGACCCCTCTGTGCGTGTGGTCAATATTTTTTGCTCCGAAGGTGAAACCAGATGTCACGACCTGAAACCCACCCTGTACGGATCTCGCATTGCAACCGCCACCCTCAGGCCCGGAGGCCCTAGGGCAAAGGCTCACATAAGTAGCGGTATCGAATAGATGTGTGACATGCGATTACGGAAGCGTGAAAAAATTTTTCTTTTCTTTTCTAAATTTTAAATTACGCACATCCGTCCGGTACTGCCACTATTCACATAGCATATACATGATTATACTTTCAGAGCATAAATAAAAACTTAAAAACTTTATAATATTACATGTCCACTGCCCTGAGGGCTTAATACATATTCTTACACTATCTACTAATACAAAATGTACTATTAGAGTTCATAGGGTTTCATAAAGAAACTACTTAAACACGACTTCCCAAAATGGCTAGACTCATCTTCAATGTCCTCAAAATCAGTCTAGCGTTAATCACTTGAAAGGGGGGTCCGAATAAAATCCGGGTAAGCTAATCTAAGCTTGTGAGTAATTCCAACATTCTTTATGGGGTTTCAATTAGTAGTGGTTTAGAACATAAGAGTTTGTAAAACAATCACTAGCAATTGTTCGTATACTTTGAACACAAAATATATGCATTGCTTTAACATATAGCTTTAAAACAATTTAAGTATTCAAGCTAAACATGTACATATAACTTCAAAACATTTATATATGCATAATGAAAATGAGGTAAAACCTGTTTCTGTTTTCAACATAACATCTTATCTCTTTCATTAGTGGAATCTGTTTCGAACCAGACTCCTATTTTACATATAAGTGAAGATATCTTATGCCTGGGGGATTAGATCCTGCTACCTGGCATTTTACACGGCAATTGAATTCCGAAGAAGCCAAAATCCTGTCTATTTTACAGGGCAATTGAGTTTGAAAAACCCAAAATCTTGTCTAAGTGCATATGCACCATTTATATTGCATTTAAAATACATCTAACACATGAGTATGTCAAATAGATATTTCTCGTGAGCACGTTAAAACATAACGTTCATAACTTCGTGATAAACATTCGTATACTTGAAATAGGCAAACTCAGAATATTTAACAAGATTTTTATTTTAACTCAGACATGCTGAAAACACATTTTTAAGAAAACTGTAGAGAAACCATTTACTGAGCATGTCACAATAGGGTTTATAAAAACAAAAATAATTTAAAACTGAAATCATGTAATATACTGAATTTGGAATTCAAATACTTCGTATCTTTTGAACTTAAAACCTTTTCAAATCCATGGAGTTAAATCTCCACTTCAAATGCAGGGTTACTCACCTTATACTCCTGGGTTAGTGCTAAAAATGCGCTTTCCCACTTCCTTTGTAGTTCCTAAGAACAATTCATAATAACCTCATTAACTTCACATTCACCGTAATAACACTTATTGATGCTGCATAACTTATGCTTAGTTCGTATTAGATCCTAAAACAATTTCATAATTCCATATGTACTTAATTTAACTCGTACTCTTAACCTATGACACAATGTAATGTATTAGAAATTTAATTTATTTCAATTTATACTCTTCTGGTAGCTCCATTAACTTTAATTTAAATTTATTTACTTCACATGTTTACGTGTCGTGTCTTTTCGTATTTCACTTGCCTTAGTTTAGTACTTCGGCAATATTTCAATTTATAGTCATCTGACAGATGCTATTCATCAAATTTTATGTTCTTTTATTTAGACATTTCTTTTGGTCGAATAGACTCTACCATTGAGTCCGGAACGTCGAACAAAGTTGGTTTAGGCTTTCCTAAAAGTTAATTTGGACTTTGGTATGTAAAAGGGCAAAATGGTCATTTACTTATTAACATGTCATATGTTTTCGTACTTCGTTTCATAGCTTGGACCTCACCATTGAGTCCAGAATGTCGAAGAAAGTCAATTTAGACCCTCTCTGGTTTCAATTTGGCTTTAGGGGTACTAGGGGTAATTTGGTCATTTTTCCCCTTTACGTGTCTTTATTTTTTGGGGCCCCGTCTCACAAAACGAACATCACCATTAGTCTCAGAATATCCAAAATAGTTAAAATACAATATTTGTCACGCCCCGAATTCCGGCAAACCCGAGGCGCGAGTAACGAGACAAAAAGAAATAAAATAATAAAAGAATAAAAGATAATTAAGGACGATCACATACATTCTACATACTGTTCTGATACATACATAAGGTCTGGTCCATTTATTTGCAACATACAAAATAAAATACAGTCTCGGGCTTATGCCCTTACACAATATCAAAAGTGCCCCTTGGGCCTAACATAGTCCCTAATCAGATCATCTCCTCATCTCGTACAGCTGGGACATCATCTGAAATGTTTGCCCCACTAAAGGGGTCAGCTCAACATGCTAGTACAATATAATGCTAATGCAAGAAACAGAACTAAGGTCGTGGCATGTGCAAGTGTACAGTTATTTCTATATGGCATTCGATATCATGATGGCAGCATATAAACAATATGCAGTATATGAGCAGTATGCGTGACACACCCATACAACTCTATGCCACCCATGTCTCATGATACGGTCATTCTCCGCTGGCATGAGTACCGCCACGTATGTCTCGCTTCACGGTCCGGAATCCGTCAGGCAGGCAAGTACCTATTAGCTGATTTTGGGTTTTTCACCACAGGATCTGCACCCTCATAATGCAAAGCACCAAGTGCTTACCCAGACCATGTCCAAGGAATCACACTATGCCAATATGCTCTGATCTCATCATGTCATAATGCAATCTCAATGATGCATCTCATTCATACATAAAACATGCTTTCAAGTACATATTTCATAATGTCAACAGTTCTCCAAGCATGTGATTCACACACTACACTAACACATTCAATATACACATAATCATCTTCCACATCATCACCCAACATCAGCAAGATAGCATGGAACACATAAGCATGTAAACATTCAAGCAACAAGTGAACAATCAAGGCAGCAAATCAAGTATTCCTAATCTTAATTCTATTTCTTACTTAGCACAATATATTGTACCTGATAACCGACCTCGACTCAGGGAAAGTATACTCGTAGTAAAGTGAAATCACTGTAAGAACACCGAAGGTCAGGTCACCTTCTCTTGCCTTTCCGTGTCCCTAAAATCATAACATGAGACTCAGTTCAATTGTCATTTGAATTATGCTATTCATAAAATTTTATGTCTTTATCTTATAGTCTTCTATTTTGCTAAATTAAACTCTACTATTGAATCCGGGACGTTGAAGAAAATAAGTTTAGGTTTTCGTAGAACTGAATTCGGACATCTGGGTTCAAAAGGGCAAAACAGTCATTTTGCACTTTTCACGGGTCCTTACACTTCGAGACTTTTTTTTCACAAATCGGACTCCACGGTTGAGTCTGGAATGCTTGAAATAATAAAGTTTCACTATTTGTTTACCTAATTCGGAGTTCGTTTGACTGTACTTCAATTCAAGGGCATTTTGATAATTTTATATGTTGCTACGTGTCTTTTATTTTTTGGGACCCCGTCTCGTAAAACGGACCTCACCATTGGTCTCAGAATGGTCGAGATAGTCAAAATACACTAATGACTTGTCCCATTTGGACTCCGGGTTATTTTCGAGTATTTAAAATAATTAAATTAAAATAATTAATTAATTAATTAATTAATTTAATTATTATTTTATTAATATTCAATTCTGGTGGGTCAAATCGTAATTATTTAAAGGTTCAGCGGTTAAAGTGTAATTATTTAAAGTTTCTGGGTCAAAGTACAATTTCTAGAAAAAGTACGGGTGGATTTGTAATTTCCAAAAAGTTCAGGGGCAATTTTGTAATTTGAAAACCCTTATTCTCAATTTGGATAGCCAAACAGTGGCTAATCCAAAACAGGGATAGGATATCCCTGTTCCAATTCAATTCAAAATTTTCAATTTCTTAAGCCTACAACCAAACAGCCCCTTATCCAATTTTAATTTAAAACAGCAGGCCGACACGTGGCAGGGGCGGTTCGGCCCAAGCCCGACCCGGACCCGACCTCGACCCGAGACCCGAACCTGAACAGTGTCTTCCCCCCGTTTTTTCGGCGAAGCTCCGGCCGCCTTCTCCGGCGCCGGTGGCCGAAATTTGCAGAAAATCAAGTTTTCAAACTTGATTTTCTTGGTGTTTTCGAAGCCTCTTTCAATTCCAAATCATTCTAAAACATTTTTGGAACACTTTAATACCATTTTGAACCTCCCAATCGTGTTGAAAGACCTGGATTTCTCCCCCATGGCCGTGACCCATAACTTGCTTTTTCTCTCTCATCTCTCACCCATTTTAACTGATTTTTTCTTGCAAAATGATCTACATTTCATACACTACAATGTCCAAGACTTTAATCAATTCAACATGCTCTAAAACAGATTATGAATACATGATATTTCTAGAGAGAGAAAATAATGGGTTTAGTCATTTTACCTCCGTTTCTCTCTCCTTCTCTTAGTTCAACCACTAGACCTCAGTGTGCTCTTCACCTTGAAGTTCCTCCCTCTGTTTTCCTTTCAAAATTAGGACACACTTCTTTCTTTCTCTTTTTCTCTTCACTTTCTCTCTCTCTATATCTCTCTCTCTCTCTCTCTCTCTAAAATCCCACGTTGGATCTGTCCCTCTTTCTACTCTCATATACACCCTCAGACTTCACCACACACACACGCCTGACCTCTTACACTTCTCAGCTTCACCATGCCACCTTGAGTGGCCCACACTCAACCCCCCCACGTACACTCCACCATATACAGCACACACACACACTCTGCTACCCGCAGACACACACACACACATAGTCACACACCTACTTGCACACAAACTGACACACACAACCACCTACACATCTCCTCTTTGAGTGTTATACACTCAATCCCCTTACACACACACAACCGTGCACACACTCCACTTGATGCACTATATATACATGTATACATTTATACAACACATAATACTTTACACATCATTTACCACACATACACATATATACATGCCATGCACACACTGAAATATATTAGACATATGCATACACTACCATTTACACCTACACATTTTGCACACATGCACACATTTGAATTTATCACTACCAATAAAATTAATAATAATTATAATAATAATAAAAAAAAATTTAATAACCAAAGGAAATTTTATATATAAAAAAAAAAAAAAATTCCGGGTTATTACATCCTTCCCTCCTTAAAGAAATTTCGTCCCGAAATTTAAAATAACATAAAAATGAAGGAAAATACATCACTGATTAAACAACTCGGGGTACCTAACTCGAACCTAGGCCTCACGCTCCCAAGTAGCCTCCTCGACTCCATTATGGTTTCGACGAACTTTGACCCAAGGGATGGTCCTGCCTCGTAAAACCTGGTCCCTCGAGTCCAATATCTCCACGAGTCTCTGGTCATAGGAAACGTCACCCTCTAGCTGAAGATCTACCCAATCTAATACATGGGAGGGGTCAGGCTCGTCCTTTCTCAACATGGAGACATGGAAGACGTCATGAACTCCAGATTGCTGCGATGGTGAGGCCAGCTTATAAGCCACCTCTCCAACCCTCCCAAGAATCTCAAAGGGGCCTATAAATCGTGGTGACAGCTCCCCACCGCATCCAAATCTCCTCAAACCTCATCTGGGAGATACCTTGAGGAACACATGGTCCCCCACCTCGAATGACAAGGGTCGCCGCCTCCTATCTTCATAACTCCTCTGGCGATTCTAGCTGGCAACAAGCGCTGCCTGATCACTTGTATCTCGTTTGTGGTCTCACGGGCTATATCGGATCCCAAAACAATTGTTTCTCCTACCCCAGTCCAACACACCGGGGAACTGCTAGCTACGGTTGCAGACAACTCTACCAAAGCAAGGTGATCCTCTCAACTACCTCTAAAGTCCATAACGCAGTCTCTAAGCATGCCCTCTAGGATCTGAATAGTACGCCCTGACTGACCATCAGTCTAGGGATGAAGGGTAGTACTAAACTTAGCTGAGTCCCTAAGGCTGTCTGGAGGCTCTGCCAGAACCGGGCAGTGAAACGTGGGTCCCTATCAGAAACAATGGATACTGGAACCCCATGTAGTTGTATAATCTTTCGACATAGTAATAAAAGATCAATGCAAAATGCATTGTAACATATAGACGTGCAGCCTTACCTACGGATCATTCACCTCTCCCTCAGCCAGGCGATGTGGAATGCATTACCTCCTCCCATTACCATCTCCCCCGTAGGCTTCGCCTCACCGGCAGGTGTGCAGCGGCGTGCAGACATCTCCACACTCCCTGCTAGGGTCTGGTGCTAATCCCATCTGTAACGACTCACTCCACATGGCACAACACATAATGAAATCCTCAAAACGCATTGGCTCATCAAGGCCAACCCCTTTCAAATTCCATCCATGCATCACGACTCACCTCTACAACTTATCACAATAAAAAGTAAAGGAAACTTCTCACTAATCACAAAGATACCCCAAGGTCTTTTCACACATACTATGTCATCTCACCCACCTCAAATTAATCCATGAAATCACCTAGTGATTTATCCCGATGGTATAAATACACATTATCTGTACCACAATGCAATCCCATCATCCAGTATTTTCTAAGTACCCTAATTACCCATAAGATATCAACAGTACAATCTAAAAGTAAAGCTATCACCTCCCACTTTAGTCTATATATAACCGAGACTAAGTGTCATGTACTAATAAGGACTAGCCTATTCATTTCATGTGCACATACATCGATTGGGTATACAAATGTAGACAATGTAGTTTATGTACTCTAATCATGAAACTTACGTCAATATACCAAGGTTCAGAAGAATAAAACATTAAACTCTTCACCAATTTCCACTACGAACATACATCAATTTTCACACACATGGAAACATGTTTAAGCATTCCCTTATATATGCATCAATAATAATCACTATATATAAAAAAAAAAGTCATAATCGTAGCACTATAACGGTCACTAAACTAGCATGCTTATATAGAGTAAACGTATAACATTCAATAGCTAACATGTAGCTCACCACATCAGCACCCAGTACAAAATTTTCATTCCAGGAATACACATATACATAAATAAGTACACAATCTATTGTACAGGTGACCAGGCACATTCCCAACCCTACGGATATCCAGGCTCATAGCCTATCTCACTGGCAACAAGCATATAGTCTACAGTTTAATCTCATTCGTTATACTGTATAAAGGCAAGCATTGAATCCTAGATCATCAATAACCAAGTATACCCCACATTGTACAATTTCACAACTAAGGTAACAAGCACTCCTCTAATCATGTAATCCAAACCAACCTAATTCAAATTTAAAGTTTAACCCCTCTTAACCCACAATAAAGTCAATCTACAAAGGATCTACGGACACCCTATGAAATAAAGAAAAACATCTCCCTCAGGAGTACACATCGCCTCTCTTCCCCTGTAGCAGCCTATACTCATCTAAAGTGTAAATAACCGATCTATCTCCAACACAGCACCAATACTAGACGCATCAAATAAGATGAAGAATCCAAATAAGGCACGCGGTCAGCTATCTCTATCGAGTAGTCTCTACAGATTCTCGTCAACATCACACTACCCCCAATGTCATGGCAACATAGTAATTATGAATGGATGAGATGTACTATGGTCTATCAATATGCTAGTCCACAAACTAACACAAAAAAATGTACCTCACGGCTCTGAAGGTCCAAAAGGATAGGTGACTCTAGGCTAGCTACTGTATAACGCCACTCTGAGTGGTCTGGTCCTACCTATCACCCCTCTGACTGAGAGTCCTGACACTCAATGCTGTAGGTGCATGCTGAAAATACGGTGCCGGGGGTCCCTGACCCAATAGTGGCCGTGGTAGAGGCACTTGGGTACACTGATAGTAATGTGGCTCACCTAAGTCCTGGGAAATCGGCCTCTGAGGACAATTGGCCCTAACATGGCCAGCCTGGTGGCATACAAAACAAAGTCGCGGAGTCCCCCGTCCTTGACTCTGTACTGGTGATGGGAATGACTCCTGACTAGACTCGATCCTCTGTCTCAAGCTGGGGTCCCTCAAGGGACAAGTGACCATCTTGTGGCCAGGCTCTCCACAAATAAAACAAATAATGGTCCCTTGGGATGTGTATGTGAATGTGGAAGAAGCACCAGTCCGGAACCTCTTCAATAGCCTCCTACCAGTGTGAGTCTGGGTGGGTATAGACATCCGTGTAGCAGCAGCACGAGCTCGAGACCTCTTCGATGGCCTCTTACCAGTGTATATCGGAGTAGAGCTAGGGATCTGTGCTAGAGTCACCTCGTTCTGGGTCTGGGGCTCTCTGACTCCTCTAAGCTCAGCCAACTCCCTCTCAGCCCTGACCGCTCTTGTCACTACCTCCTGTATAGTGTGAAGGCATTCCCGCATAATGGTCGCTATGTCCCCAGAACCACTAGTCTGCCCTACCTCCACTGGAGTAGGTGTAAAAGTGACGGCCTCCTCAACTGCAACATCTGTCGAAGCAGTAGCTTGGGGCCAACTATGCCACGGTGGTGCAGTGGTCCTAGGCTCATCATGTCTAGGTGGCATAAGTCTGGGGGTAGCTTGTCTCGGTGGCATGTCTACAAGTTCAAAGAGAAGAAAAAATTAATACCCCATTAGACACAGGTGTTAAAAGAACATTAAGTAGGTACTTTTCAACACTTCACAATTTCGAAGTAACAACCACAATATATCATGACACACTTGCCTAATCAATACCTACACAACTAATGTCGACCATCCCTACCCGTTTGTTACACTAAACAATTTATACCGAGTTCTAACATAACCCTCTACTAAGAAGGATTTTATCTAAACAATGTAATACACGCATACTTAAACATTTGAATACTAGCAAGGTTTAACTCCCAGTGAATACTATCCAAAACAATACATCTCTCAATAACCAGGGTTTAACACAAGAACAGCTTTAAAAATCTAAAGATAAACACTCTAAGCATCCATCTATACACACAAGGCTCCACAAATCCAAATCCTTATTCTAGCATTTTAAGGTTTGATGTGTCTTTTATTATCTCTTACTTTTATAGCTAGGTGATAACCCTTCATGGATTACAGCTCCTTTCATTACTTGCTGATGGGGTACCATCCATCAGCTGTAACTCAAGACCTGAGACCAATCTAGTCTGTATAAATATCATAGTCATAGTATTATAATCCATGAAAATTAGTTACTAACCTAACACACTCATATAGAATCCACAAACAACAGTCAACCAGGTAAACAACCAGGTTCACAACTTGTCTCCTAAGTAACTAGGCATACTGTCTACCGTGTAGATAACTAAGTGTACAACCTACACCTCAAATGACTAAGCATACCGTCCATCCCATCGAGTATGCGGTCTATCACATAGACACGAGTTTCTAATCTTAGTCAACCACTACCGTAAAAAGAATTCGCATGCTCCCTATCTACCGGGAAATCAAGTATAGTGCATACTCGTGCACCCCAATGCAACATGTGTATACAAAATATTTTAGATAAAAGTTCAGTCATGTTCTTATCAGCGACTAGGGAGTACGTATAGCCTGTCATGATGTACACCTAACAAATTCTTCACACATTATACATGTCATGCATCTTACCACATTAAATCACATAATCATGCGTCGCAACGTAGCATCTAGTAACAAGTGATCACAATAATCATGCTTCAAATGTACATATAATCACATAACACACAAAATCCTATCGCATGACACTAACAGTTCACTCTAAGTCTCATTCTTTTCTCTAGGGTCTCATGGTGTTTTAACAACACCCCACGGTCTCTAGGTATTCGAACCTAAGCTCTGATACCACGTTGTCACGCCTCGAATTCCGGCTAACCCGAGGCGCGAGTAACGAGACAAAAAGAAATAAAATAATAAAAGAATAAAAGATAATTAAGGACGATCACATACATTCTACATACTGTTCTGATACATACATAAGGTCTGGTCCATTTATTTACAACATACAAAATAAAATACAGTCTCGAGCTTATGCCCTTACACAATATCAAAAGCGCCCCTTGGGCCTAACATAGTCCCTAATCAGATCATCTCCTCGTCCCGTACAGCTGGGACATCATCTGAAATGTTTGCCCCACTAAAGAGGTCAGCTCAACATGCTGGTACAATATAATGCTAATGCAAGAAACAGAACTAAGGTCGTGGCATGTGCAAGTGTACAGTTATTTCTATATGGCATTCGATATTATGATGGCAGCATATAAACAATATGCAGTATATGAGCAGTATGCGTGACACACCCATGCAACTCTATGCCACTCATGTCTCATGATACGGTCATTCTCCGCTGGCATGAGTACCGCCACGTATGTCTCGCTTCACGGTCCGGAATCCGTCAGGCAGGCAAGTACCTATTGGCCGATTTTGGGTTTTTCACCACAGGATCTGCACCCTCATAATGCAAAGCACCAAGTGCTTACCCACGCCATGTCCAAGGAATCACACTATGCCAATATGCTCTGATCTCATCATGTCATAATGCAATCTCAATGATGCATCTCATTCATACATAAAACATGCTTTCAAGTACATATTTCATAATGTCAACAGTTCTCCAAGCATGTGATTCACACATTACACTAACACATTCAATATACACATAATCATCTTCCACATCATCACCCAACATCAGCAAGATAGCATGGAACACATAAGCATGTAAACATTCAAGCAACAAGTGAACAATCAAGGCAGCAAATCAAGTATTCCTAATCTTAATTCTATTTCTTACTTAGCACAATATATCGTACCTGATAACCGACCTCGACTCAGGGAAAGTATACTCGTAGTAAAGTGAAATTACTGTAAGAACAACGAAGGTCAGGTCACCTTCTCTTGCCTTTCCGTGTCCCTAAAATCATAACATGAGACTCAGTTCAATTGTCATTTGAATTATGCTATTCATCAAATTTTATGTCTTTATCTTATAAGCTTCTATTTTGCTAAATTAAACTCTACTATTGAATCCGGGACATTGAAGAAAATAAGTTTAGGTTTTCGTAGAACTGAATTCGGACATCTGGGTTCAAAAGGGCAAAACAGTCATTTTGCACTTTTCACGGGTCCTTACACTTCGAGACTTTTTTCCACAAATCGGACTCCATGGTTGAGTCTGGAATGCTTGAAATAATAAAGTTTCACTATTTGTTTACCTAATTCGGAGTTCGTTTGACTGTACTTCAATTCAGGGGCATTTTGGTAATTTTATATGTTGCTACGTGTCTTTTATTTTTCAGGATCCCATCTCATAAAACGGACCTCACCATTGGTCTCAGAATGGTCGAGATAGTCAAAATACACTAATGACTTGTCCCATTTGGACTCCGGGTTATTTTCGAGTATTTAAAATAATTTAATTAATTTAATTAATTAATTAATTAATTAATTAAATTATTATTTTATTAATATTCAATTCTGGTGGGTCAAATCGTAATTATTTAAAGGTTCAGGGGTTAAAGTGTAATTATTTAAAGTTTCTGGGTCAAAGTACAATTTCTAGAAAAAGTACGGGTGGATTTGTAATTTCCAAAAAGTTCAGGGGCAATTTTGTAATTTGAAAACCCTTATTCTCAATTTGGATAGCCAAACAGTGGCTAATCCAAAACAGGGATAGGACATCCCTGTTCCAATTCAATTCAAAATTTTCAATTTCTTAAGCCTACAACCAAACAGCCCCTTATCCAATTTTAATTTAAAACAGCAGGCTGACACGTGGCAGGGACGGTTCGGCCCAAGCCCGACCTGGACCCGACCCGGACCCAAGACCCGAACCTGAACAGTGTCTTCCCCCCGTTTTTCCGGCGAAGCTCCGGTCGCCTTCTCCGGCGCCGGTGGCCGGAATTTGCAGAAAATCAAGTTTTCAAACTTGATTTTCTTGGTGTTTTCGAAGCCTCTTTCAATTCCAAATCATTCTAAAACATTTTTGGAACACTTTAATACCATTTTGAACCTCCCAATCGTGTTGAAAGACCTGGATTTCTCCCCCATGGCCGTGACCCATAACTTGCTTTTTCTCTCTCATCTCTCACCCATTTTAACTGATTTTTTCTTGCAAAATGATCTACATTTCATACACTACAATGTCCAAGACTTTAATCAATTCAACATGCTCTAAAATAGATTATGAATACATGATATTTCTAGAGAGAGAAAATAATGGGTTTAGTCGTTTTACCTCCGTTTCTCTCTCCTTCTCTTAGTTCAACCACTAGACCTCAGTGTGCGCTTCACCTTGAAGTTCCTCCCTCTGTTTTCCTTTCAAAATCAGGACACACTTCTTTCTTTCTCTTTTTTCTTCACTTTCTCTCTCTCTCTCTCTCTCTCTCTCTCTCTCTCTCTCTCTCTAAAATCCCACGTTGGTTCTGTCCCTCTCTCTACTCTCATATACACCCTCAGACTTCACCACACACACACGCCTGACCTCTTACACTTCTCAGCTTCACCATGCCACCTTGAGTGGCTCACACTCAACCCCCCACGTACACTCCACCATATACAGCACACACACACACTCTGCTACCCGCAGACACACACACACAGTCACACACCTACTTGCACACAAACTGACACACACAACCACCTACACATCTCCTCTTTGAGTGTTATACACTCAATCCCCTTACACACACACAACCGTGCACACACTCCACTTGATGTACTATATATACATGTATACATTTATACAACACATAATACTTTACACATCATTTACCACACATACACATATATACATGCCATGCACACACTGAAATATAATACACATATGCATACACTACCATTTACACCTACACATTTTGCACACATGCACACATTTGAATTTATCACTATCAATAAAATTAATAATAATTATAATAATAATAAAAAAAAATATTTAATAACCAAAGAAAATTTTATATATAAAAAAAAAAATTTTCCAGGTTATTACAGTATTCATATGTTTAATTTGGACTTCATTTGCTTCATTTATGAACCAAGGGTAAAATAGTAATTTTTTTTATTTATAAAATAATTATTTAATTATTTTTCCAGGGGTATAATTGCATAAAATTTCCCTCAGTTGGGCCATAGTAGAATTTCCTAGAAACTCTGGGGTCAAAATAGAATTTTGTAAAATTCCTGTCTGAACCAGTGGGTTCAGTTCTATTGTAAGTGAACCGGTCCGGTCTTCTATTGAACCAACTGGTTTGGTCGGTTTAACACGTGATGCTAACATCATGATGACGTCAACACTAATGTTTTAAAATTAAAATATCTTAACCTTCATACGTCGCCGTTTAACTAAACCCGTAACCCATTGGATCCAGTTATAACCCAGACCCGAATCCGACCCACTGCCGACCCGAACAGTGTCATCATCCCCAACGGGGTCGACACTGTTCCTCTGAAACCCTAATTTTTGCAGTTCAGTTTCGTGATGTTTTAAGGATCCATTCCCTTTGTTTTCTTTTCCATTTGTTTCCTAAAACCTTAAGGCATGTTTTTGCATTGATTTTGAGTTTCGAATTTATCTCTAGATCGCAGTTTGGGGGTCGATAGACCAGACCTGAAACTAGCTCGTTTATGCTCATTTCTTGATTATTTTTCATGAGGTTGGGCTTGTTTTGTTCCTCATTTCAAGGGGTTTCATTTCTTATTCTTAAATGTCGATTTAACATTGAGTTTAAGGGGTTGGGTTTCAAACCCGTAACCTGCAACTCATCATATGGGGTTCATTTCTTTCGAATTTTGATCGTAGTCGTAGATTTCTAGCATGCTTGTAGGGTCTAGTTTTAGTCTCAGTAAACCAAACTTGGTTTGGTGGTGATGGATTCAAACCTACTATAAGCATGGTCTTCAATGGCGATTTCTCTTGGGTTATCAATTTTTTGGTCATTTTTAAGTCTAATTTCATGCTTGAACAAGTTTAAACATAACCTAAATATCATATATACATAACATAACCTAAATTTCTCAAACACATGCAAAATACTCTAGAGAGAGAAAAACATGTAAGTTTGGATTTTTACCTGTTTACAGTGGTCTCTCCTCCTTTTTACTTCTGATTCTTCTTCTATTTTCCTTAGCTTCTTGATCTCTTTCTTACAGAGCAAGCATGCAGTGTATGCACTGGCTCTTATAGATCCAACCGACCTCTCTCTCTCTCTACACGGCTCAACCCTACTCTAGCCCGTATTTTCAGCTTCCCTTCCCATGTCATAAATTTTGTTTTTTCTCTTTTCAGTTTGCATTAATTGGGGGAGGGATATTTGTAACATATATGTATATTATATATACACACACACTAACTCACATGTGAACACACACACACACACACACAGCCGACACACACACACTTACTGCTTGTATACTTACACACACAAAGATATTTTTGTGTTTTATGCATATATATATATATACATTTATACTTATATATACACATGTGCATGTATATGTACATATATACACACTTGACTACACACATAATACACCTTTAGTGTGTGTATTGTATTTCATGTACTTCATTTAATTATGTTAAATAATTAGTTTCTTATATTTAATTAATTAATTACATTAAATTAATTAATTATTCTCTTAAGTTTATAATCTTTACAAAAATTTTCATGACCTCGTAATGCGTGCCATATGACTCGATATTTCGGGTCGAGGTATTACACCAGAGGTCGTGGGGGACTCCAAGCAATGAATTTCTAGACCCTATATATAAGCCTGTTGTAGATGGGTGAGTTTCGGCTGTTCTAGATATACACGTGCTGCAAGGGAGCTGGTCTGTCACTTTATAATATAATAGTTACTCCCCCCTCCCCCTGAGCCTTAGTTTAGCGCAACGCGTGACTAAGGCTGTGGGCTTCCGAAAGGTCACGTGTTATGTCCACACGTCTTGCCTCTTCATTTTCCCAAATGACTGTTAATGTAGTATTTATTGCGCTTGCTGCCATTTGGGTTTTCGAGGCCATCATTCTTTCAACCGTCGCGACGGTTTAATGTGATGCGCCCCCATTATGAAACCCTTTATAAAGGGGGAAGGGGGTACACGACCACACGAACAGGCCGTATAAAATCAGATGAATTGCATAGACTGATAAATCATATTAATAAATCAGTAAATCATTTAAAGCGGAAGTAACACCAAATGCAATTCATCTCATCATAAACCTAACTCCAATAACCATCAATCAAATACATCTCCAAGTGCTATTAGATCATCATGATCCACTGATCAAGTTTAACATCTCTACCTACGATACAACATTATACTTACCTATTATCTGATCAGCCTTATAGGGTACGCATTTCAAATCATCAATTTTGTACACATGCTGTCATTAGATGCTTCATTTTGTTTCTTCTCTTATAGAATTACCTGAAAAATAGATATAAATGTGAAGTGAGCTAATTTAGCCCAGTAAGTAAACTCCTCCCTCTACCATGGTCAAGGTCAGCTCAAAAGATTGATAAGAATCATAAGGAACAAGAAGACTATCACATTGAGATATGAATAACAGGAATGTCATAATAGCCAGTCACAAACAAATGGATAAATCTCAAAGGCACATTCCAAGAAAGATCATCAAACAAATATAAGGAATGGCCCGAACAACATTAGCTGCCATAGTAGTAAAATATCAATCTAAACTCAAGAATCAACAAGTAGCATACCAACAGATAAACCATAAACAAGCTCATAAGGAATATTTGAATCGGAAGCAGATCATCAATGTAGGCAAATATCAATCTGAGTCCAAGGATAAGCAAACAAGCACAGCTGCTGTATTTTCTCAGACCAATTTTGAGAAATTTAACTCTCAAGGGTCAATTTTTTACTAAATGGATCAAAGGGTGAAAAGACCCTTTTTGCTCTTAATGAGCCGCGGGACCCCGTTACACTATAACTCGTCCTGAAACACCTCAATTTGATATTCTGCTTTAACCAAAGTTCTTAAAATTATTTTAAATGATATTTTCTCAAAAAATTTATTTTTGCTTGTTGGCGGGTGCAGTCGGGTCCACCCGGGCCACCCGGTATGCCCTTTTTGGTCCATTTTTCAAACTATTACCGATTAGGCTAACATTCTCACAGGAGGTGTATTTTAATATTCTAAGCATATTTTCCTTTTATTTCATACTTAAATTATGCCTCTAAACATTTCTTATGTCCAAATGATGCATGTATAGTGATCTACCGACAAATAGTGCATGAATAGTGCCCTACCGGCAAAAACAAAAAATTTATTCTGATTTTTCAGATGTTTACACGATCCCAATCAACACCATAGTAAGCATATTTGTAGGATTATCTACAGTTTCAATATTCTGAAAAAGAATACCCCCCCATTTGACAACTTCTCGAATAAAATGGAAATGAACGTCAATATGCTTCGTTCGAGCATGATGAACCTAATTCTTTGCTAAATAAATTGCACTCTGACTATTGTAGTAGACCTCAATATGCTTTTGAACAATCCCCAAATCCTCAATCAATCCATGTAACAAAATAGCTTTCTTAATCGCCTCTAACACTGCCATATACTCTATCTCAATAGTAGACAAAGCAACCGTTGACTATAATGTTGATCTTTAGCTCACCGGTCCCTTAGCTAGAGTAAAGACATATCCTGTAGTTGACCGATGTTTATCCAAATCTGCAACATAGTCTGAATCCAAATATCTAACTACGTGCTGACCAAGTCGATCAGCCGTCTCTAACATCAAACCAACATCTATTGTACCCTGAATGTATCGTAGAATCCATTTTACTACCTGTTAGTGCCCTTTACCCAGATCATGTATATATCTGCTCACCATACTGATAGAATGTGAAATATCATGTCTCGTGCATACCATGGCATACATCAAAGTACCAACTGCATTTACATACAGCATATACTTACTCTCCTCATCCGTGTGCAGAGATATCAAAGAACTAAGCTTGAAATGAGAGGCCAAAAGTGTACTAAAGAGTTTTGTATTACCATCCAAACTAAAACATTGTAACACTTTCTTTAGATATTGTTTCTGTAACAGAAAAACTGTGTTCACTCTATCTCTTTCAATTTCCATGCCAAGTATTTTCTTAGCTTTTCCAAGATTCTTCATTTTGAACTTTGATAGGAGCATAATATTCAGTATTTTTAATTCCTTTATATTTAGTTTTGTGACATATTTTCTATTGAAGTGAGCTAATTAATTCATTTATTGAATTAGGGAAGCATTGATGGTAAAAGAATAATTTTGTGTAATTTTTGGTTTTTGGACAGATTTTACCTATATATCTTCATTTGAGATTTGGATGATGTTAGAGTTCGAGAATGAGGAAGTGGTCTTCATGAAGTTTGTAGAGGACGTCTTGGGCTTTTCAGAAAGGTCTGGGTTGCAAAAATCTGAGTTCGTTTGGGCATCCAAACATTGTGTCGAAATCAGGCCTGGGAAGCTGTCTGCGCAGTTGATTTCCTGTCCGATCAACCGACTTCAACAGGCCGTAAGTTGAGTTTCCGAAGCCCAAATCAGGTGTTTTTAAAAGCCTAGAATTACCTACTCTTTGAGGGCTACAACTTTCATAAAGAGCTCGAGTCAATATTTCATCGTTTTCAGATGGAAAAATAGCTCGCAAGATTTAGCAATTAAAATGGGCCTGTTGGAAGAGAAAGAATAAAGCATGCAGTTGGGCGCAGGATGGTTTTTACTCTGGAGCATGAAGAAAATAAAAAAAACACAAGAGATAGAAAAAGACAAAAGAAAAGCAATTGTGGCTAGTGCAGCTTTGTAATAACCTGAAATTTTTTTTTTTATAAATAAAATTTTCAATTTATTATTATTATTATTATTATTATTATTATTATTATTATTATTATTATTATATGAGTGCAATATGTGTATTGTATGTGTATAACTATGTGTATGGTGTATGTGCATGTATGTATAATATATATATAATTAAAAATCTGATTTAGAGAATATGTGTATATATATATATATGTATGAAACAGTGCATAGTGCACTGTGTGTGCCGTGTGTGTGTGAGTGTGTATTGAGTGTTACACACTCAAAGGGGCATGGTTTGAGTTGGTGTGTGTAAGTGGAATTCAGGATGTGGGAGGTGCAGGTCTGACCAGAGAGTGGTTGGTCTTGGAGAGAGAGAGAGAGAGAGAGGGAAATATATGTGCATCCGTGTGTGTGTATGTGAGGTGTCTGTTTAGAGAAGAAATCAGAAAAGAAAGGAAGAGGACTGAGGCAGAAGGAGATACTGAAGCTCAGTGGCTTGAAACAGAAGGTGGGATCAAGAGGAGAGGCAACTGCACCAAGGAGGAGAATCCGATAGTTTGGTGAGTGGCTTAGCCTTGATCTTTCATTTTTTTTTTTTTTAGCATGTTGCTTTAATTTAATTGTAGGGACTTGTAGAGGGAATAAAAAGGAAAATGAAGCAAGAAGAACTAGTTAAAATGGTTAAGGGGAGAGGGAGAACTCCCCAGTTGCAGGTCACGGTTTTAAGAGATGGGTCTTGTGATTTTATGTGTAAAACTTGCTTTAAATGATGTAGAATGGAACCTAGGAGATGCAGAAATCATTTAGAATGAAAATAGGGATTGAACCATGGTCTAACAGTCACAAAAATGGAAGGGAAGGGTTCGGTCGGAGGTTTGACCGAGGGATTGACCCTCTATTTCGTGAAGATTGAGTGGTTTATAACAAAAACTAAACTTAGATATGGGATCCTTGGGAAAAAATGAAGAAAAACACATTTTAAAAACATGGAAAAGTCGCCGGAGATCGGTCACCGGCGCCGGAGAAGGCGCCGGAACCCTACTGGCCTATCGCCGGAAAATCGGGGACGAAGGGGGGGTGATCCGGGCTTGGGTCGGGTCGGGTTGGGCTTGGGCCGAACCGCCCCTGCCACGTGTCGGCCTGCTGTTTTAAATTAAAATTGGATAAGGGGCTGTTTGGTTGTAGGCTTAAGAAATTGAAAATTTTGAATTGAATTGGAACAGGGATATCCTATCCCTGTTTTGGATTAGCCACTGTTTGGCTATCCAAATTGAGAATAAGAGTTTTTCAAAATTACAGAATTGCCCCTAGACTTTTAAAAATTATAAACTTGACCCTGAACTTTCGGAAATTACATTTTAACCCCTGAACTTTGGAGAAATTACACTTTGACTCACCTGAATTAAAATAATAATAAAATAATAATTAAATTAATTAATTAATTAATTAATTAAATTAATTTAATTAATTAAATATTCTAAAATATCCCGGAGTCCAAATGGGACAAGTCATTAGTGTATTTTGACTATCTCGACCATTCTGAGGCCAATGGTGAGGTCCGTTTTACGAGACGGGGTCTCGAAAAATAAAAGACACGTAGCAACATATAAAATTACCAAAATACCCCTGAATTGAAATACAGTCAAATGAACTCCGAATTAGGTAAACAAATAGTGAAACTTTATTATCTCGAGCATTCCGGACTCAACCGTGGAGTCCGATTTGTGAAAGGAGGTCACGAAATGTAAGGACCCGTGTAAAGAGCAAAATGACTGTTTTGCCCTTTTGAACCCAGATGTCCGAATTGAGTTCTACAAAAACCTAAACTTATTTTCTTCGACGTTCCGAACTCAATAGTAGAGTCTAATTCAGCAAAATAGAAACTTATGAATTAAAGACATAAAATTTGATGAATAGAATAAATTCAAATGACAATGAACTGAATTACCTGTTATGATTTTAGGGACACAGAAAGGCAAGAGAAGGTGACCTGACCTTCGGTGTTCTTACGGTGATTTCACTTTACTATGAGTATACTTTCCCTGTTTGAGATCGATTATCAGGTACGATATATTGTGCTAAGTAAGAAGTAGAATTAAGATTAGGAATACTTGATTTGCTGCCTTGATTGTTCACTTGTTGTTTGAATGTTTACATGCTTATGTGTTCCATGCTATCTTGCTGATGTTGGGTGATGATGTGGAAGATGATTATGTGTATATTGAATGTGTTAGTGTAGTGTGTGAATCACATGCTTGGAGAACTGTTGACATTATGAAATATGTACTTGAAAGCATGTTTTATGTATGAATGAGATGCATCATTGAGATTGCATTATGACATGATGAGATCGGAGCATATTGGCATAGTGTGATTCCTTGGACATGGTGTGGGTAAGCACTTGGTGCTTTGCATTATGAGGGTGCAGATCTTGTGGTGAAAAACCCAAAATCGGCCATTAGGTACTTGCAAGCCTGACGGATTCCGGACCGTGAAGCGAGACATAAGTGGCGGTACTCATGCCAGCGGAGAATGACCGTATCATGAGACATGGGTGGCATAGAGTTGCATGGGTGTGTCACGCATACTACTCATATACTGTATACTGTTTATATACTGTCATCGTGATATCGAATGCCATATAGAAATAACTGTACACTTGCACATGCCACGACCTTAGTTTTGTTTCTTGCATTGGCATTATATTGTACCAGCATGTTGAGCTGACCCCTTTAGTGGGGCAAACATTTCAGATGATGTCCCAGCTGTACGAGACATAGAGATGGTCTGATTGGGGATTATGTTGGGCCCAAGGGGCGCTTTTGATATCGTGTAAGGGCATAAGCCCGAGACTGTATTTTATTTTATATGTTGTGAACAAATGGACCAGACCTTATGTATGTATCAAAACAGCATGTAGAATGTATGAGATCGTCCTTAATTATCTTTTATTCCTTTATTATTTTATTTCTTTTTGTCTCGTTACTCACGCCTCGGGTTCGCTGGAATTTGGGGCGTGACAAGCTTGGTTGGGCGCACGGTGAAGAGAAAATTAAAAGCAAAAGTGGGCTGCGGCCCAGGCGCAAGCTAAAGAGGAAAAAAGGAAGTGATGTGGGGCCCAAGAAAAGAAGAAATAAAAAGAAGAAGAAGAGGGCATAAGGAGGGGACCTGGGCGGCGGTGCAAAATGAAACAGAAGAAGGAGACGCACAGCTTGTGCGGTGCGGCGCAGCAGCGACACAGGAACAGTAATTTGTTAGGTTTTTTTTCAAGTATGTTAGGCTAGATTTTTAATTCAGTTCTAGGGAATTTTGAACCCTCATTGCAGTTTAATGGTTGAACCAATACAGTAACGTTATTTCTCCCTTTTCTTATGAATCTATTCATGATAATCTATTTTAATTGTTTATTGATATTTAGTTTGATTGATTTAATTAAGGCCTGTTAAATTGATCAGATTATTATCAATTGCTAGATTCAGGAAGTATATTACGTAATTGATATGGTTCCTAATCAATTGTGGCAAATAGTGATAGATGATTGTGGTCAAGCTTTTGTTTATGGCTATGATTATCATGTCCTAAGTTAAACAGTTCGAGCTTGTGTGATTGTTGCTTAGAATAATCTAATTTCCTAAATATTAATGCTGCCATTGTATTAAATTTAGAGAGCTTGTTCTAAATTGTATAATGGTTAGAATCTAATGGAGAGCTTGTTTCATTAGTGAGGAACTAAGGGAAATTTCGGGTAGCAGAGCTTGTTGTTACCTAGGATTATTAGATTCATTGAAGGGTAAAATAATGTTATAATTGATTGATTGTTCCATTAACTGCGAGGGTGAGATTGAACTGAAGAACTGAAGTTTTTAATTCATTAATTTCTGTTATTAATTTAATTTTCATTCGTAATCAGTTTGATCAAAATTTCAACTCCCTATTTATTGTTTTGCTATTAATTGGATTTTAGTTTAGAGTTGGTCAGAATAAATAGAAAATAAATTGTGGACACTCTCTGTGGGATCGACCCTTACTCAGCTAGCTACTGTGTTTACTGTGTTAAGAAGTAAGGTTAATTTATTTTTGGAGTGTTAACGACGCGCTTCCAACCTTATTTCTCAACTGTGTCTTCAACCTGTCTAACTCCACTTTGCTTTTAGATGCAATGAGCATGTCATCCACATATAAAAGCAAATATATAAATGAAAGCTTAAACAAATACACACAATGATCAAAATGGCTTCTTGAATACTTCTACACTGTCATAAACTGATTAAATCGCCTGTACCATTGTCTTGGAGACTGTTTCAAACTATACAACGATTTTTTCAATTTACAAACCTGGTCATCTTTTTCAGCAACTTTAAATCCATCTGGTCGAGTCATGTAAATTTCCTTTTTCAAATCACCATGCAAGAATGCAGTTTTGACATCGAGTTATGCCAAATCAAGATCAAACTGCGTAACCAAAGCTAACAAAATCCGAATAAAAGAATACTTAACAATTGGAGAAAATACCTCATTGTAGTCGTCTATCCCTTCTTTTTGTGCGTAACCTTTAGCTACCAATCTAGCCTTGAATCTCACACTATTTTTCCCTAATGAACCTTCATTTTTTGTGTACATCCACTAGCAACCAATTGCTTTCTTTCCCTTTGGAAGTTGTACCAACTCCCAAGTCTGATTCTTATGAAGTGATTACATTTCATCACCCATTGCATCATTCCATTTAACATTTTTTGAATATTTCATGGATTCTTTATAAGTTAGAGGAATATAATCATAAACAATTGGAAGTGCATATGCCACCATATTAGCAAACCTACTAGGTTTGCGAATCTCTCTTTTTGATCTACTAGCTACAAAAGACTCTGGTTGCTGTTGGATCGTTTGTGCTTCCTCCACATATGAGTTTGAGCCCTCATCATCTGGATTAACAACATAACTATCGACTATCTGAACAGTCTTCACTACAACCAATGGAGCCTCTAACTCTATATGTTATGAAATACTCTCATCTTGAGCATTCTTTTGCTTAATCCGATTTAACATTATAAACTCATCAAAAGTAACATCCTTACTCAGAACAACTTTCTTTTATTCGGAACATTACAGTCTATATCCCTTGAGACTTGTACTAAAGCCCAAGAATAATTCTTTCTTCATTTTAGGGCCTAATTTAGTTTCCTGCATATAAAAATATGTAGAATAACCAAATAGATGCACAATATCATAATCTGTAGCAGGTTTTCCAGACCATACCTCTATTAGTGTTTTTTCATCATTTGCACCTGTGAGCAACCTGTTGATGAGATGACATGCATATGTCACTGCCTCAGCTTAAAATGCCTTGCCCAATTCGGCATTCAGCAACATACATCACACATTTTCAAGAACCGTACGATTCATACGTTCTGCCACCCCATTTTTTTGCAACGTGTCTCTAATTATGAAATGCTTGACTATCCCGTCATCATGGCATGCTTGTTTAAATGGATCTGAATCATACTCACCATCATTATCTAATCTGAGTCTCTTGTTCTTTTTACCTGTCTGAGTTTCAATCATTTTCTTCCAATTAAGAAACACTTTAAGGACTTCATCTTTATGTCGTATGGTGTACACCCAAACTCTCATTGAGAAATCATCAACAAAAGTCACAAACCAATACTTGTCTTCCCAAGATGCAACTCTGCTAGGTCCCCACATATCAGGTGAATAAAATCAAGGGTCCCTTAAGTACGATGAACCACTGTGCCAAACTTAACTCTAGTCTGCTTGCCCAAGATACAATGCTTACAAAATCCCTATTTCCCAATCTTGGCGCCCTTTAACAGACCATGCTTTATCAGCCGCGGCCTATAATGCCTTTTCCCCAGTATGCCCTAAGCGTATGTACCATAACCTTGAAAGTATCAGAAACACTATTCTTTGAACTTTTGGAAACAGTTACTCTTCTTCTAACTATTTTCCCATCTAGAAAATACAAATTACCCTTTCGAGTAACCTTTATCATAACAAGTGTACCAAGTACCACTCTTAAGGCTCCATATTCCATAGTAACTTTATAGCCATTTGAGTTTAACATTCCTAGTGAGATGAGGTTCTTCTTCAAGTCCGGTACATAGCAAACATTTGTTAGAACTCTAACTGCTCCATCATGCATCTTTAATCAGATGTTTCCTATCCCTCTTATTTTATAGGTATTATCATTATCCATTAAAACAACTCTTCTATCTAACTCCTAGAAGCTAGAAAACAAATCCCTACGATAAAACATATGATAGGAACATCACAAATCCAAAATCCACTCATTAGAATGACCAGCCAATGATGAAACAATCAAATCAAAATTTGTATCATCATCTTCAACCTCTACTACGTTAGCATTTGGTCCTTTACTGATCTTGTTCTTCAACTTCAGATAATCCTTTTTCCAATGCCCTTTTTCATTATAGAAAGCACACTCATCCTTCTCAGGAATCCTTCTATTAGATGATACTCCTCGAGACTTACCCCCCTCCACAATAATTTTTGTCCTCTGTCCTACCTCTTACTATCAAAACCTCTAATGTTGAGTCCCTATGGACCTATAGATCCCTTTTTCGATACTCATTATTCATCAAAGCATTAGATATATCATTAAATTTAATTTTATCTTTCACATACAGCAAGGTAGTAGTTAAATGATCATAACTATCAGGTATAGAAATTAACATCAGTAATACCTTAGCTTCATTTAGAATTTCAACATCAAGATTTTGCAAATCAGCAAGGATTTTATGAAAACTATTCAAATGCTCAGACATCGAAATACCTTGCTTATATTAGAAACAAAATAGTCTTTTCTTCAGATAGAGTTGATTTTCAACGCTCTTGGTCATAAACTTATTTTCTAGTTTCTCCCACAACTTCTTAGCCAAAGTTTCTCTCATAACAAAGTACTTATGATCCTTTGCGAGGCAAAGCCTAATGGTGCCGCAAGCCTGACGATTGATCTTTGCCTAATCCTTCTCTTCCATATCATTAGGTTTATCCTCCAAAGTGATATCTACTTCTTATTGAATAAGAACATCCAAAACTTCGCATTGCCACGTGCCGAAATTGTTAGTTCTATCAAATTTTTTAACTTTGAATTTTGCATTCAAAACCATAGTTCTTACCACCAATGAATTTTTCAAAATTGAAGTTTTTAAAGACGAAGTTGTCGAAGACAAAGTGTCAGAAACTGATTCCTCTATTAACCAAATCCACACTCATATACCAACAATCAAAAAATCCAATATGAAGGTAAAATTTTTTTGGCTTTGATACCAATTGTTGGGCGAAAGCAATCAAACAAACAATAAATCGATCTCTAACAAGAAAAAATAAACAAAACGTACAGAGAAGACACAAGATTTATGTGGTTCGGCAAGATGCCTACATCCACAGGTAGCGATGATCAATTCACTTTTTTTCAAATAGATTACAAGAGAAAAAAACTCCCAAAACCCGAAACCCCTTTTTTTCCAATGATAGCTCTTTTCCTCTCTGTCAAAACCTTAAAAGATAATACCCTTATATAAGTGGGTTACAACATAAGAGAAAAAACTGGTCCAAAAATAAAAATAGGTCAATCCGAGTGAATTCATAACAACCACCCAATATATATATATATATATAGAGAGAGAGAGAGAGAGAAAGAGAAAGTGAGAGTGCATACCTTTTTGCTAAAAATGGTTGGCTGTTGTTGCCCTCTTGATGCTATTTTTC
This sequence comes from Nyssa sinensis, assembly GCA_008638375.1. Lineage (NCBI taxonomy): Eukaryota > Viridiplantae > Streptophyta > Magnoliopsida > Cornales > Nyssaceae > Nyssa > Nyssa sinensis. Next base: position 189,271 of record VIRR01000480.1, on the reverse strand, counting down.
TTGAAATTTTTCATCACCTGCTTTTCTACTTCTATGCCTTGATATGTAGAACTAGCTACTGTTTTCATTTTGGGAATGTTAATGGGCTCTTTCTCATACTTCTCCTTCCATAAATTTATTTTTAAAATAACCAGATAAGATAGAAGAAAACTTATTTATTAGACACATGCAATTTTAAAAATTATCACATTATGTGTGGGTCAATTAAATCAAGTTAGTAGAGTTTTAATAGAACTCTTAATTTTGAGTCCTAGTTGTAGTTGGTGTCTTGGATAAACCTTATCTTAGATAAGAATTGGGTAATTAATTATTAGTAGAACTAGAATCCTCATCTTTCAAGTCTCTACACGTAGCCTCCTAAACACAACAAGACAATAATGTTTTATGGGCAAAGATTGCTCGATGGGTAAACCCCACAAGCGATTGCAATTGATTTTCAAAGCCATATATTTCATCATTTCTTTCTCCAAGAAAGTTATTTTCAAGAATACCGTTAGCCTGAAAGGTTTTCACCTAAAGGCATCTCAGTAATTTTGAAGATCACAAAACATTATCCAATGAACTAATAGTTTATCCAAGTGATAATGCAAATAAGTCATTTAGGTCAAAGAAGATTGTTGACCAAGAAAATGAAAAAAGTTTATCAAGCTTAAGGATTCCACTCAAGAGCATGTTCCAAAGCAAAGATCAAAACAAGATTAATGCTCTTATGATTGTTAGGTTCGTAACCATAGCGGAAGCGATTTCAAAAATCTATATGGATTTTTTTCTTTGCATGAATCATACAATCTTGAAAAAAGGGCTTAGAATTACCTTGTTCTTAATAATCTCGATTGTTGAAAAAGGCTTCTTGAAGAGATTGATGCAATCTTTTTTCTCTTTCTCCTCTTTTCCCTTAGGCAAACCATATCGCAAGAGAGTGGGCTACCTCTTATTTTTGTCTAGCACAAAAAGTTGTGATAAACGACTCTCTACATATCATATATATAGGGCTTAACCTAATTAGGGCAAGAGAAGGGATCTAGTGGGTCCCACTAAGTTAGTTTCCAATTAGTCAATTAAATTTTAATTATCTCATAATTAATTTTAATTGACTAATTAATTTCAATTAACTCCACTATATAATTGAAATTGCACTCTAACTTAGTAGAATAGAGTAAACTCATATACACTATACTTCTACAGTTGACCCCTCTACATGGATACTAATAATCAGGTTAATTCTCTAATTATTTTAAGAACCTAATTCAATAATTATTAATCACTTGCAATTGGTCATCATTTCAATAAACAATTTATTGAAAAGACTGGATTCGAATTTCAGTGATTAACCCATTGAATTAACATAAAGGTGATATCCATCTCTCTAATATATAGAGTGTAGATTCCATCTTGAAAATATGTGTTCCCGTAGTATAAATAATGACTTCCCAAGATACTGAGGTATTGATCTAAAAGACCTCACTCATTAGTAACTTAAAGTCATCACTATTCAGAACTTGAGTTTATTATCCTCTCAGGATTAAGAGATTACTGCGAATAGTAGAAAAGAAACTTATTAAAGGTGACAGTTCTAAATGATGCGTTTCTTATAGTGATCCAATTCAGTGTATTCCCAATACACCAATACAATAACCTAGAGTCCACTGCTCTAATGGTTGAGATAAACCACCTTATCCCATAAAGGTTAACTGTATTACAGCTTTACAGATAAGATGTCCAGTCTTATCAACAGTCGCGAATAATTCTAGAATTGCCTATATAAGCAGTTCATATCTCTTGTGTATAAATCTCATTTATACACATAAATCGCTCTTAATGACAATTCAAGGCTAATCATTTCATGATATAAAGCAACATCTAAACATATGGTAATATGAAACTCAATAATAAACCAAATATATTAAATAATAATAAAATGTCTTGGATATGAGGGTACACATCCTAACAAACTCCCACTTGCACTCACATTTATTCCCCATAACATGTGACACCCATCTTATCCACATAAAGCTCAAAACTTTTAGAAGGTAGAGCCTTAGTGAAAAAATCTGCAAGATTATCTACAGATGCAACCTTGGCGACGATAATGTCTTCACGCTGAACGATCTCTCTGATGAGGTGATACTTGCATTCTATGTGCTTTCCACCCCTGTGGTTTCTTGGCTTCTTGGATTGAGCTACAGCTCTTCTATTGTCACAATAAAGAACTATAGGCAACTGAAACTGTGGTACCACTTCTAGTTCCGAAAGGAACTTCTTGAGCCAAACTGCTTCCTTAGCTGCTTCAGAGGCAGCTACATATTCCACTTCAGTGGTTGAGTCAGCAATACATTATTGCTTGATACTCCTCCAACTGATAGCTCCACCACCAAGAGTAAACACATATCTTGACGTTGACTTTCTAGAGTCCTGATCTGACATAAAGTCAGAGTCTGTGTAGCCAACTAGAACTAGATCACCACTCCCGTATCTTAATATATAATCTCTAGTCCTTCTTAAGTACTTGAGTATATGTTTTACGGTAGTCTAATGATTTGGTCATGGATTATATTGATATCTGCTAACCATGCCCATTGCAAAACAAATATCTGGTCTAGTGCAAAGCATAGCATACATAAGGCTTCATACAGTTGAAGCATAAGGAACTGCCTTCATGTGTTCCTCTTCCTTAAGTGTCTTAGGACACTAATTGTTGGACAGAGGTACTCTATGCCTAAACGGTAATAAGCCTTTCTTGGAGTTATGCATTTCAAATTTGAAAAGAATTTTGTCTATATATTCAGCTTGAGATAAGATTAACATCTTGTTTTTCCGATCTCGCAAAAGCTTAATCCTGAGGAAGTAACTGGCTTCTCCCAAATCCTTCATATCAAACTGATTCGCTAGCCAAACCTTTATTGTAGATAACACCCCTACATCATTCCCAATGAGTTGTATATCATCCACATACAGAAGTAGGAACACCACCACGCTTCCTTCACTCTTTTATACACACAAGGTTCATCCTAGTTTTGATCAAAACCAAATGACTTGATTACCTTATCAAATCAGATGTTCCAACTTCACGAAGCTTGCTTAAGTCCATAAATGGACTTATGCAGCTTGAATACCATATGCTCCTGACCCTTAGCTATGAAACCATCTGATTACATCATATAGATGTCTTACTCAAGATAGCCATTTAAGAATATTGTCTTGACATCCATTTTCCAAATCTCATAATCAAAATGAGCTGCAATGGATAAGAGAATCCAAATAGACTTAAGCATAACATTTGGTGAAAAAGTTTCCTCATAATCGATACCCTCTTTTTGAGTTAACCCTTTTACCACCAGTCTAGCTTTAAAAGTCTCAACTGATCCATCGGGTTCGCTCTTTCTCTTATAGATCCACTTACAGCCAATTGGTTTAATATTGGCAGGTGGTTCCACAAGTTCCCAGACTTGATTAGAATACATAAATTCCATCTCAGCTTTTATAGCATTTTTCCAAAGTCCCGAATCTTTATCAGAGATTGCCTTATCGTAACTATTGGGATCTAAAACATGTTCATCTGAGACAGTCCTCCCACTACGATGTGGCTCCGGTGTAATAGAAGATGTTGGAATAGAGGCATCTAGTCCATGATTTTCCTTTGCCTGAGGATTAGAAGAAGCATTTGATGTTTCTTCTAAGGTGATCTTACTTTTAGGCTTCAAACCCATAATATAATCATCCTCTAGAAAGACAATATTCGTGCTAACGAATACCTTCTGCTCACTAGGATTATAAAAAAGCCAGCCTTTTGTCCCTGTAGGATAGCCAATGAAATAGCTTAATTCTAATCTTGGTTCCAACTTGCTAGTCTTTCCTTACAACACATAAGCTGGACAACCCAAGATCCGGTAGTGGTTTAGACTTGGCTTGTGCCCAGTCCAAAGCTTTACTGAGTCTTGGGAGCAAACTTAGTTGGAACTGAGTTCAAAATATATACCGCTGTTTCCAATGCATACCCCAAAGGAATATATGCAAATCATAATAACTCATCATTGACCTTACCATATCTAAAAGTGTCATGTTTCTCCTCTCTACTACACCGTTCTACTGAGGCATGTCAAGTGCAAACAATTGGGATAAAACCCCATTATCCAACAAATGCTGATTGAAGTTATAAAGAGATATTCCCTACCTCGATCAGATCGAAGTGATTTTATGCTCCTATCTAATTGTTTTTCCACCTTTGCCCGAAACTCTTTGAACTTTTCAAAGGCTTCTGACTTGTGGTGCAGTAGATAGACATAATCGTATCTAGAGTAATCATTAGTAAAAGTGATGAAATACTCATAGCCCCCTCTAGCCCTAATATTTAGTGGTTCACACACATTAGTATGGATTAACTCCAATACTTCTTTGGCCCTGTTTCCCTTTGAAGCAAAGGGTCTTCTGGCATCTTTCCCTCTAAACAGGATGTACAAACTGGCAGTGGTTTAACAACCAAGGAAAACAAAGTACCCTCCTTTACCAGTCTATTAATCATATCCAAATTAATATGACCTAGCCTCAAGTGCTAAAGATAAGTTGAATTAGTAGAAGAAACTTTCCTTTTAAGTGGTATAGTTTATGATGGTTCGTTCTTTTCGGTGTCATGTATCTCATACATTTTAGGAGTAATCAAATAAAGACCATTAACTGTTGTGCTAGAGCATATAAAAGAACCACTATGTTTAATAACAACATTTGAATTAAAATTAACTGAATAACATTGTTTTATTAAACTTGAAACTAATAATAAGTTCCTTCTAATACCAGGCACATATAAGCAATGATAAAGTACTAGTGTCTTATTTGCAAAAAAACATAAACTAACTATTCCTATTGACACCGTAGCAACGTTTGCTTCTGTTCCCAAGTGCAAGATAATCTCTCTATCACTTAGCCGTCTAGTCTCCTAAAACTCCTACAACAAATTACAGATGTGATTAGTTACACCGGACTCTACACACCAGGAATTTGAAATGCCCGCTATATAGCTTACTTTAATAACAAGTGATTCGATTATACCTATCTTCTTTTTCTTGGCTAGATAATCTGAACAGATTCTTTTCCAATAACCCATGACTTCGCAATGGAAACACTTTCCTTTAGGCTTAGTGGTTGCCCCTGTGGTTGCCCATTTCTTCCCTTTTCCAACACCCCCCTTTAGGACCCATATTTCCCTTAGAGTTTTTGGAGTTCTGTTTCTTCTTCCACTTGCCCTTGCCTTTGGGCTTGGGCATAAAAGAAGAACCCTTAGCCACATGAGCACTAAAATGGCTTTTGATAATATCCTCTGCTACCTGTAAAGAGCTCAGAAGCTGAGCCAAAGTCAAATTCATTTTGTTCATGTTATAGTTGAGCTTAAATTGATTAAACAAGTCAAGTAATGACTCAAGGATAACATCAACCTGAGACTCACCATCAATGTCAGCCCCTAGAACTTTCAACACATTTAAAAAGGCAATTATTTTTAAAACATGGTCTCTTACTAGAGTTCCTTCTGCCATCTTAGAGTTCATGAGTTCTCTCATGGTAGTCTGGCTAGCACCTCGCCCATAATCCCCAAACATCTCCTTTAAATTAAGGACCATATTCCTAGCTATTAGGAAACTTTGATATTGATGTTGTAAAACACTTGACATCAAAGCTAAGATATAGCAACGTACCATCTCATCAGCCTTGACCCACCTAGAATAAGGGTCAATGTCCTCTTGAGGAGCATCAACTCCTGAAAGGTTTGGGCTATCCACTGTAATCACATATTTGTACCCTTCTACAGTAAGGACAATGTCGAAATTTCGTTTCCAGTCCACATAGTTAGGTCCAGTCAACTTATTTTCTTTTAGGATGATAGCAAGTGGGTTAAATGAAGACATCTAAGAATCATATATATAAGCACATACATTAGCATGAATGTAAATTAACAGTAAAATAACTTTTGCTCTCATGAATGCATAGTGGTATCCTCAAACTACTATCAATAAATGCATTGGAACCTAACCATATAAACAACATGCTTCGTGGGGATAACAATATCATTCATATGATTAGGAGGACCATCATATCCTATATAATTTCACTATCTAGACATCTCATGTCAAATGAAACATATTTTTCAATATCTTTTGGTCTTCAAAAGACAATGTTAAACTCCATGGGGAGAATATCATTTCCTTTTGATCAAGTGCATACCATCATCTCAAATAAAAAAATAACCGCTGCAAGTAGTGTCTCCATGGGGAGATCACTCTCACCCCGTCTCCTTCCATTCTATCCTAAGAGGTCCATACTAGTAACTAACTAGATAGTCACCCTCCGTGGGGAGGCCACTCAAAGATGGCTTAGGGCACCTATTTTTGTGTTTCTATGGGCCGATGATGGAAGACCATGGGAGCTTTCTTAAAGCAACCCTCTCCCACTTGTTTTTATAAATTGAGGATCTTTATTATACAACACATCTATAATTATATTAACCTATTCATGGATCAAAATTAATCATGTGATTTTATAAAAATAAACATGCAAGCATAAAATTAAAATTATCTCTCATGGCCAACTAAAATTCTTAACAACAGGCTCTGTACTTCCATTGGTCTTCTTGATGGCTCCCATCCTCTAGCTTTTTCTTCAGAAATAAAATAAATACATGAAGAAAATATACCCACATACATGAGCTCACATTTAATCTAAAATTAAAAATTAATAGGCTAGGAAAACCAATGGAGCTTGCCTGTTCACAAAAAGAAATTTTCAAGTCCATTGCCCTTTGCAATTGCCTCAAAACCAATTAAATTAAATACATCACCTAATGGTCCACCATGAGAGATAGGATACATCCATTCATATAAATGAACCATTCAAATATGAGAAATAAAATATTAAAGTATTTAAATATGTGGTTAATCATAGACATCACCCATGTATATTTTAGAGTGTACTAAGATTTAATCCATGTATCCAAGAACCCATATAGGTCAAGTCTCACATAACCTATAATATAAAAGAATGAATATATTAAATAATTAAGCTCTTACCCAAATAATTTAATAAATATGGGTATCTAATACTCAATTAAAACTCATGATTAGAAAAATTAATATATTTGAATATCAAATATTCATGGATATCATATATTCATAATATAAAAGAATGAATATAAAATAAAATAAAATTTGAGCTCATAAAATATTTGAGTGTCACATACTTAAATAGTTTAATAAAATTAATTTTTAATATACATGAGTATCCAATACCCATGAATTAAAATATATAACCTATTGATCATATATAATATAATATCAAAAATTATATATATATATATAAACTTATAATATATTGCCATGCGCATGTCAGAATCAGAACACTCTATGGCACAATTCAACTACGAAACTCTAGACATTGATTCAGCTTATCTCGAAGGCACCAAACGAGAGACGGAAAGTGAGTGCTTAACGATCGATTAAAACGTATTATTTCAACAAGCAACCTTCACCATGAGGATTTTTTTTAATTTAGCTGCAAGCCATTAACTGGGAGAAAAAAAACTTTTTTTTTAATTCCAATTAAAGTCGTATCTTTGATATGAACCCTGTTGTTTCTGACGCGGCCAAGCATTGGAAATTTTGCAATTCCTAAAACCTCGGCTCTCTGAATGAGATACGGCAAATCAAATTTGTAGATGTTATATCCAATTCATTTTCCATTGATACACACAGCTGGTATCTTATACCAACAATTCTTCAACCACAATCCCATCACTTGGCGAGATCATAATAAAAATTAAATTGTTTAATTAATCCATCTCTATGGGTATCAAACAAGGATTAAATATTTGTATTAATAGATTATATCACAAAATCTCATTCTAAAATAACCATTTATTTTAATTGGGATCCATGAATAGGTTTAGAACAAGTAAATATAACCTTCAAAATAGATGGATTCATGTACAGTTGCCCTGATACCAATTGTTAGGTGCATAACCACAACGGAAGCAATTTCAAAAATCTATATGGATCTTTATCTTTTCATGAATCATACAATGTTGAAAAGAGGGCTTAGAATTACCTTGTTCTTGATAATCTTAATTGTTGAAGAAGGCCTCTTGAAAAAATTGATGCAATCTTCCTTCTGTTTCTCCTCTAGGTTTTCTTCTCTTTATCCTTAGGCAAACCGTATCGCAGGAGAGTGGGCTACCTTTTATTTTTGTTTACCACAAAAATTTATGATAAACGGCTCCCTACATATTATATATATAGGGCTTAACCTAATTAGGGTAAGAGAAGGGATCTAGTGGTCCCATTAAGTTAGTTTTCAATTAGTCAATTAAATCTTAATTATATCATTGTTAATTTTAATTGACTAATTAATTTCAATTAACTCTACTATATAATTAAAATTTCACTCCAACTTAGTAGAATAAAGTAAACCCATATACACTATACTTCTGCAGTTGGCCCCTCTACATGGATACTAATAATTAGGGTTCCATATTATACTGTCAAATTAATTCTCTAATTATTTTAAGAACCTAATTCAATAATTATTAATCACTTGCAATTGGTCATCATTTCAATGAACAATTTACTGAAAAGATCGAATCTGGATTTCAGTGATTAACCCATTGAATTAGCATAAAGGTGATATTCATCTCTCTAATATATAGAGTGTAGATTCCATCTTGAGAATATGTGTTCCCACAGTCTAAATAATGACTTCCCAAGATACCGAAGTGTTGATCTAAAAGACCTCACTCATTGATAACTCAAACTCATCACTATTCAGAACTTGAGTTCACTATCCTCTCAAGATTAAGAGCTTACTGCGAATAGTGGATAAGAAACTTATTAAAGGTGACAGTTCCAAATGATACATTTCTTATAGTGATCCAGTTCAGTGTATTTCCAATACACCAATACAATAACCTAGAGTCCACTACTCTGATGGTTGAGATAAACCACCTTATCACATAAAGGTTAACTGTGATACAACTTTACAGATAAGATGTCCAGTCTTATCAATAGTCGGGAACAACTCTAGAAATGCCTATATAAGCAGTTCATATCTCTTGTGTATAAATCTTATTTATACACATGAACCACTCCTAATGATAATTCAATGACTAATCATCTCATGATATAAAGCAACATCAAAACATATGGTAATATGAAACTCAATAATAAATAAAATCTATTAAATAATAATAAAATGTCTTGGATATGAGGGCACACATCCTAACAATGATGACTCAAGTAAGGTGGACTCACTCAAGCCCAAGGATTCAAGTGAATAATTTAATTTTTCATTATTTTGGGTTTTGGGTTTTGAGTGACGTTAGGATTAGATTGATCATCGGTCGTAAGCTCTCACTATTTAAAATGATCATCTAATGACTATCATCAAATGATTTTTTCAAAAGAAAACATTTAACTTAAAGTTTTGAAAGATCAAAAGGTTTTGACAAAAGTACACTTAGAAAGAAATAAGCTAGAAAACAGTCATTGTCTAAACCAGTTGATCAAGTTCTTAAATCAATGACTGATTCTTAAGCTTATTTGTCACACTGATAAAACCAGTAGATTGATCCTAATAACCAGTCAACTGAGTGAAGTTTTATAAATTTGCCTGAGCGCACTGTCCAAATCAATCAACCTCCAAATTAGTCAGCCTCTTAGAAGATTCAGTCGACTGTCTTAAAAGCTAAAATAAGTGTACAAACAAAATCAGTTGACTGATTCATAGACTAAATGATGATTTGATGAATTTCCTAAGCACACTGTCTAAATCAGTCGACCTAAAAGTTATATCAGTCGACCACTTCTCAAAAGCAAAACCATGCACAAATAGAACCAGTTGACTGATTCTCAAAATCAGTTGACTGATTGTTCTTAATCAAATGAATCTCAAAACTTCTAAACAAATACATTGACCAAATCAGTTAATCGGTCCTCATTGCCGGCGACTGGTTAATTGATTTAGTTAATCTGTTAAATGTGAATTCAAATTTTGAACAAACAAAAAGGAGAAAAAATTACTCTTTTTGAAAAACAATAGTCATATACTTTAAAGGGCTATAAATAGAAGTTCTCTAGGGCTTTCTAAGCCATCTCTTACAAGCTTCCGTTATCACATCCTAGCTATTGACTTTAGATCTACCATCGTTCAAATCTAGATTTGAAAGTTCTACTCATCTTAAATACTCAGAGCTTCCACCTAATCAATCTTTTGTAAGTGAGCATCTTATTGCACCAAAACTACTCTAGAAAAGAGTGTTATTTGATAAATATCTTTGTATCACCTCATTGCGGTGAGAGTTGTCGGTAGGTGCTACCCGGCAAGGCAAAAAGACATTTTTTTGGGATAAGAGGGTTGCAGTCTTTGTTTTGTAAAGATTTGGTCTCCACTTGCAATGAGGTCACTATAGTGAGAAAACTCAAGTAGGGATACTTGAGTCAAGAACGTAGGAAGTTTTTCAAACATCGTAACTGCTGTGTTTGCTATATCTCTACTATTATTTATTTACTATGTATTTACATCATTCAATTTGAAAAAGGCCTAAAAGAAATTAATATTTACAAAATACACTATTCACCCCCCCTCTAGGGTAAATATCTAGGCAACAAGGGGTATCAGAGCTTCGTCTCTTGTAAAATAAAGTTAACACTCTAAGAGAAAAGATATGACAAATATTGTAGAAACCGTCTTACCGAAGGGCAATCGACAAATAGACCACCTTTGTTGAATGGTCAAACTTATACCTATTGAAAGGCTAGAATAAAGATTTATCTTCAAGCATTAGACTATGAAATATGAAAAGTAATTATAAATGGACCTTATATTCCCATGAAGTCCGAAGGTTCTATTAGTACTACCAAGGTCGTTAAGAAAGAACAAGAATGGGATGAAAATGATCTTAAACTCATTCAACTGAATGATCACTTATGTTTTAGTGTGAAGAGACAATAGTCTACTTATGAACTTAAGTTATGTTTCACATAATTTGTACCCTATAGGTACTCAACAATGCTCTATTTGAACTATGTATGACATTTATATTATAATAAACGCACCGATTTGACCTATAATATAATTATTACTCTGGATTTACATGTATAAATAATGAAAAAAAAGTATGCTATTTTAAGGTCTTTGCCAGTCAAATCCTAACTCTCCGTAAGGGATGGAGATTTGGGATATGACACTGATGAACTCAATTGGTTCATCTAGTGGCAAGAGGATCAATTTTAAAAAATCATTTAGTTGAATGGTTCATCAAGTTAGTCGACTATACTTTCTAATAGTAATTAGTTCAAAATTTTCACAAATAGACTTAGTCAACTAATTCCTCAATATAGTTGACTACTTTTTCCATTATTAAAAGCATGATGAACAAGCTGTCACTTAGTCAACGGGTTCTGAGACTTAGTCGATTGGTTTCAATAGTGATAATAGGCATATTTCTTGAGAGTAATATAGTCAACTGATTCATAAACTTAATTGACTATTTTTGACAATTTTGATACTTTTAGAGAAATCAAATGCCATTCAAAATTGAAAGAGGAAGAGTTTCATATCCAACATCAAGAGACTGGTTATTGGTGGTTTTGTCTTCTGCACTTGTATGGAAAGAAATTCAAGGCTTTGGATTGGACAACAAAGAACCTCTTCCTAAATTTTTTGTCACATCCCGAACCCTACCCTACGCGGATGTCGAGGACATGACTGCCAGTCGGTCGCGACGCGACCAACCAAAGGCAAATTCTGAACTTTCCGACGAATTGCACTCCAACTGTAGGGTCAGATGCAGCGAAATTTAAAACTTTTTCTTTGTGTCACGGGAATGCAACTCACTTATCCACCATAAAGGTATGTACCACAGAGCAAGTCTAAATCCAAAACAGTTAACAGTTCTAAGTTCAGAGCATATCTAAAATCAGGCATATAGTACAGAGCAGATCATCCAGTACATGTAAATCAGGTTAGCCGTATCATATCACTCACCTGAATAACAGAATCAGTCCACAAGAATCCAGTCTCTACAGATCAGTGCCTTCAGATCCTTTACTTGAAGTGCCACTCGGCCTACCATGTCATATCATGGTGTCTTCTAATCCATCAGAGATAATCCCTGAAAAATGTTAGGGAATAGGGTGAGCTTCGAAAAGCCCAGTGAGTAACACAGGTTCCCTGTCATGGGTTTCAAACCCGGTCTTGTTTATGAATCACAAGGATAGTTCAATCGCTTTAGAATAACAGTTTTATAGATCTACTTGAATACAGTTTAAGTAGAATAAAACGGGACTGAACTAAACGGAACAACAAATCAGAACAGACGGAACAGTGCACGATGCCAATATATCAACAAGAGTATAGGCAATTAATTCAAATATTAGAACAGATCAGTACTGGGCGGAACATAACAGGGCATAACAATAATATATCAGTTAGGCGCGTAATCAAGCCTACTTATGCCAGACCGCTCATAATCAGAATGGTACCCAGAGTCAGACACATCATAGCAGAACAAAATCAGACAGACCATAAAACGGAACAAGACAGACCAAACAAAACAATAGTAGGACGGGACAAAATCATGGCGTGTACAATACAGTATAAAAGTTTGCATTTAAAAACATGCATTCAGACAGTATAACTTTTAAAATCGTACAGTGCATCAAAATACAGTATCTATGCAGTAACTTATATACCAAGTCAAGAATCCGGACAGATCATAACGGAACTGGACCATATATCACTCAAGACAGACAGACCATTAACGGACGGAACATAACGGAATCAGACGGAACAAAACACCAGTTCAAGTCACAGTTAAACAATCAAGACAGACAGATCATTAACGATTGGGATATAACAGAACCAAGCGGATCAATACGTCAGTCAAAACAAGGACATATCAGTAACGGACAGACCATGAAACGGATAGATCATAACAGACGGAACAAAACGGAACAATATCAATCAGAACAAGTCATATCGGGACTGAACATGACGGAACAAACGGTACAATATCAATTAGATCAAGTCATATCGGAACTGAACATGACGGAACAAAACGGTACAATATCAATTAGATCAAGTCATATCGGAACTGAACATGACGGAACAAAATGGTACAATATCAATCAGATCAAGACATATCGGTACTGAACAAGTCGGAACAAAACGGAACAATACATCTATTAGAACAAGACATATCGGAACTGAACATGACGGAACAAAACGGTACAATATCAATCAGGACAAGTCATATCAGAACTGAACAAGTCGGAACAAAGTGGAACAATATATCAATCAGGACAAGGCATATCGTAGCTGAACATGTCGGAACAAAGCAGAACAATACATCAATCAGAACAAGACATATCGGAACTGAACATGTCGGAACAAAGCGGAACAATATATCAATCAGGACAAGGCATATCGTACATTAAATATATGCTTTTTAAACAGTATAACATTCAAAACAGTACAGAGCTTCAAAATACAGTATCTAGACAGAACTTATACACCAGTTCAGGAGTCAGGGTTACTCACAAACTGTTACGGTTATCTCCTTGCACAAACAATCCGATAACCTCCAGATACGTCAGACATCTCCATATATATCCTGAACAATAATCATCAATCATATACAGATCAGAACTCATCCATTCAGGTCTCATTTGTCATCTTAGGTATCTATCGGATCACCTAAGACAGCCTAGTAGCCTATCGCCCTTTCACTGGGTCTCACCCGAGGCTATTTCATTCTTTAATTAGGCTTAGCAGTCATCAGGATTATGATTTAAGTCATTTGGACTTCAATCGTTATCAGTTAAGCACTTATTTGGCCTTAGGGGCAAAATGGTAATTTCACCATTGCTGTCCCGAACCCTATCGTGGTCCTCAGAATGTCCCATATATCTTATATGTGAATTTTCAAGTCCTTTGGACTTCGTTTGGTATCTGCTTTAGATCATCGGGACACATCGATCATTTCTTGTTTTACGCGTTGATAGTTCTGGAGTCTTACTTAGCCCTTCAGTGTTCATAATTATACTTACGATAATTTATCAGATCAGATTGACCTTTATCTTGCACTTATAGTGCTCAGGGGTATTTTGGTCATTTTACATTTCGTAAGATTCTGACCCCGGTTCGTCATTTATTCAGGTATACAGTTTCACCAGTGTTCGGGTTTCTATTGGTATCAGTTTCGTCCCAATCGGACTTCATTTGGGCTTCGTACAGTATCAGGGGTAATTTGGTAATTTCACGTGTCATATTTTTCGGCACGTCAGTTCATAAAATGGACCTCACCGTTGGGTCCAGAGTGTCCGACATAATTAAGTTGGACTATCTGTTATGTTTAATTGACCCTGGGAATCATTAGGGGCAGTACGGTCATTTATATTTTATGTGTCTGTATTTTTCGGGACTCCGGTTTGTTAAACGGACCTCATGTTGAGTTCAGAACGCCCGATATAGTCAAAATAGACTGTCTTTTATTTTTATTTGGGTCTGGTGCCATCAGAGGCAGTACAATAATTTATCACTTACAGGTCTGTATTTTTCGGTACTGTATTTCCAAAATCGGACTGTACCATTGAGTCCGGAATATTTGAAATACTGAAAATACACTATTTATTTAATTTATTTGGACTCCGTTTGACATATTAAATGTCCAGGGGTAAAATCGTAATTTTACCTAATTAATAAAATAATAAAATAATTATTTTATTATTTAATTAATTTGGCAGGGGCTTAAATGTACAATTTTCCCAAAATGCGGGCCACTGTATAATTTTTCAGAACTGTTGGGGCAGATTCGAAATTTTCATAAAGTTTCAGGGTCAAAATGTAAATACATAAAATTAGGGGTTCAACCCACAGGGTTCAAGGGTTTACCAAGTGAACCGGTTCAAAACACTTAAAAACCAACCGGTTCTGACCCTTCAGAAAACCGGAATTACATATTCCATTTAACCTCAATTGCCCCCCTTATCCACGGATGGCTTATTCCCAAAACTTGATTTTAATTTTTAAAACCCGTAACCAAACAGGCAGAATCAGATTTTAAAACAAATCAGCTAAGCCCAAAACGGTGTAGTTTCATTAATTCGGTGGCATAGTCTTGCGTTGCCACGTGTGTGAGTCGACTCGGCCCAACTCGAACGAGTTGGCGAGTCAACTCCATCTTCTCCAACGCGCAGGGCGCTGTTGCCCTAATACCAGTCCCGATTTTTCTCATTTTCGTGCCATTTCAAGCACGGTTTCCAACTGTTTTTGGTTCCAATCAGTCCCTAGGTGTCATGCCAATATTTTGGCATCCATTTCATGCATCGAAGCCATGCATGGGGTGCTGTTTGGCCGATTGTCGCACAGAGTTTCAGTTCGGTCGTGCGGCCTTATTTCTCAACCAAATCTCACACGGTTCGGTTCTTTGTGACCCTTAGAACAGGGGCTTCAATTCCCCATTTACAAATTTCAGTTTAATTGTTCATTTCAGGTTTTGGGTTCCATGGTTGAGACTCACAGGTTCGGTTTTGAGGGTCCAAATCAGTGTTCTAGGGTCGCGGGTTGGTGTATTTGGGACCCTGTCAGTATCTAGATCAATTCTAGACCATCAAAACTTGGTTTTAGGGAGGTCGAATCAGACCTACAACTCAAGGTCCATCCATGGTGGCTATTTACAGATTTTGGGTGTTTCTACCCTATTCAACCCTCCTAATTAATTTAGAACAGTTCTAAAGTCTCTCAGTAGTCTATATGTGTAGTTTATACAGATCCAAAACCATCAAAACAGTATCAACTTAAACAGAAAATTTTCTAGTTTAAAAAGAGTTGTACCTCTTTCAAACAGTAGCTTTCCTTGCCATTCATGGCTCAGTTCCGGATTTTTGGCACTTCAGGTGTGCCTCAGTCAGTCGTGCCTCAGTTCCCCCTTTGTCCTTTGGTGCATCTCCATGTAAACCGTTGGCAAGCACAAGCTTGCATACCCACAAGTCATGGACACACTCATGCAGTCCATGGCCCTCACCCCAAAGACAGGTCTGTTTTCTCCTCTTTACCTAGCAAATATTATGTCTTTTATGAACTATCAGTCTTTGGTATGTAATATATACATATATATCTATATATATAATATCACACATACCTATACATATACATCTCTAGATGTATACATCAGAGAATCAGTGGAACCTAGGGCTGAGGTGGGCTGATGCAAACCAATCATATGGGGTTTGCATGTAATCTCATTGGTCCAATTTGAGGTGGAGCTTGGGTAACTCAAGAATATATACAATTAAGTTGTATACATGTGCACAAAGGTGTGGGTAGCCCAACTGGCTTAATTTTTGGATGGAATTCATTCTCTCCATAGGTCAAGGGTTCAATTCCCCTTGACCACCAATTTGGCCATTTTTCACCATTTTGGGCTAAGGTCACGTTTGGCTGCGCAGTAATTCAGTTTCAGTGTTTGCTACATAACTTTCATTCCGTAGCTCCTTTTTCGACGCGGTTTCTTCCGGTCAGTTCCTATTTCCGTTATCTTCAGTGTCAGAGGTTCCGTGTCATTTATTAATCATTCAGGATTTCCCGGGTTAGCTAATTCGGGTTCCGTTAGTATTAAAACGGCGTTATTTCATCGAATTAATTAGTAATTTGGGTTCGGGTAAAGTACCCTTCCCTCCAGACATATTTAATTATTTAATCGGTCTATGGCGACCGCCGGGATTATGATTAATTCCCTAAATCATTCTGTAAGTCAGTATTAATTAATAATTATTAATTAATTATTAATTACACAGGATCGGGGTGTTACATTTTTCTCCTAAGTGGTTGAAGCAGTGAGAGCCAAAGCTGCCTTATGGTAGAATATTCCAAACACTTTTTAAAACTAGGAGCCAAGTCTTCATTCTAACCTACCTTAAAGCATATTTGAGTTTGTTGTTGTTAAGAAAATCTGTTAGAGTTCTTGTGTTTTGCTCGTGTGAAATACTCAAATTTGGTTTTATATAAAAACTAATGATAGAATTATCTACCAAGACTGCAAAACAGTTTATACTAGATTTTAATGAATTAAACTCCAAATCTAACTAATAAGGAATATATATTGAATACCCTTATTTATGCCTAGATTGAATTATGATTGAAGAAATCCCCTTGTTATATTATTAAGATTATGACTTCATGCATATATCAAGTCAACTATAATGATAGTCAAACAGATAAGAAAAATTCAATAGGACATGAATATTTTACATGTGAAATCCACATTGGGAAGATCGAAATTCCACCAACTGCAAAAAATCTCACTCATCAACTATGAACGCAACACAAGTGTATAAAAATAAATTTCCAAATAACTTACCACTAACTCGTGAATTACCACTGGTTTATTTGTAGAATTCTTTTCTCGTTTCCTGCTTTTTCTGGATTAGTCTTTTATAGCCACAATATCATCTAAGATCAACAAATGAACTACTGCTAGTAGTGTGCAACTTCTTATACAATGAACATATGTGTCTAACCTGCTATATGCCTCTATATGTATAGACTTCAACGCAAGATATTGACCAACCTTGCAATCAGAACTGACTATATATGAAAATACTAAAGGTATAAATCTCTCAATTGATCTCTCTGTTTCAAAAAGCTAGGGTTCCTTACATGAGACATAGTAAGGTTCTTTATATAATAAAAACAATAGTAACCCCAATCCAAAATGAAGTAGAGCTCACACAACCAATTAGATGCCGTAAAAAAGAGACAAGTTCGAACAAAGAATACTTTTCTATTCAGATGATTCAATCACTCGAACGAACCTCTACACTATTTGAACGATCTAGCTACTAAAAAGGTTTACAAGATAAAACATTGTCACCATTTCGTTTGGACGATCTAGCTACTAGAAAAGCTTACAAGATAAAAAAAAAAAATGCCATTGTTTGAATGTACAAGTCTTGTGTTCGAACGATTGACACACTACTTTTTAGTACGTGAATTAAAACATCAAAATAAGTTTAGAAAATTACTTTGTCAACTCTAATAGATAAATTTAGTCTATAGTCAAAACTACATTGTACCTAAAGTCATTATAAATGTATCAATACCAAATCTAAACTTAATACAATCCTATAATTAATTGTCTAAGTATAATGCATGATATGCATAGTATCATTAATTTGAATTGCATACTTTTTTGAATTTGTTTGTACTTGTAAGCCTTCTTGAGTCTTTAAGTTTAAAACTAACATAATTTAAACGACTTAATTTGATTCGACAACTACTAATCTAAATAATTACATATTTTTAAAAAAAGAATTACCAAAATAAAAATTTCAAGATTTTTCTTTAACACTCTGCTTCACGGACCGTAATCCAATATGTTCAATCTTTTGGGGTCTTTTGGATTATCTCTTTGTATGGCATGGTGAAGTGCTTTATACGGGGCTTTTTTCTTTTTAAGTTTGGAAAGTGACGTTTGCTGGCTTTGTCTGTTTATGATGCTTGTCTTGTTTTTGTTTTGTATGGATCCTGTGTGTGCAGCTGTTACCCCTCTTTCTTGTATAGCTCTTTTATTTATATGAGGAAAAAAAATTGTCCATGCCCACCTGTACTTGCATGAGGCATAGACACTTATATAGTTGAATAATAAAAAATTAAATGGAAACTAAAAGACAAGGCTGAACCATTGCATGACTAAAAAATAGTATACAAATAATTATTAATTCATAACTACTTTTTTAAAAAATAATTATAACTACTTTTTCAAAAAGGTAGTTGTGAATTAATAATTATAATTACTTTTTTAAAAAAGTAAATGTGAATTAATAATTATCTGTGTACTATTTTTTAGTCATGTGATGATTCAGCCTTATCTTTTAGTTATCATTTAATTTTTTATTATTTTTGGAGAGAAAAATTGGTGTGTTGTATTATAAACAAAATTATGTAGAAGCCCTTACAAAGAACAGTGACTGAACCAGGGCAAAGAAACAAACTGACCATCAAGAGCAAGATTAAATCAAACTATGTGACAATTCACTTAGATAAATAAACCAGAAACTATATGAATATTGCATCTGGTATGCCTAAGTTAAAACTGAGTTCCCAGTTTTCATAGGACCCATCCACCTTTCTCCATGTTCTAGCAGAAGCACTCATAATTTGGATGATTTCAGCTTATATAATTTCCAATTTAGATCTCTTGTTCTCCATTACCCTGCCATTTGACATAAAACCCAAGCTTTTTTTTTTGGGGGGGGCAGTTAAATTTTATTGAAGAACAAAATAACAAACATGGCAAAGCCATTTAAACAAAAAGCAGCTACAACAGGGGAACTACTGAGTAAAGAACACAACAGCCATTAAATTAACAAAGATAGAACACAAGAATCCAAATTGATACTGATATCCCAGTTGGAAAAAAACCTCTCTACTTTCCTCCAAGAAGAAACTGCCTCTCATGCATATAGATTCAAGATACCTCTCAACCCTTGAAAGAGAAGGCCATAGCACAATTCCAGTCTGAATCAGATTACCTGAGTGAACTTCGCCTCGCCGGCATCTCTGATCCCGTTTTGATTTACCTGATCAGGTTGCTGACCTTGACTAGTTTTGCGATTGCATATCTTAATCAAACAAAAAATTGATAATCTTATAGTGGTTGGCGCCGCCAGTAGAATGCAGAGGTAGCGTAACTTTATGTCCCCCTTCTTTGGCGTAACAGCAGTAATGGCTGATACGTAAGTACCCATCATTGAAAGTGTAGCTACTAAAACTTCAATGAAGAATGGATGTTCATAAGTGAGTAATAGTATAAGGTGAATGGCCGTGCCGAGTGCGAGGGTGTTGCAGACCAAGAAAGTCTTGAAGGATACTCTTTCAGAAGAGTAAATAGCCCGTCCCGCCTCATGATCTACTTCTCCATTTTTACAGTACTCTTCCATGGCTGCACTGGGAGGAGTGGCTGCAGCATGGTCAGAGGTCACCATGTCATTTGGTTTACAGTGCTTGGTGTCTTGCCAAACTCCGCCGGGAGGGTTGACGCCAGCTTGAAAGGTCACTGCAGCAATTAGTGTGGCAGCTACTAAGAGATAGTTTCGAGTTTCACTAGTTATTCTCTTGTCGTGAATACTGATGGGGATGATGAAGTGATTCAGGATGTTTTTGAATGAGGAGGAGGACTCGGTCTCAGTATTTTCAGGTTTATTGTCCATTGTTGCAAGCAGCACTGTCAAGAGGAGATACATCCACCAAAAGCTTTAAATTGGTGAACAGAAATATTCCCGAGTGAATGACTGCCGTCGAATAATTGATGGGGTCACATGGGCCATGGCTACTTGTGTAATAGCACCAAATAAGCAGGACTTTGGTGGGAATTCCGGACCAATTTTTTTTTTTTTTTTTGCCTGTGATATTTGAGTTTTGAGGTTCTAATTCAAAAATTTAGCATTAATATAAAATTTATTATTTTAATGATGTATTATTTAGCTTATTAAAAAAAATTAATACTACTTTTAATATCATATTTGGCATCAGTAACTAGTGTAAATTTATGTCATATTACAAAATATAATTAATATATGTCAAACAGATGTGAAATTCATACAAATTTTTTAAGAAAATAAGAAATAAAAATAGGTACACACCACTTTTTCAAGTAAATATTAAATGAAAGTGAAGTTTACGCTACTTTTTAATAAATGACAAATAAAAATAGAGTTTACATTACTTTTTTCAAAAAAGCATAATTGGTCGGTTTAAAAATATATTTTAACATTAGAGTAAAATTTTCAAAATTTAATATTTTTATATTAAAATAATATCAAAATATAAATTTAACATAAATGAAATCACAATTTGCATTGAATTTGTGTGGCTCTCACGCAGGAAAGTTGGCAAATAAGTTATTTTTCTCAAACTTTTAATTACACCAGGGCCGACTCAATATTATTGAGGCCTAAAGCCAAAAAGTAACAACTCTTAATGAGGCTTATTTTTATATTAATATAAATTTTTATTTTGTTTCTTTTATATATATATATATTATATTATATTATAATTTTTGTAACATAAAATTTATTTGTTTTCCAACAAGAGAGATTTATGTATTGAATAAAACTCTACTAATAAATATTTTACATAATTTTTTTTATCTTAATAGACAACAATAAAAAAAAAATTGATTATAATACAAATAAAATTCTAGAATTAAATTATTTTCATGAATTTTTTATGGGACCTTTTTTATAGAGTTAGATTTTTATTTATCTTAAACTTCTATTATACTATAAATATATAAAATTTGAGACCTTTTTGTAGAGTTAGACTTTTATTAATTTTAGATTTTTAATTTCATTGTACTATAGATACCAAAAATTTGGGATCTTCTTTTTAGGTGAGGCTTAAAGTTATTTTGAGACATTTTTATACCGTTAGAATTTTATTAATCTTAGATTTCTAATTTCATTATACTATAAATACCAAAAATTTAAAGTCTATTTTTAAGTAGAACTTAAAATAATTATTTTGTTGATTTTATACTTGAGCCGGCCTGAGATACACAAACAAGTGGTCTAATGTTTAAAATAAAATTTATTAAGAAAAAGTAATGGTGCGCTATGTGAGATGTAAGGTGAGAGGTAAAGATGGTAATTTAACTGTTTTCTTAAAAATTCATCATACCACGTCTTTTTAGTAGAACCAATTTGAAAAAATCCGACAAAGATCTATTCAATGGGTCAAGAAAGGCCATGGATGGAGACACGAGTACTGATGATAAATTACTGAATTATTGGTTAAACGACGCCAAAGCTCAAATAATTGAAATAATGCACTACAACCTGGCACTCCAACTGTAAATATAATATTATATATATATATATATATATATATATATATATATAAAAGACAAGTCATCGCTGCCCTCATTTATACAATTTTGCTCTAAACAAATTATTCAAATTGAGAGTCCCGAGGGCTAAAAAGAAGATGAATGTGACTTCTTTTTTTATTTATTATTATTTGTCTCATATTTTTGTATAAAAAATTAAATTATAAATAACTTAATTATTCACCACATTTATGATTTAAGAGATTTTTAAACTATTTTACGAGTAAATATTATATTAACTTGATAAAATTAAAACACCATACCAAAAAAATACGTGACAATAAATCATTTAAAATGAGTCTAATACATCACAAATAATTTTCTGCCATGTAATTTTGAATGCAATTTTTGATAACTTTATTTGAGAGATTCAATATTATTATTCTTGCTTTACTATTAAACTCTTCACTCCACTTTCTTTTAAATGTTACGTCAACACTTTTAAATGCTTTGTCATAATCATTTTGCTAATAATACAACTCAATAAATACAGTTTGTTTTTTAAAAAAAAAAATTAGTATTAATTTTTTAGGTAAATTATACTAATTTCATCTATTTTATCTAAAATTATATATAAAAAAATTCTGTTAATTTTTTTCTTCAAACCGATGAAACTGTATCTTTTATTTATTTATTTTTATTTTTGATTAATTTTTTCTAACTTTTTTTAAAGATTTTTTATTTAGAAACAAATATAATAAATATATATATATATATATATATATAAATCACCGCATGCAGTACACATATATTTGACTGTTGGTTGTATTTTTTTTTTTTAGTTAACACCTTTATGTGTAAATTCAACCCCATCATATTTGAAATTATTTGCTTAACACCATGAATTTTTACTGTAATTCTTGCTATTTTTAATCATTATCTCCCTCTCATTTTTTTGTTAAGGTTTAATACAGTTAACTATAATTGTTTCTAGCAAAATAGTTAAATTAACTGTTTAAAAATAGTGAAATTTAACTATTTTGCTGGATAAATTTTCACTATTTAATTTGTTGCGATTTTTTTTTTTTCAAAATTTCATATATAATATGAATTTTGTTCAATAGATTTCGATTTTTATAACTCAAATATAAAATTTTATTAAAAATAGATTTATTTTCTGAGATATTGAATTTTAAGATTTTGAAACACGTGTCCTATCCACCATGATTCTGTTACGTAAATTTGAAAGATACACCGAATATAGATAAAATAATATTTTAGTCATAAAAATATTAAGGGACTTTTTATGTTTTCACGACCATGAAAAGCTGGTGTTTGATAAAAAAAAAGGTTCATTAATAATATCATGAATAAATAATAATCCATAGTATTGATCAAATAATAGAAAGAGAAGGATAAATAATTCACTTCTATTCAATTTATGAAACAAACATAAAGTAATTAAACAAGAACTTTAATGAAAAGGTAAATGGGAACTTTAATGTTTTATATATATATATATAGAATGGCTTATGCATCTTCCTTAAATTTTAACGTATCGTGATATGAGCATAATGTTTTCATGTATACGTGGAATTCCTGACAACTAAGAACAAACGGACTCGTCATCAAAAGAGTAAAACTATCAAATTTTAAAACTAAAATATTATTAATAATATGAAGAATATGAACTTATAGTGCACATGAAATGTGACTAAAAAAAACATTAATACCATCTCTAAAGGAAGGAACAAATATAGGGTAGCACTTTATTTTAACTTTTTTCCCCACCTTTTACGTATTATGACTATTTATACATTATTTTACAAATTATAAATACATTGAATAAATAAAATTAAAGAAAAGATGTTAAAATTTAGTATTAAAACCTTAAATCATGATACAATTTGCATGTGATTTGATAGTATGACATGAGCAAGCAATTGAAATAGCATCTTTAAAAAGAACTAATGTCAGTAACTCTTTTTTCATATTAAATCACTAAGTTATCTAAAAATTTTCATTAATAAAATTATTTAATTCTTTAATAAATTCCTGAATGCATCTAAAATCACCAACTTTCTAAAAAGAGTTCAAGACAGAAGCAATTTTGGGGAAGAGTCTAAGAGAGGGATATTAAATTGTCGCCATTCAGGAAAATAGGTGAAAAGGGTCGAGTAAGATTAACAATGACTGGAACAGGAATAGTTCCACCCTAAATTAAATGGCAACCTAAGAAAAAAGATCGAAGCATCACATGAATAAATTATATTGATATTTCTTGAAATTTATAAAATTAAACTGACATTTTTTAATTTATAAAATAATAAAAGATATTTTTTTTTCAGTCTATTTTTTTTTCAAAATAACAAAATTACCTGTTTCATAATTTTTTTAAAAAAATCTTGACCAATTCTTTTTCAATTTTCAAATAAATATTGATAAAAATTTTAAATTTCTTTTTATATAAAATAAAAATAAGTTATTTACCTTAATTTGTTTTTAAATAAAAAATTTAAAATAAATTGGTCAAAATTGAAAAAATGTAAAAAATAAATAATAATAATAATAATAAAAGGAGTAGTTTTGTATATTATTTTATAAAATAGAGAAGATCAGTGTAATTATCATAAATCTGAGAAGAGATTAGTGTAATTTATCCAAAGAAATATTTGATATATCAAACTTAATTACTTATTTTTATTCATCAACTCCAAAGATTTTTATAAAATTAATGAAAAAACTTAATTTTTTATTTAATACTTTTAAATAAAGTATAATAATTAATGTCCATAGGCAAATAAATTCAATAACTTTTTAAAAACATATCTGGCGCCATTTCTCATTTTTATAACATTAATTAACAACATCATTTTACATAAAACACAAGCATTCAACTTATAACAATATTACATCATAGAAAAACCTTGGAATTAAAAACAGGGTGGAGGAGGCCTAGGGAATAAAACTAGCTAGTTTCACTCACTCAACCTTAACTTCATGGACATCACACTTATTTTAATGCTGAAAGCTGAAATATCTGAAAGACTGAAACCCATACCCACCCCACAAGTACACCATATATTCTGAACTAGGGCTTTTCCTGCTCATCTTTACTGCTCGGTACGTCGATCTTGCATATCTTCAGCAAACAAAATACTAATGACCGTATTACGAAAGGCGTTGCCAGCACGAAGCAGATGAATCCTAAATTGTCGTCACCGTAAGAAGAGTCGGAATCATGCTGCTTGTGCGGAGCAATAGCGGTAATTGCTGCTACATAAGTTCCAGCCATTGAAAATGTAGCAAGTAATACTTCAAAGAAATATGCATACTCATAATTAAGTCAGACACAGTATCAGGTGGATGGCGGTGCCAAGTGCGAGTGTGTTACAAATCAAGAAAGTCTTAAAGGATACTTTAGAAGAAGAGTAAATGGCCGCTCCTGCTTCATGATCTTTACAGTGCTGATGCTTCGAAGGTCCACTGGGAGGACTGGCAGCTAAATCAGAGGTTGGAGGTTTGGCAACTACAGCTGCAGCTTCAGATTCTGTCGTACAGTTTTTAGTGTCTTGCCAAACTCCACCGGGAGGGTTGACACCAGCTTGAAATGTCATCGCGGCAATTAGTGTGGCTGCTACTAACAGATAATTTCGGGTTTTATCATTTATTCTCTTGTCGTGAAAACAGAAAGGGATAACGATGTTTTCCAGCAAGTTTTGGATGCAGGAAGAGCTCTTAGTATTTTCAGGTGGATTAGCCATTGTTGCAACTTGCAAGCAGTAGTGTTTGAAAAACAGTGTGAAGAAATAAAGAAAAGAAAAGAATTTGTATATATTTCTGTATATTTAAAACTGTACAATATGAGGTCTATTTATAGGTACAATATGTAATATCCCGATCCGGGATACCGGGTCACATGACACGTATTACGAGAAAAAGAAATTATATATATATATATAATTTCTTAATTATTATATTAATTAATTAATTATGGAAAAAAGATATATATGTGTATTAATTAAATATATATATATATACATATATATTAAAAGAATGAAATATGAAAATGTTAAAAAGTAAAAAGTGAAAAGGTGTGAGTGTGTGAGTGTGTGTCGGCAATATAGTGTGTGTTCTCATGTGTGTGTGTGTGTGTGTTGTCTTATATGTGTGTATGTATATATGTGTATATATATTATATGTATAAATATCTCAAAAATTAAATGCAAAGTAGGAAAGAAGGAAAGCAAAATTTATGAGATGGGAAGGCTATGTAGGGCTATGAAATCAGAAAGAAGAGAGAGAGAAAGGAGAGAGAGAGAATAGAGGAGAGAGAGAAGTCGGTTCTCTTTTCTTTAAAAGGAAACAAACATGCATTGCATGCTTGTTTTGTAAGAAAAGAGAAGCTAAGGAACTGAAGGAGAAGAGAGAAAGAAACAGAGAGGAAAAAGGGGGAAGAACAGCAACCTAAAAGGTGAGAAAACTCAAATTTCTATTTTTCTCTCTCTAGAAATTTGAGCATTATAGGGACTGTTTTAAGTCTAATATGCACGTATGATGTTTAATATATGTATATGAGTATGTCAAGCATGAAATAGAGTATTAAAAACCCCCAAAAACATGAAACCCAGAAGAACCGCCATGGGAGGACCTTGCTTGAAGCAGGTCTGAACCCATGGCAACCAAACCATTTTTGGCTTGTCAAGGCTTCGATATGAGACCATGAGGGTACTAAAAACCTATATACGCGATCACAAAGCTCAAAGGAAGCCCTCCAAAAATCCAATTGCAGGTGCGGGTTCAAAATCCCAACCTCTCAAACTGACGTTTAAACCCATTTTTCTAAATGGGAAATGAAACTCCATGAGAAAAGGAACACAAAGAATCAAACCGCAAGGGTTTTAGCTCAGAAATGAGCATTTACGAGCAGCTTACAGGTTTGGATCATCAAACCTTTAAACCGAGCACACGAGCTAGTTTTAACTCCCAAATGAATGCCAACCTAGTCGTTATTACATTAGGAATATTTTGGAACGAAAACAGTAAGGATCCATGGATCCAAACTGCACGAAATAGGAGAGAAAGATAATCGGAATTAGGGTTTCAGTAGGGTTCTCTTGGGGAAGACGATGACGGGTTGACTCGTTTTTAAAAATGGGGCTAAGTCGACTCGGACAGGTGGCAGCCTCTGGGCTTGCCACCGATTAATTGGAACGGCGTCGTTTTGGAATGTCGGTTTATGTAAATGAGATCTAGGGCTAACGTCATGATGACGTCAGCCACATGTAATAAACCGGATAGACCGGTTGGGTTACAAGTGAACCAGACCGGTTCACTTATATTTTGACTGAACCCTTTGGTTTCTAATTTATTTTTAAAATAAATAAACCAACACTTTCTATAATTACATATTGGCCCCAACTGTTTTAAGAAATTCTACTGTGGCCCAGATTTGAAAATTTTGTTCAAATACACCCCTGGGAAAATATTTAAATAATTAAATAATTATTTTATAATTAAGGTAAAATTACTATTTTACCCTTGGCTCATAAATGGAGCAAACGAAGTCCAAAATTAACATATGAATAGTGTAATTTTACTATTTTGGACATTCTGAGATCAATGGTAGGGTCCGTTTTGCGAGACGGAGCCCGAAAAATAAATACACGTAAGGGGTAAATGACCAAAATACCCCTTGACCAAAAATTAACAAGTTATTAGTGTATTCTTACTATCTTGGACCTTCTGAGTCCAATGGTGAGGTCTACGACACGAGACGGGGTCCCGAAAAATAAAGACACTTAAAGGGATAAAATGACCAAAATATCCCTAGTACCCCTAAAGTCAAAATGAAATCAGAGAAGGTCTAAATTAACTTTCTTTGACATTCCAGACTCAAAAATGGAGTCCAAATTACGAAACGAAGTACGGAAAGATATGACACGTAAAACGATAAAATGACCATTTTGTCCTTTTACATATAAAAGTCCGAATTAAATGTTAGAAAAGCCTAAACCGACTTTCTTCGACACTCCGGACTCAATGGTAGAGTCTATTCGACCTAAAGAAATGTCTAAAATAAAAAGACATAAAATTTGATGAATAACATCTGTTAGATGACTATGAACTGAAATAATGCCAAAGTACTAATACTCAGGCACGTACGAGAAACGAAATACGAAAAGACACGACACGTAAACATGTCAAATAAATAACTTTAAATTAAAGTTAATGGAACTCCCAGAAGAGTATAAATTGAAGTAGATTCAATTTCTAACACATTAAATTGTGTCATAGGTTAAGAATACGAGTTACGTTAAGTACATATGAATTTATGAAATCATTGTAGGATCAAATACGATTTAAGCATAAGTTAAGGAATATCGAAATGATATTACGATGAATATGAAGTTGATGAGATGTTTATGAATTGTTCTTAGGAACTACAAGGAAAGTGGGAAAGCGCATTTTAGCACTAACCCTAAAGAACCAAGGTGAGTAACCCTGTGTTTGAATTGGAGATTTGACTCCATGATTTAAAAAGGGTTTTAAGTTCAAGATATGAAGTATTTGAAGTTTCAAATTCAGTATTTACATGATTCAGTTTTTAATTATTATGTTTTATAAATTCATGGTGACATGCTCAGTGATTGGTTTCTGCAACAGTTTTTCCTTTAAATACTTTTCAGCATGTCTAGTTAAAATGCAATTATTGTTAAATATTCTGAATTTGCTTATTTCAAGTATACGAATGTTTATTACGAATTTATGAAAAGTATCTATGAGACAAGTCACATGATAAATGTTTTATAAGATGAATGGTGCATAAGCACTTAGACAGGATTCTGAGTTTTCAGTTGCCCTGTAAAATAGGCAGGATTTTGGGTTTTACGGAACCCAATTGCCCTGTAAAATGCCCGGTAGCAGGATCTAATCCCCTAGGCAGATGAGATATCTCCATAGATAAGTAATATGGGACTCTGGTTCGAAACGGATTCCACTAATGGAAGTGATAAGATGACAAATGGTTTGAAAATGAAAGCATGTTTTTACTCTCATTTTCAATATGCATATGTTGAGTTTTATATACTCTATTTAAGAAATACATGATATGGAATATGTTTTAAAAGTTCACATGTATAAGTATAGCTTGAATACTTTAAATGTTTCAAAGCTATTGTTTTACGAAATGTATATGTTTTGAGTTACATACTCTATTTGACGGAGTATAAGTATAGCTTGAATACTTAAATGTTTCAAAGCTATTGTTTTACGAAATGCATATGTTCTGAGTTATATACTCTATTTAAGAAATACATGTTATGTTATATGTTTTGAAGTTCATGATTATAAGTATAGCTTGAATACTTTAAATGTTTCAAAGCTATTGTTTTACGAAATGCAATATGTTTTGAGTTATATACTCTATTTGACAAAGTATGAGTTTAGCTTGAATACTTTAAATGTTTCAAAGCTACATGATTTAAGGAATGCATATATTCTGTATTCAAAGTATACGAACAATTGGCGGTGATTATTTTACAAACTCTTATGTACTAAACCACTGCTAATTGAAAACCCCATGACGAATACTGGAATTGCTCACAAGCTTAGATTAGCTTACCCAGACTTTGTTCGGACCCCCCTTTCAGGTAATTAGCAGCAGTCTTGACTTGAGGACGTTGATGATGAATCTGCTGATTTTGGGAAGATATGTTTAAGCAGTTTCTCTTGAGAAACCTATGAACTCTAGTAGTACATTTTGTATTAGTAGATAATGTAAGAATATGTATTAAGCCCTCGGGGCAACTGAACATGTATTGTATTAATGTTATAAGTCTTTAAGTTTTCGTTATACTCTGAATGTGTAACCATGTATGCTATGTATGGAGTAGCAGTATCGGACGGATGTGCATAATTTAAAAATGAGAAAGAAAAAGAAAAATTTTTTCACGCTTCCGCAAAACGTATGTTGCACATCTATTCGATACCGCTGCATATGCGAGCCTTGCCTCGGGGCCCTCGGGTCTCGGGGCGGCGATCGCGATCCGGTGATCCGCTTAGGGTGGGTTTCGGGTCGTGACACAATATGATAATACAATGTGGAAATAGAGTCTATGTGTATTCTAGAATATTCTAACATCCCCCCTCAAACTCGAGATGACGAAGTCAACTGGAGTTTGGAAATAAGATCACGGAGCCGACTAGAAGGGTGAGACTTAGTGAAAATATCGGCAAGTTGATCTTCAGAGAAGACAAACCGAAGATCCAAGGTGCCTTGCTAAAGATGGTGCCGAATGAAGTGACAATCAATTTCAATATGTTTGGTGTGCTCATGAGAGACAGCATTGTGAGCAATTTGGATGGCGCTCTGATTATCACAATAAAGAGGAGAACTAGTTATCTGAGGAGCACCCATGTCTGTCAAAAGCCATCGTAACCACAAAAGTTCAGCTGTAGTATCAGTAAGGGCACGGTACTCAACCTCAGTGCTGGAGCGGGCAACAACAGTCTGCTTCTTACTACACCAAGAAATGAGAGAGGTGCCGAGTAAGAAACAGTATCCCGTGGTGGAGCGACAATCGGTAGGATCACAAGCCCAATCAGCATCAGAATAGGAGCGGAGCTCAAGAGATGAGTGAGTGGAAAAGTGAAGGTCATGAAACAGAGTTCCCTTGACATACAGTAAGATGCAAAGAACAGCAGCATAGTGGGTAGAACGAGGGGCAGTCATAAACTGGCTAACCAGATGAACAACATAGGAAATGTCTGGTCGAGTAACAGTGAGATAGATGAGACTACCGACCAGTTGTCGATACAAAGTACCATCAGGAAGAGATTCAGTAGCAAGTAACCGAACGTTAGGATCAAGCGGAGAAGTGCATGTTTTGCTGTCAGTCAAGCCGGCTTTAGAAAGCAAGTCAGATGCATACTTAGCTTGAGAAAGATAATAACCATCTGATCCAAATGTAACCTCAAGACCTAGAAAGTAGTTAAGCTGCCCCAAGTCCTTCATCTCAAAATTCTGACTCAAGAAGTGCTGAAGATCTCGAATACCAGAGAGATCATCGCCTGTAATGATCATATCATCAACATAAAGAAGAATAAGAATAATACCAACACCAGTGGTCCGAAGGAAAAGAGCTGAGTCATAGGCACTAGGGGTAAACCGCTATTGAGCAACAACACAACTGAATTTAGCAAACCAGGCTCGGGGAGCTTGTTTGAGACTGTAGAGAACACGCCGAAGATGGCAAACTGTGTGAGGAGGATGGGCATAACCAGGGGGAGGATGCATATAAACTTCCTCAGCAAGATCATCATTCAAGAATGCATTTTTGACATCCATTTGAAACAGTTGCCAATGACGCATAGCGGCAATGGCAAGCAGAGAGCGAACAGAGGTAAGACGAGCAACAGGGGCAAAAGTCTCCTCGTAGTCAATACCATACTCTTGAGAGAAACTCTTGGCAACAAGACGAGCTTTGTAGGGTTCTACTGATCCATCTGACCGAGTCTTGATTTTTTAGACCCACTTACATCCATCTGACCAAGTCCCAAGTATGAGTTTTAGTGAGAGCTTCTAGTTCATCAGACATAACTTTCTGCCAAAGAGGGTCAGCACTAGCCTCACGATAACTGTGAGGTTCGTGAAGGGTAGTAAGAGCATAATAACAATGAAAATCTTGAAGATGAGAAGGAGGAGCTCTTACCCTAGTGGATTGACGAAGTGCAGGTACCTGGACAGGTTCGGAGGTAGTTGATGGATCAGGAGTATCAGCAAACGTGTCAGATGACTCTGAAACAGGCGAAGAAGGAACATTTGAGGAGCTTGGTATCTCTGCAGAGGAGTCAGGAAATAAAGCAATAGAGGGGTCAATAAAGATAGGAGCATAACTGATAGAAAACTACAAAAAAGGAGAAATACTCGTAAACATCTTATGTTCCCAAAACTCTACATGACGAGAAATACGAAGATGTTTGGCTATGGGATTATAACAACGATAACCCTTTTGAGTGAGACCATAACCAAGAAGACAGTAGAGTCGGGATTGAGGCTCAAGTTTGGTGCGTTCATGTGAGGGAAGAGTGACAAAACAAACACAACCAAAAACTCGAAGTAATGAGTAGTTAGGAACTGTAACATGGAGAAGCTCAAACGGAGTTTTATTGTGTATAGTGGGTGAGGGAACACGATTGATGGTGTAGACAGCAGTAAGGGCAACTTCTCCCCAAAAATGTTATGGAAGAGAGGCAGAGATGAGAAGTGCTCTTACTGTATCTAGAATGTGACGATGTTTACGTTCTGCTCGACCATTTTGTTGTGAGGTGTATGGACAAGAATAGTGAGAGATTGTCCCATTGTGCTGTAAAAAGGCAAGAAATGACTTATCCTTGTATTCCATTGCATTATCTGAATGAAAAGTTTTAATGGTATAAGAAAATTGAGTTTGCACCATTTTATGAAAAGTCTGGTAGACAGTGGTGAGTTCAGACCTATGCTGCAAAAGATATATCCAAGTATAACGACTGTAATCATCCACAAAGATAACAAAATAACGAGATCCCCCCTCAGTCGGTGTCGGGGCAGGACCCCATATATCAGAATGAACTAAGTCAAAAGGTGCTGCGGAAAAAGAGTCACTTTTATTAAAGGATAAATGTGTTTGTTTTCCAAGATAACATGACACATAATCAAAAGACTGAAATTTAACTGGACCTAAATGACCTTGAGAAGCCAAGAACTGGACACGTGGAAGTGAGGCATGACCCAACCGGGAGTGCCACAAACTGGAAGTAACTGTGATGGCAGCCATGGAAGTGTTTGTGGAAGAAGAAATCTGTAGAGATGTGAGCTAAAAAAGACGTCCAACTTTACGGCCTGTCCCAAGCAGCTAACCCGTCCGTGAATCCTGTATATCAACACCCTTGTTAGAGAATTTCAGATCAAGGCCTAACTCATAAAGTTGTCTAACAGAAAGAAGATTTAAGGATAACTGAGGCACAAGGTAAGTATCACGGACAGATAAATTAGAGGTAGAAA
The DNA here is from genome assembly GCA_008638375.1 of Nyssa sinensis. NCBI lineage: Eukaryota > Viridiplantae > Streptophyta > Magnoliopsida > Cornales > Nyssaceae > Nyssa > Nyssa sinensis. The sequence continues at coordinate 156,368 of VIRR01000480.1, read as the reverse complement.
TAGACCCTACGTGACTAACAAGCATATGAGAACCATTGGCAGTGCCTATTACAAGATTGGGAGAAAGAGCAGTTTTATGAGAGAAGATGGTGGAATCAAATGTCATATGGTTACAGCAAGCAGAGTCTATAAACCACTGAGATTTACCTGGGGTGACGAACAAGGCAACGGAGGATTGGGACAAAACCTGGTGAATTAAGGCCTTTACGTCAGCTGTAGTGAGAGGAGTGGATGGAGACGAAGACCAGTTATTGAGAATTTTAAAAGAAGAAAAGAACGTATCTTCTTTAAATACAATAAAGAAAAAGAAGAAAAAAATATTTGTCTTTTATCTTCTTTAAATGTTTGGTATGAAAAAAAAGAACGTATAGATCAATTATTGACAATTTTAAAAGAAGATGTCGTAATTTTTATCTCATGCATTTAAGTGTATTTTTTTTTTTAATTAAATTTTCTTTCTTTTTTTCTTCAAATCTCTTCACTTGTGAAGAGTTTTTGTCATTGAAACTCCCTCTCATAATTTTTTTTTTCTGAGTTATAAAATTTCAAATGAGAAACTCATATCATTCAACCTAAATTTTTTTTCTCTCTCTAAATTATTCCATCCAAATAAGTCTTAAAGTAATTGGACTACAGGAAAGAGTTGGGAACTCTCATCAACTGGGACCTCACTCCAACTCTCTTCTATATAAGATATAGAAGTCAACTTCATTAGTCGGTTAATCATAACAATTTTTAATATTTTCATTGTTTTCCTATTTAGACAGACGTATTCTAATTCAACCAAGGCCTCAGAGCTGGAGTTGCTCCATTCACAGCGCCTGTCAGGTCATTTGTGTTAAGACTTGAGATGTCAATTTAGGGCAACTCCAATGCGGGGGTGCCATCTGAGATGCCAAATGTATAACTACTAAAATGGCATTCCAAACTTAAAATTTTTCACGAAGAGCCATCATAAAGTGCATAAACTTTTGTCGATCAAGCTAGGCAGCAAATGTTTGAATGTCTTGAGCACATGCTAACTTTGGATCTGCGGCAGATAATTGTTCCCAAAGATGATTGGTTTAAGAATAAAAATCAGCAATAAACTGACTTGGGTCCTAACGCATATGATAAAGTTTAGCTTCTAGTTAAAACTCCAAGGAAGCATCATAGGTGCAGTTGTATCTTTTGGCCAAAAAATCCCAAGCAACCTTAGTATTCCCAAGTCTTAGAATGAGACTGTTGATGGATGGAATAGAGGTGTTGATGAACCAAGACAAAATCTTGTAGTGCGTACTACCCCATTCTTCCAGACGAGATGAAAACGCCTCTTCTGTCTCACTTTCCTTCTGTGTTGGTGTAGCAAGGTCTCCAGTCACATAACGCCATAATTGGCATCCTTTCAAGAAAACCTCCATATTCTGAGCCCACATACTATAATTGGATCCATCCAATATTATGTCTCTAGGACGAACAATAGAATTGAGATTCAATGCAGACTAAGACATATCGAATCTTCAAATGCATAAACAGATAGCAAAAATGAAACCAGGACGAAAACTGAGTAGAAAACTCCTGATTTGTAAAAAGTCAACAGTCAAAGTAAAAGTCAACGATCAACGGTCAATGGTCAACAGTTAACGGTCAATGGTCAACGCTGATGTGGCGGCGGAAGCTGAAGTGGAACTAGGGCTGGCGTGGTAGTGACGTGGACTAGGGCTGACATGGCAGCGTAAGGATGAGGCTGGCGCGTGGGGCTGCCCAGCAGAATTTCAAGCGGCGTGTGAGGGCGGGTGGCAGTTTCGATGGGGGCGATCTTGGCGGCGTTGGACTCCTCTCTGCTTGGGTTGTCCAATGGTGGTGGTACCTTTGTGAGGTGGTGACCGGAACAATGCAAAATCGAGGAAGGCAGAAAGGAGTGGCGGTGTATGGCGGCTCGTGAGGTAAGATACCGTCACAAGGAAGAGCACCGAAAATTTGCCGGAAGAACATCGAAAAGAAGAAAAAAATAAGACTACAGGCCACAAGTTTGTGGCTCTAATAGCATGAAGAAATAAAGAAGAAAAAAGAATTTGTATATATTTCTGTGTATTTAAAATTGTACAATATGAGGTCTATTTATAGGTACATTATGAGAATACAATGTGGAAATATATACGATATGGGACAAGGTGGAAATAGAGTTTATGTGTTTTCTAGAATATTCTAACACAGTGAAGAGATCACCTTCCTTCCAAGAGCTTTAAATAGTGGTTAATCAGTAGATAACGACAATTGTTCCAAATAATAATTTATGAATATTTTAAATTAATCATTTATAAAATTATTGCATCAGCATAGCATTACAGTACAAAAATATAAAGAATGACTAAGTTAAATATACCAATATACATTGCAATATACCAATCCATTATTGTGAATTTAATCATACATTGCAATATACCAATCCAACGCACACACTGGCGAAAAAAAAGTGGGTTCACTGACGTGGCATAGGCTGATCATTAATGAAATATTATTTAGACAAGATATTTTATTTTTAAGATATATAAAAATAATACTAATCTACCTAAAATGATATAATTAATAAAATTTATGGATTAAGTCAATAGACCTATTTCATGATAAAATTTCTCCTATTTACTTATTCTTATTGCATCCTTGATAATCGGATATGTTGCTCTAAAAAAAAAAAAATTCACCCAATTTCTTATTTTGTATTTTTTGAATATTTTGATTTTTTAATTTTATTCAAATTAGTATTAATAATTTCTTAATCAAATTAGTAAAACAAAATATGATAGAAATTTTGTTTTTTTTTTTTTTTTTTCTAACTTTGGAAATTAATGATCCTAATAGTTTGTTTGTTTTTTTTTTTTTTTTGGATTCGCACACGCATTAGTTAAATTTATAGGAAATGACTCTAAGAGATATCATTACTTTTGTGAGATATTAAAATCCTGATTAGTGTATTAAAAGACATTTAGCATGTAATTCAATACCATTGGACTACCTTTAGGGTTGATCCTATAGTTAGTAATTTGAGATAAAATAATATTATATAAGTAGAATTTGCGGACACATAAGATTTTATATAGAATGATCTAGCTTCTCTGACTCTTTTAACTTCATGATTGAAATAAATAAAAGAAATCCAATTTCTCTTTTAATTTTGAAAATATAAACAATTTTATCCAATATAACAATAATAATTGTTGTTGCAAAAAACAGTCCATGCTTGTGATTCAGCGAGAAGGACCTGCAAAAAAGAAAATGGGGACTCACTGGTGACCAAGTCAATAAGGAGAAAACAAAATATAACATATTGTGTAAAAAAGAGTGATTCTAAATTAAAAACGCACCTTAGGAATTTTTTTATAGGCTGCGGATTAAGATTAGGATTAGGATTTGGAATCGTAAAAGTAGGGATTTGAAGATATCCGAGAATAGCAGTTGGTATATTGAACTCTATTTCCTTATTCTGAGGTCGGAAGTCTATGGAAGGCGGTGACCAGTTTGGAACCCCTTCTTGCAGATATTTTATTTTCCTTACTACGAGGTCTGTAGTACACAGATTGATACTCCATCTGCTCTGGAGGTGGTGTACTGTTCAGTACCCCATTTGTTCTGGAGGCGCTAGATCTGGAGGCGCCAGTGCTTGAGGCGCTAGTTTTGGAGGCACCATATACCTCTGAACCCCCGTGCCAATTTATTCTGGATAAGAAAACCTTTCTTGGTTAGTATATGCAAGTGTTCTGTACACGTGTCATATTTGAATTGGTCTATCACTTTATGGCCCATCAGCTATTCCTCCCGAGCCTCAGTTCTGTGGGATCTGTACAGAGCTGGGGTTAGAATTTCTGAAGAGTCACGCATACTTGATGATTCAAAATATACCGACTTGTAGCACTTGTATCCAATACAAGGCTTTTAGGGGTCTGTACATTGAGATGGGCCAAGCCTATAGCACTTGTAATGTATACAAGACTTTTAGAGGTCATTGAAATAGACCAGACTTGGGGTATGGCATTGAGATACACGTTAATCATGACTTTGCCCATGATTTTTAGTATTAAAAAATGACTTTTAATGCAACTCTATTCATCTGTGAACCTTGTACTTTGCTGCGTCCAATGAATGGAAGCCGCACTAGCTATCATGTGTGGACTTTTTGAGATGACTTTTAATGCAACTCTAAATTCTTTTTTTGTCTTAAATGACATGATACTCTTGTAGAATTATATTAATTATATAATTTATAATATTATTAACAATATAGTATTATGTCATTTAAAATATAAATTTTAAAAATATAATATTATACAAATCAAGACTATGAATGTAAGCAAATGTTTTTTTATGAAGAAATAAGTCGCAAAGTGAATGATTATTTTTTATTTTGTTAAAATTGTTTATAGACTAACATAATTCTTTTTTAAAAAATTTAAATAAAAGGACAATATCCATACATCGAATTAATTTAAAAAATATCCTAAAATATTAGTCGGTAAATAAAAATAGGTAAACAAATCCGGTAGCATTTCTCCCTCTTTTTTTTTTTTTATGTTTTTGTTTTAGGTGACTAATGGATGAGCGTATTAACTATCGAATTATTCATTATATTTTATGTAGAAATTCTTTTTTTTTTTAAATACGAATTTCAACCCCCAACTTTTCATTTTTTTCTAAAGAGACTTCTTAAAATGTTAATTTTTTAAATTTCTCTCGGACTTTTTGAACTAGATTCACTACTACCCGAACAAGTTCTGATTTAGATCATCAAAGAGGTCCAAAGTCACGTTTCTACCCGAAAGAAAATCCCTAACACCCTTCACAATTGGGCACTTATTGTGCATTGAAACTTGCCGATTGATTTTTGTCTCTGTTTGCTTGGTAGTTTTGATAGGTGGCTTATCTTCTGGTGTTGCTCTGTACAGAAGAGGGATATGCACTCCCTTATATAATCACATCTCTTATAATTAATATATATGAGAAATAAATTTTTTATTAATTATTAAGTTTTCATATGCTTTTATTAATTAAAACTTGTTTCATACATATATATAAATTTTGACATAAAAAGAGACCTTATATGTAACTTTTCAATGATATTTTGATATTTCATAAACAAAATACATATAACATTCAACTTAAGATATACAAAAATTTCTAATCTACTTTTGAATTATAGAAGTTATGTTTCATACACTTACTCATGTCATATATATATTATCAAATAAATAATAAATCGATATCAAACAAGAAAAATAAACAAAATGCATAAAGAAGACAAAAGATTTACGTGGTTCGACAAGTTGCCTACGTCCATAGGCAACGATGATCAGTTCACTATGTATCAAAGTGATTACAAGAGCAAAAAAACTCTCAAAACCCGAAACCCCTTTTTCCCCAATGACAACTCTCTTATCCTCTGTCAAAACCTTAAAAGATAATACCCTTATATAAGTGAGTTACAACATAAAAGAAAAACGGGCCCAAAAATAAAAGCGGGTCAAAATTTTTTCCCGAAGCCATGGCAATGGTGGAAAACTCACATATGACCCATGTTACGGATCATCTCGAGTTGCAAATGCGTTATCAAGAATCCAGGTGAATTTATAACAACCACCCACCAAATCTCCACCTTGCCCTAAATTCTCCAAACCATGCAAAACAAAGTAAATGGATCATAACTGTTTCCAAATGCGCCCTTAGGTGCTTAAACATGAGAGATATTGATCAAATCCAAACAATGCTTCAACTCGGTTCCAATCAACACCTTAGTAAGCATATCTGCAGGATTATCTACAGTTTCAATCTTTTGAAGAAGAATACCCCCTTTGACAACTTCTCGAATAAAATGGAAACGAACGTCAATATACTTCGTTCAAGTATAATGAACCTGATGCTTTGCTAAATAAATTGCACTCTGACTATCGTAGTAGACCTTAATATGCTTTTGAACAATCCCCAAATCCTCAATCAATCCATGGAACCAAATAGCTTCCTTAATCGCCTCTAACACTGCCATATACTCTGCCTCAATAGTAGGCAAATCAATCGTTGACTGTAATGTTGATCTCCAGCTCACCGGTCCCTTAGTAAGAGTAAAGACATATCCCATAGTTGATTGATGTTTATCCAAATCTCTAGAAAAGTGTGAATCCACATACCCAACTACATGTTGACCAAGTCGATCATCCATCTCAAACATCAAACCAACATCCATTGTACGTTAAATGTATCGTAGAATCCATTTCACTACCTACTAGTGCCCTTTATTCGGATCATGCATATATCTGCTCACCAAATTGACAGAATGTGAAATATCAAGTCTCGTGCATACCATAGTATACATCAAAGCACCAACTACATTTGCATACGGCATATACTTACGCTTCCCATCTATGCGCGGAGACATCAAACCACTAAACTTGAAGTGAGAGGCCAAAGGTGTACTAAAGGGTTTTGTATTGCCATCTAAATCAAAACGTTGTAACACTTTCTTTAGATATTGTTTCTGTAACAGAAAAACTGTGCTCACTCTATCTCTTTCAATTTCCATGCCAAGTATTTTCTTAGCTTTACCAAGATTCTTCATTTCAAACTTATTTCTCAACTGTGTCTTCAACCTGTCTATCTCCACTTTGCTTTTAGATGCAATGAGCATGTCATCCACATATAAAAGCAAGTATATAAATGAAAGCTTAAAAAAATCACACAATGATCAAAATGGCTTCTTGTATACTTCTACACTGTCATAAATCGATCAAATTGCTTGTACCATTGTCTTAGAAACTGTTTCAAACCATACAACAATTTTTTTAATTTGCAAACCCAGTCATCTTTTCCAGCAACTTTAAATCCATCTAGTCGAATTATGTAAATTTTCTCTTTCAAATCACCATGCAAGAATGCAGTTTTGACATCGAGTTGTGTGGAATCGAGATCAAACCGTGCAACCAAAGCTAACAAAATCTAAATAAAAGAATACTTAACAATTGGAAAAAAGTACCTCATTGTAGTCTATCCCTTCTTTCTGTGCATAACCTTTAGCTACCAGTCTAGCCTTGAATCTCACACTAATTTTTCGTAGAGAACCTTCATTTTTTGTGTATATCCACTAACAACCAATTACTTTTTTTCCCTTTGGAAGTTGTAACAACTCCTGAGTCTGATTCTTATGAAGTGATTGCATTTCATCACCCATTGCATCATTCCATTTAAAATTTTCTGAATATTTCATGGATTCTTTATAAGTTGGAGGAATACCATCATAAAAAATTGGAAGTGCATATGCCACTATATTAGCAAACCTAACAAGTTTGTGAATCTTTCTTTTCGATCTACTAGCTACAATAGACTCTGGTTATTGTCGGATCTCTTTTGCTTCCTCTACATATGAGCTTGAGCCCTCATCATCTGGATTAACAACATAACTATTGACTATCTGAATAGTCTTAGCTGCAACCAATAGAGCCTCTAACTCCACATGCTGTGAAATACTCTCATCTTGAGCATTCTTTTTCTTAATCCGATTTAACATTATAAACTCATCAAAAGTAACATTCCTACTCATAACAACTTTTTTTTATTTGGAACACCATAGTCTATATCCCTTGAGACCAATACTAAAGCCCAAGAATATTGCTTTCTTCATTCTAGGGTCCAATTTAGTTTCTTTCACATAAAAATATGTAAAACAACTATAATACCCTAACCCAAATTTCAACCGAGAGAACCATGTAAACCTAAGCCGATAGGGCTTTATGTTACGATATCGAATGAACGGTTTTGGAACTTCAATAGTTTTGAATGTATAGATGATACCTGGGCAATACCCGAGCAATCCGTGAACGAATATTGAAATAAAATAAAATAAAATAAAATAAAAATACAAATGCATGTATTATGTAAATATGAAGTATGGATAAATATATATATATATATGCAAACTATAATATAATATATATATATATATATAAATGGTAACATATATATATATATATATATAGTGTAACAGTTATATAGGTGTAACCTACATATGAATGGCAATCAAAGAGGGGGTTACAAATTCAAGAGAGAGAGAGAGAGCTATAGAGAGAAAGAGAGAGAGAGAGAAGAGCAAACCGAAGGGGGCTGTTTTTATAAAGCCCAAGGCATGCTTTGCATGCTTGAGAAAAACGTAAGAGAAGAACCAGAAGAAGAAAAAGGAAAGGGAGGAGAGGAGAGGAACAGTCACAAGTAAAACTTAGTTTTCACTCTCTGTGTTTTTTTTTTCTGGATTTTATTTCAAGTTTCTTAAAGCTTGTTTTTGATGGTAGAATGTTTTTCTAGAAATAAAAATAGGAATTTAGGAAGAAACCGCGAAGGAAACGGTTGAGAAATGAGGTAAATATCATGTATGATCGGAAAACTGAATGGGGAGTTTTTGGGTTGTTTTAATCAGTTTTAAATGCCTAAAATTGTGTTAGAATATGTTAAATATGCATTAGAATCAATTAGAAATGAAAAGGAGCAAAAAATCGCAAGAAAAATGAAGAAAAAAAAAAAGAAGCAGGTCGCGATTTTTCGGTCATCGGCGCTAGAGATGGTGACCGGAGACCATCGAAAAACCACCGGAGAATCGGGGGGTGACAGGTCAAATATTGGGTCATAGGACTGGGTAAGGCCTCGGGTCAGGTCGAAGCCTGCCCAGGCCCAGTGATGACCCGCCACTGATTGAAAGGACTTTTGGTTTTATTTAAAAAAATAGGGGTGGGAAGGTGCTGAGGGGATTCGAACCTAGGTGCACAGGGGCTGGAAGCCTTATGCCCACTGAGGCCACCGCTGTAACACAAGGGCACTTGTGTTCTAAGGTGTAACTAATATATATATATATATATATATTATAGTTAAGTAAATTAATTAATTGTTATTTTAAATCTTGGTATCCAAATGTAGTAAATTAATAGTGTAAATTTACTATTTTGGACCTTTTGGACCCAATGGTGAGGTCCGTTTCACCAGACGGAGTCCCAAAAAATAAAATACCAGTAGAAATGCCAAAATGACCAAAATGTCCCTAAGTCAAAGATGAGTCAAAAGAACTCCGATTGAACTAAGTAAATAGTAAATTTTTATTATTTCAAACCTTCTGGACTCAACGGTGAAGTCTGATTTGTGAAACTAGGTCCCAAAAAATAGAGACATGTAAAATGACCGTTTTACCCTTTTCCATATAGAAGTTCAAATTAAAAACCGTGAAAGCCTAAACTGACTTTCTTCGACATTCCGAACTCAATGGTAGAACCTAAGTTAGTAAAAAAGATACTTAGAGTAACGAGATATACAATTTGCTAAATGACATTAGAACTGAGACATGTTTATTGATGAATAGGCAAGTCAAAGAAAAATGAGAAAATTACTGAGTACTCAAGTAGATCACACGGATTTAAGGTAAGTAAATCTTGAATCTCTTACATGTGGTTTTTCAAGCCATGCTATTCTTTTATTGCCAATATTATACTCTTATACGTACCCCATGTTCTTTATTCCACAAATTGATGATTGTATTATTTTATGGATTTTATTGAGGAGTTAATTGTTGTACCTTGATCATGATTGATTATACCTTCTATATGTCATTGAAACCCGATCTCTTACACGTAGTTCTCTCAAGCCATGATTGTTCTATGTTATTGATTCTATGATTGATGATTATTCCCATCTTAACGAATCTTATTAAGGAGATGATTGTTGTACCTTGATCATGACCTCCTGTATGTCATTGAAACTCGATCTACTACATGTAGTTCTCTCAAGCCATGATTGTTCCTTTCATTGTCAGGATTGTACTCTATACGTATTCGATGTTATTAACTCCACGAGTATTATGTTTATCCTATCTTACAGAAAGTTATTGAGAATTGACTGTTATACCTTGATCGTAGTTGCTTATACACTTGTACTATTGATTCCTAGCCAAGTCACGAGGTTATGATATTCCTTATTACTACTGAAGGGTACTTCTATGTGTACCCAACGTTTATTGGCTTCACAATCCGATACATGTTCTCTCTTATGAGATATGTGCCTGATGTTTCTTTACGCCTCAATGTGATATTTGTTCTATCTTGTGGAATTTATTGAGGATCGAACTCTATGCTTATCATGAGTATTTGTACACTTCATACCATGCTTTGAAAGGCCGATTGTTATGTTCATGCTATTGATATTTCACTCATATGCTTTCTATAGAGTTATGATGATCATGATGTATTATGATTACCCGGAGTTGTGCTCAGTCACAACGTCCATCCGATGCTTTATCTGTTTTACAGGTTACAGTTTATGAAAATATCCAATGATTTAGGTGTGGGAGTGAATCTTGGATATGGTTCAAAGGATGTGGTTTAGGAAATGATCTGTGGGAGTGAATCAGGGAAGGGATTCAGGTGTGGGAGTGAATCCAGGTAAAGGGTTCGGTGTGGGAGTGAATCTAGGAAAAGGGTTCGGTGTGGTAGTGAATCAAGGGAAGGAAGGATACTTTTGAGGTTATGTCAGGAAAAGATTATGCATCACAATGTTTATTGATATCGTATCTTTGATTGGATCATTGAATGATCATATTTTCCTTATGAATGATCATATGTTTTGAAAACGTATTCATCGACTTACTATCAGTTATCCTATGATTATGATAGTATGACTATTGTTGACCAGACCTCTAAGGATGACTTTATGTACCCTAAATCATTTATATTCGCTTATTACTATTATGACATTCTATTGTGTTGAGTGACTGTTGTGACATTCTCATTCATTAGTTATTGTAATAAACTACTCTATTGGCTATTGAGATGTCTGTTTTATTGGCTACGTTGAATCCCATTGACTGTTGAGATGTTTATTTTATTGACTACGTTGATATTCTATTGACTGTAGAGATGTTTTGTCTTATTGGCCACGTTGATATTCCATTCTATTGACTGTTAAGAGGTTTTATCTTATTGGCAACGTTGATATTTCATTCTATTGACTGTTAAGAGGTTTTGTCTTATTGGCCACGTTGATATTCCATTTCATTGGCTGTTGAGATGTTCTGTCTTATTGACTACGGGGATATTTCATTCCATCGATTGTTGAGACGTCCTATCCTATTGGCTATGTTGGCATTCTGTTTTGTTGGTTATTGAGGTGTTCGCTTTTATTGGCTATAATAGCATTCTATTGCATGACTGGCTATCATGTTCTTATCTCAGATTATGTTCTTTCTATGTTGACCCTGACCTATGGCAGAGTGATGAGAATTTACTTACTGAGTTTCGTTTAGCTCACCCCAACTTATTATATTTTCAAGTAAGGATGGGACAGAACCACAATAGGAGTCCAGGAGCATAGGGGGATAGTGGAGGAGTATGATAGAAGTGAATGTAGTCTCTCTCATATACTCACCACCTAAAAGTGGTTTTATGTTTAGTTATGTCGGTTTACATTTTTCGGTGGTTGAACAATATTTTGTATTAAGACTTCCGCTAATTTACTGTTAAGTTTACAATTTATATTGTTGTTATGAATACAAAGAATGAAAAAATTAGGGACGGCCATTGGATTGGCCCCGCGAGACAAGATGTGCATAGGATGGGTTTCGGGTCGTGACAACAACCAAATACATGCAAAATATCATAATTTGTAGCAGGTTTTCCAGAACATACCTCTATTGGTGTTTTTTCATCATTTGCACCTGTGATCAACTTATTGATGAGATGAAATGCATATGTCATTGCCTCAGCCTAAAACGCCTTGCCTAATTTTACATTCAGCAACATACATCGCACATTTTCAATCAAAGTACGATTCATATGTTCTGCCACCCCATTTTTTTGCTACGTGTCTCTAACTATGAAGTGTCTAACTATCCCATCATCATGGCATGCTTATTTGAATTGATCTGACTCATACTCACCACCATTATCTAATCTAAGCCTCTTGTTCTTTTTACCTGTCTGATTCTCAATCATTTTCTTCCAATTAAGAAACATTTCAAGGACTTCATCTTTATGTCGCATGGTGTACACCCAAACTCTCATTGAGAAATCATCAACAAAAGTCACAAACCAATGCTTACCTCCCCAAGATACAACTCTGCTAGGTCCCACACATCAAGTGAATATAATCAAGGATCCCTTAAGTACGATGAACCAGTGTGCCAAACTTAACTCTAGTTTGCTTGCCCAAGATACAATGCTCACAAAATCCTAATTCCTAGTCTTGGCGCCTTTTAACAGACCATGCTTTATTAGCCCCGACCTACAATGCCTTCTCCCCAGTATGCCCTATGTGCATATACCATAAACTTGAAGTATCAAAAACACAATTCTCTGAACTGTCAAGAAACAGTTATGTCACGCCTCGAATTCCAGCGAACCCGAGGCACGAGTAACGAGACAAAAGAAAATAAAATAATAAAGGAATAAAAGATAATTAGGGACGATTACATACATTCTACATACTGTTCGGATAAATACATAAGGTCTGGTCCATTTCTTCACCACTTACAAAATAAAATACAGTCGCGGGCTTATGCCCTTACACAACATCAAAAGCGCCCCTTGGGCCTAACATAGTCCCTAATCAGTTCATCTTCGCGTCTCGTACAGCTGGGACATCATCTGAAATGTTTGCCCCACTAAAGGGGTCAGCTCAACATGCTGGTACAATATAATGCTAATGCAAGAAACAGAACTAAGGTCGTGGCATGTGTAAGTGTACAGTTATTTCTATATGGCATTCAATGTCATGATGGCAGCATATACACAATAAGCAGTATATGATCAGTATGCGTGACACACCCATGCAACTCTATGCCACCCATGTCTCATGATACGGTCATTCTCCGCTGGCATGAGTACCGCCGCGTATGTCTCGCTTCACGGTCCGGAATCCGTCAGGCAGGCAAGTACCTATTGGCCGATTTTGGGTTTTTCACCACAGGATCTGCACCCTCATAATGCAAAGCACCAAGTACTTACCCACACCATGTCCAAGGAATTACACTATGCCAATATGCTCTGATCTCATTATGTCACAATGCAATCTCAATGACGCATCTCATTCATACATAAAGCATGTTTTCAAGTACACAATTCATAATATCAACAGTTCTTCAAAGCATATAATTCACACACCACACTAACACATGCAATACACCCATGATCATCATCCAACTTAACAAGATAGCACGTAGCACATAAGCATGTGAACACTCAGGCAAACATGTGAACAATCAATGCAACAAAGCAAGTACTCCTAATCTCAATCCTATTTCTTACTTAGCACAATATATCGTACCTGATAATCGATCTCAACTCAAGAAGGTGTACTCGAAGTATGGTAGAATCACAGTGAGAATGCCGAAGGTCAGATCACCTTCTCCTTGCCCTCTCGTGTTCCTAAAATCATAACATGAGATTCAGTTCATTGTTATTTGAATTATGCTATTCATCAAATTTTATGTCTTTAATTCATAAGTTTCTATTTTGCTAAATTAGACTCTACCATTGGTTTTAGAACGTTTAAGAAAATAAGTCTAGGTTCTCGTAGAACTCAATTCGGACACCAGGGTTGAAAAGGGCAAAACAGTCATTTTGCACTTTACACGTGTCCTTACATTTCGTGACCTCTTTTCATAAATCGGACTCCACGGTTGAGTCCGGAATGTTCGAGATAATAAAGTTTCACTATTTGTTTACCTAATTCGGAGTTCGTCTGACAGTGTTTCAAGTTAGGGGCATTTTGGTAATTTTAAGGGTTACTATGGGTCTTTTATTTTTTGGGACCCCATCTCGTAAAACGGACCTCACCATTGGTCTCGGAGTGGTCGAGATAGTCAAAATACACTAATGACTTGTCCCATTTGGACTCCGGAATATATTTGAATATTTAATTAATTAAATTAATTTAATTAATTAATTAATTAATTAATTTAATTAATTAATTAATTAATTAATTTAATTAATATTTTATTAATAATTTAATCAGGTGGGTCAAAGTGTGATTTCTAACAGTTGGGGGGTCAATTTGTAATTTCTGAAAGTTCAGGGTTAAGGTTCAAATTCCAAAAGGTTCAAATTCCAAAAGGTCCAAATTAAAACTAGTTTAATTTGTTATTCTAAATCAGGTTAACCAAACAGAGGATAGGGCTAAAACTGGGATAGGATATCCCTGTCTCCAATTCAATTTCCCAATTTCAATTTCTCATCCCCGTTGCCAAACACCCCCATTCCCCTTTTTAATTTAAAACAGAATGCGACACGTGGCAGGGTAGTTCGGCCCAAGCCCGACCCGGACCCGAGACCCGACCCGGTGGCCTCCCTTCTTCCCCGATTTTTCAGCGATGACCCAGTAGGGTTCCGGCTCCTTCTCCGGCGCCGGCGACCCTTTTTCCGGTGAGATTTCTTCGACTTTTTAACACAGTTTTCTTCGGTTTTTCTAGGGGATTACGTATCTCGAGTTTGTTTTCTCTTTCATCACTCGAAACCCTTCGAAATGACCAGAACCGTAGCTCCGGCCACCCCAAACCCAGATTCCGGCGAGCTGGTTTTTCTAGTTTTCTAGCTTGATTTTTCTACCGTTTTGACTCCATTTTGACTCTAGGGTTTTCTGCAACTCACCCCAACGATTCCCCATCATTCAAACGTGGATTTAGCGTCTAAAACACCAAAACCCGAGACTCACCCTAGACCTGCAACTCCAAAGTTCTCCCTCATTTCTCAACCATTTTAGCCCATTCTTTTCGTACTGTGTTCTATCTTTCGTGCTTAACAAAACCTCATAATTAAAATCAATCATCACGTTTCTAAAAATTTAAAACCAGAAATGAGTGAACTCACCAAGTTTTCTGATTTTTCTCTGGGCAGCTTCCTCCTTCTCCTCTCTGCTCCTCTTGGTCACTTCTGCTTCTTCAGAACCCTCTCCCTTGCTCTCAGTTTTCTTTCCTTTCCCTTTCTTTTCTTTTCACCCGAGACACACCTCTTTTCTCTTCACTCTCTCTCTCTCTATATTTCTCTCTCTCTCTCTCTCTCTCTCTCTCTCTCTCTCTCCCCAAGACCAACCACTCCCTGCCAATTCTGCATCTCCCACTCCCTGAATTCCACTCACACACACAACCCCAACCCATACCTTGTTTGAGTGTATCACACTCAAACTCACACACACACACAACCGGTTACACACACACACCACACACACTGTTTTACACATGTATATATTTACATACACTCATGTATATTTACACAATTTATACACACTCACATGTATACACATATACCAAATAAATACTTTAAATTTATACACATATATATACATATATATATATATATATATACATATACATATACATCTTAACAATAATAAGAATAATAATAATAATAATAATAAAAAAAAAAATAATGATAACAACTTGAGAATTTTATTTATTTAAAAAAAAATTTTCAGGTTGTTACAAGTTACTTTCCCTTTGATTGTTTGCCCATCTAGAAAATACAAATTACCCTTTTGAGTAACCTTCGTCATAACAAGTGCACCAAGTACCACTCTTAGGACTTTATATTCCATAGTAACTTTATAGTCGTTTGAGTCTAACATTCCTAGTGAGATGAGGTTCTTCTTCAAGTCCAGTACATAGCAAACATTTGTTGGAACTCTAACTGCTCCATCATGCATCTTTAATCAGATGTTTCCTATCCCTCTTGTTTTACATGTATTATCATTACCCATTAAAACAACTCCTTTATCTAACTCTTAGAAGCTAGAAAATAAATCCGTACGAGAAAACATATGATAAGAACATCCCAAATCCAAAATTCACTCATCAGAATGACCAGTCAATGATGAAACAATCAAATCAAAATTTGAATCATCATCTTCAACATCTGCTACATTAGCATTTGGTCCCTTATTGATCTTATTCTTCAACTTTGGATAATCCTTTTTCCAATGCCCTTTTTCATAACAGAAAGCACACTCATCCTTCTTAGTAATCTTTTTATTAGACGATACTTCTCGAGACTTACCCCATCCACAATAATTTTTGTCCTCTATCCTACCTCTTACTATCAAAGCCTCTAATGTTGAGTCCCTATGGACCTATAAATCCCTTTTTTGATACTCATTATTCATCAAAGCATTAGATACATCATTAAATTTAATTGTATCTTTCCCATACAACAAGGTAGTAGTTAAATGATATAACTATCAGGTAGAGAATTTAACAACAATACTACCTTAGCTTCATTTAGAATTTCAACATCAAGATTTTGCAAATCAGCAAGGATTTTATTAAAACTATTCAAATGCTCGGACATCGAAATTCCTTGCTTATACTGGAAATGGAATAGTCTTTTCTTCAGATAGAGTTGATTTTCAATGCTCTTGGTAAACTTATTTTCTAGTTTCTCCCACAACTTCTTAGCTGAAGTTTCTCTCATAACAAAGTACTTATGATCCTTTGCGAGGCAAAGCCTAATGGTGCCGCAAGCCTGACGATTGATATTCACCTAATCCTTCTCTTCCATATCATTAGGTTTATCTTCCAAAGTGATATCTATAAGAACATACAAAACTTTGCATTGCCACATGCCAAAATTATTAGTTCTATCAAATTTTTCAACTTCGAATTTTGCATTCAAAACCATAGTTCTTACCACCAATGAATTTTTCAAAGATAAAGTTTTTGAAGACGAAGTTGTTGAAGATGGAGTGCCAGAAACTGATTCCTCCATTAACCAAATCCACACTCATATACCAACAATCAAAAAATCCAATATGAAGGTCGAAAGTTTTGGCTTTGATACCAATTGTTGTGCGAAAGTGAATAAACAAATAATAAATCGATCTTAAACAAGCAAAAAAAAAAACGCACAGAGAAGACACAAGATTTACGTAGTTCGGCAAGATGCCTACCAATTCACTTTTTTCAAAAAGATTACAAGAGCAAAAAAACTCCTAAAACTCGAAACACCTTTTTTTCCAATGACGTATCTCTTTTCCTCTGTCAAAAACCTAGAAGATAATACCCTTATATAAGTGGGTTACAACATAAGAGAAAAACGGGCCCAAAAACAAAACTCGGTCAATCCGGAGGAATTCATGACAACCACCTAACATATATATATATATATATATATATATATATAGAGAGAGAGAGAGAGAGAGAGAGAGAGTGAGAGTGAGAGTGAGAGTGCATACCTTATTTTCTACTTCTATACCTTGATATGTAGAACCAGCTATTGTTTTCATTTTGGGAATGTTAATGGACTCTTTCTCATACTTCTCCTTCCATAAATTTATTTTTAATATAACCAGATAAGATAGAAGAAAACTTATTTATTAGACACATGCAATTGTAAAAATTATCATTCTTTCTCATACTTCTCCTTCCATAATATAATATATGTTTTATTTAGTTCACATTTTGCAGTACATGAATAATATTATCATTCTTCCTCGAACACACTAACGGTGATTTTTTTTTTCTCATCAATTTTTAGTTTGATTTAAATTCAACAATATAGTTACATTAGAACTACACTTAAAAATACATGAGCCGTGAGTCCAAAAAAAACAAATTGGGTGTGATAGAGAAAAGTTTTGGTTCAATAAAAATTTCTTTGCAGGTTTCTCTAGACAAGCCTATGTCTTATCTTTTCTTTTCCTTTTGATTCTTTATATCAAAAATTATATTTTTTCCTTTACTTCAAGATTACCTGTAACAACCTGAAAATTTTTTTTTTATATAAATTAAATTTTCAAGTTGTTATTATTAATTTTATTATTTATTATTATTATTATTATTATTATTATTATTATTATTATTGTTATGATGTGTGTGTATGTATATATAATTTAAACTTAAATTGTGTGTAGTATATGTGTGCACAAGTGAGTGTGTTTATTTAAATATGTAAATATATATATATATGTATATGTATATATATATGTTTAAAACAGTGTATATATATATAAATGTATAAAACAGTGTGTGTACGGTTGTGTGTGTAAGTGTGTGTAGATTGAGTGTGTTACACTCAATGAGGAGTGGGGGATGGAGTGTGTGAGTGGAGTTGTGTGTGGCAGTGGGGTTGCCAGAGAGTGGGTCGGATTTAGAGAGAGAGATATAGAGAGAAAATAAAGGGAGTGGTCTCGGGTGGAAAAGAAGAGAAGGAAAGAAAGAGAAAGAAGAGAGAAACAGAGAGAGAGAGAGTTCTAGACCGTGAAGGAGGAGAGGAGGCTCGAGGAGGAACCAGAAAGGTGGAAGTGGGCACGGCTAGAGAGAGAAACGGCCAAGAAAACTTGTAAGTGGGTCACTTCTGTCTCGATTTATTTTAGAGCATTTCAATTGATTTAAATTATAGAACCTTGTAGAGCATAGTGTGAGGATTAAAACGCAACAAAAATGATAGAAAACGGTTGAGAAATGAGGGAGAAAAATGGAGGTGCAGGTCACGGCCGTGGGGGAAAAATCTGGGTTTTCACCGTGATTGGAAGCTTCAAAACAATATTAAAATGCTCCAAAAACGTTTTAGAATAGTTTGGGATTGAAAGGGGCTTCGAAAACGCCATAAAAATCAAGTTTAAAAACTTGATTTTTCTGAAATTCCGGCGACGTCGCCGGAGAAGACGACCGGAGGTCGCCGGAACCCTACCGGAAAAGCGGGGGGGGAGATGGGCACTGTACGGGTCGGGTCGGGTCGGTTCGGGTCGGGTCGGGCTTGGGGCTGACCCGCCCCTGCCACGTGTCGCCACTGGTTTTAAATTAAAAACTAATTGGGGGCGTTTGGTTACAGAGATAAGAAATTAAAAGATTTTAAATTGAAATAGGAACAGGGATATCCTATCCCTGTTCTGGATAAGCCCTGTTTGGTTAACCTAATTTAGAATAACAAATTAAACTAGTTTTAATTTGGACCTTTGTGAAATTTGAACCTTTAAGAATTTGAACCTTTTGAAATTGAACCTTGACCTGAACTTTCAGAAATTACGAATTGACCCCCCCAACTATTAGAAATCACACTTTGACCCACCTGATTAAAATATTAATAAAATATTAATTAAATTAATTAATTAATTATTTAATTTAATTAATTTAATTAATTAAATATTCAAATAAATTCCGGAGTCCAAATGGGACAAGTCATTAGTGTATTTTGACTATCTCGGCCATTCTGAGACCAATGGTGAGGTCCGTTTTACGAGACGGGGTCCCGAAAAATAAAAGACACGTAGCAACGTGTAAAATTACCAAAATACCCCTGAATTGAAATACAATCAAATGAATTCCGAATTAGGTAAACAAATAGTGGAATTTTATTATCTCGAACATTCCGGACTCAACCGTGGAGTCCGATTTGTGAAAAGAGATCACGAAATGTAAAGACCCGTGTAAAGTGCAAAATGACTGTTTTGCCCTTTTTGACCCAGATGCCCAAATTGAATTCTACGAAAGCCTAAACTTATTTTCTTCAACGTCCCGGATTCAACAGTAGAGTTTAATTTAGCAAAGTAGAAGCTTATAAGATAAAGACGTAAAATTTGATGAATAGCGTAATTCAAGTGACGATTAAACTGAGTTTCATGTTATGAATTTTAGGGACACGGAAAGGCAAAGAGAAGGTGACCTGACCTTCAGTGTTCTTACGGTGGGTTCCCTTGACTACGAGCATACCTTTCCGGTTTGAGATCGATTACCAGGTACGATATATTGTGCTAAGTAAGAAATAGAATTGAGACTAGGAATACTTGCTTTGCTGTGTAAATTGTTCACATGTTTGCCCGAGTGTTCACATGTTTACGTGCTATGTGCTATCTTGTTTAGTTGAATGATGATTATGAGTATATCACCTGTATTAACGTGGTGTGTGAATTATCTGCTTGAAGAACTGACGATGTTATGACTTGTACACTTGAAAGCATATTTTATGTATGACTGAAATGTATCATTGGGACTGCATTATGACATGATGAGATTAGAGCATATTGGCATGGTGTGATTCCTTGGGCATGGCGTGGGTAAGCACTTGGTGCTTTGCATTATGAGGGTGCAGATCCTGTGGTGAAAAACCCAAAATCGGCCATTAGGTACTTGCGAGCCTGACGGATTCCGGACCGTGAAGCGAGACATAAGTGGCGGTACTCATGCCAACGGAGAATGACCGTATCATGAGACATGGGTGGCATAGAGTTGCATGGGTGTGTCATGCATATTGCTCATATACTGTATACGGTCTATATACTGTCATCATGATATAGAATGCCATGTAGAAATAACTGTACACTCGCACATGCCACGACCTTAGTTTTGTTTCTTGCATTAGCATTATATTGTACCAGCATGTTGAGCTGACCCCTTTAGTGGGGCAACATTTCAGATGATGTTCCAGCTGTGCGGGATATAGAGATGGTCTGACTGAGGATTATATTGGGCCCGATAGGCGCTTGTGATATTATGTAAGGGCATAAGCCCGAGACTGTATTTCATTTTGAATGTGGTGAACCAACGGACCAGACTTTATGTATGTATTAGAACTGTGTACGGAATGTATGAGAATGCCATTGTTATCTTTTATTTCTTTATTATTTTAATTTCCTTTGTTCCGTTACTCGCGCCTCGGGTTCGCCGGAATTCGGGGCGTGACAACGTGGTATCAGAGCCTAGGTTCGAATACCTAGAGACCGTGGGGTGTTGTTTAACACCATGAGACCCTAGAGAAAAGAATGAGACTTAGTGTGAACCTTTAGCAGCATGTGATAGGATCTTGTGTGCTATGTGGTTTTATATGTCCTGATGCATGACTTGTTGTGATTACGTGCTGATTTATACTATGTTTGGAGGCATGACATGTATGATGTGTGAAAAACTTGTTAAGTATAAGTATCATAACATGCTATGTGTACTACCTGTAGAAGCATAGGCCATTGATAGGAACATGATTAGGATCACACTTGAATGCCCGTATATTGAATATGAAAAAGTGATATTGAAATTTTCCTCTTGGACTTGTAGATATGCCTCCCAGACGAGCTCCTACGGGAGCTGGACCGCCCAGACGGGGTAGGGGTAGACCCAGAGGTGCCACCCAGCCTAGAGGCGCCGCACAGCCTCGTCGTGGCAGACCTAGAGCTGCTGCCCCTATTCCCGATATAGTTGAGGAGGTCGTTGCCCCGGCTGACACACCAGAGCATAGTGCAGCTGAGGAGGACGTTGCTCCCGCACCTGCCCCTATTCCTGCTCCCGCTCCAGCACAGGAGGTAGAGCAGATGATCGGCGCCAGAGATATGGCGACTCTTTTGCAGGAGTGTCTCCGCACCGTGATGGAGGCACGGACCACCGGCGGAGAGACCAGGGATACCTTCGTGATGAAGGTGTTCCAGAGGATGAGGCCACCCACCTTTGCCGGGCAGCCAGACCCACTGATTGCAGAGGAGTGGTTGAGACAGATTACCCGGATCTTGGATTCACAGGGGATCACTGAGCCCCATCTGAGGATCAGGTGTGCTACATTTCAGTTCACAGACCTGGCTAGTCAGTGGTGGGAGGTAGCTGCTGACAGACTGCATCGGTTTGGAGAGGGATGGGATGCATTTGTGGCCATGTTCAATGACCACTATTTCCCGATGTCTGCCAGAGTGGGATTTAGAGAGGAGTTTGAGGCACTTCTGCAGAGGGACATGACAGTGGCTCAGTACGAGTCACGGTTTACTGCTTTGGGGAGGTTCGCCCCACACATTATTGCACATGAGGATTTGAGGGTGTACAGTTTCCTCAAGGGGTTGAAGACCTCTATCAGGGACAGACTGGCTGGGCATATTATAGAGACATACGAGGAGGCAGTGATCAGGGCCTCCAAGGTGGAGAGAGAGCTGACTGATCTTAGAGGGATCAGAGAGACTAGAGCACAGGGCAGGGCACCCACAGTACAGACTTCCGCACCTGCCCCGACATATAGACAGCCGAAGAGGTACCGAGCCAGTACTTCTTCCTCACAGCCACCAGCTGGACCCCTTCATTCGATAGCTCCCCGTCCTGCCTTGCCATCTACTCCTAGGGGAGGAGGGTCACAGCGACCTGGCACATGTTATACCTGCGGGCAGCCTGGCCATAGGAGGGCCGACTGTCCCTTGAGGGGACCCAGCAGTGCACAGGGTGTCGGATCCAGTCAGGGGTCATTTCCACTACCTCTACCGGCACCGAGTCAGAGGGCCCCGCCGATTTGTTTCACTTGTCAGCAGCCTGGCCATGTTAGGGCCAACTGCCCTCAGGGGCAGACTTCGCAGAGTGCGCCGAGGTCACACTATTATCAGCATACACAGGTGCCTCTGCCACAGCCACAGTCAGTTCAGGGACTCCCAGCGCCCTATCATCAGCCTACACCCTCCGCACAGAGCGTCAGAGCTCCAGCACCTAGGGGAGGAGGTCAGCAGACACAGAGAGGGGGAGGCAGACAGGGCCCGACCATACAGGGCCGAGTCTACGCAGTAGCCACCCCGGAGACCTCTGCTGCCGGACCGTCAGTAGTCCGAGGTACATTTCTCATATCCAGTTCATGGGCCAGTGTATTGATAGATTCAGGAGCATCACATTCATTCATTTCTACTGCACTTGCCATGTCATTGGGTCTGGATATAGCTTGGTTGGACCCCCCGTTGCATGTTGGTACGCCAGTTGGGGGTGTTGTAGTACTGACGAGGATCTGTAGAGATTGCTCGATAGAGATAGCTGATCGTATTCTCCACTTTGATCTTATTGTACTTGATATGTCTGGGTTTGATGTGATTCTGGGGATGGATTGGTTGTTCACCTATCGGGCGAGTATAGACTGTTACAGGGGGAGGGTGACTGTATGCACTCCTGAGGGAGACTGCTTCTATTTCACAGGAGATAGGGGGGATTTCTTGGTCCCACCAGTGCGTGACTCTAGGAGCTGGGGAGGCCACAGTTATATGTTGGCTAGTATGATTGCGGGTGATTTTGAGACTACAGAGATTGTGTTACCCCCAGTCGTGGATGAGTTCCCCGACGTCTTCCCGAGTGACTTGACTTGTCTACCCCCTAGACGGGAGATCGAGTTCACTATAGAGCTCATTCCTGGTACTACACCTATTTCCATACCACCTTACCGCATGGCTCCAGCTGAGTTGAGAGAGCTGAGGGAGCAGTTGACTGATCTACAGCGGAAGGGGTTTATCCGTCCTAGCACTTCTCCGTGGGGTGCCTCGGCACTGTTCGCGAAGAAGAAGGACGGGACACTACGACTATGTGTAGATTACAGGAGGCTGAACCGGGTTACTATCAAGAATAAGTACCCGTTGCCGAGGATCGACGATTTATTTGATCAGCTGAGAGGTTCGAGATGCTTCTCGAAGATTGATCTTAGATCGGGTTACCACCAGTTGAGGGTCAGGGAGGAGGACATAGCGAAGACAGCCTTCCGCACTCGCTATGGTCACTACGAGTTTGTGGTCATGCCCTTTGGAGTGACGAATGCCCCAGCGGCATTCATGGACTTGATGCACCGCATTTTCAGTCCTTACCTGGATCAGTTCGTCGTGGTATTTGTAGATGACATCTTAGTGTATTCACCTGCTGAGGATGTGCATGCCTATCATTTGAGGACTGTACTGCAGATTTTGAGAGAGCATCGGCTATTTGCCAAGTTCTCGAAGTGTGAGTTCTGGCTTCGAGAGGTACAGTTCTTGGGACATGTAGTATCTAGTGGAGGGGTATCTGTGGATCCCTCCAAGATTGAGGCTGTCATGAGCTGGGAGAGACCGAGCAGTGTATTTGAGATTCGGAGTTTTCTGGGGTTGGCCGGATACTACCGACGATTTGTGGAGGGTTTCTCCCGTCTTGCCGCGCCGATGACTCGTCTGACGCGCAAGGGCATCAGATTCTTATGGACAGAGGACTGTGAGCAGTCTTTTCAGGAGCTGAAGAGGAGGTTGACTTCAGCGCCTGTTTTGATCATACCTGAGAGGGGAGTGGGCTATGCTGTGTACTGTGATGCTTCCCGAGAGGGATTAGGTTGTGTATTGATGCAGGATGGCAGAGTGGTAGCCTACGGTTCTCGCCAGTTGAAGAACCATGAGCGGAACTACCCCACACATGACTTGGAGTTAGCTGCCGTCATCTTTGCATTGAAGAGCTGGCGACACTACTTATACGGGGAGAGATTCGAGGTATTCTCTGACCACAAGAGCCTCAGGTATATCTTCACGCAGAAGGACCTGAATCTGAGGCAGAGGAGGTGGATGGAGTACATGGAGGATTATGATTTTGACCTTCAGTACCACCCAGGGAGGGCCAATGTGGTGGCTGATGCACTCAGCAGGAGGTCGAGGGGTACTATTGCCAGTATTGCCATCAGGGAGTGGGAGATGATGGGGGATATTGGCGAGTTTGATCTAGATATTGCTGAGTTTGAGGGACAGGCCACACTGTTCAGCTTATGTGCACAGCCCACCCTTTTGACTAGAGTGATAGAGGCACAGCTAGTGGATGTTGAGGCAGATCAGATCAGAGTACGGATTGCTAGTCCCGAGGGATTTGTGGGATGGACGGTGCATTCTGACCTTAGTCTGAGGTATTTGGGTAGAGTTTTTGTCCCAGAGTCTCTCAGGGCTGAGGTCCTTAGAGATTTTCACCACTCACGTCTGGCAGTGCACCCAGGGGGCACTAAGATGTATCACGATCTGCGCCGTCAGTACTGGTGGGCGGGGATGAAGAGAGATGTGGCGCAGTTCGTGTCGAGATGTCTCACGTGCCAGCAGGTGAAGGCTGAGCACCAGAGACCTGGGGGATTGTTGCAGCCATTGCCGGTGGCCGAGTGGAAGTGGGAGCACGTTACTATGGATTTCGTGATGGGTCTTCCTAAGTCACCAAGGGGCCATGATGCAGTTTGGGTTATCGTGGACAGGCTGACGAAGTCTGCTCACTTCTTGCCTATCAGAGTGACTGATTCATCAGATACCCTCAGTAGGTTGTATATTCGAGAGATTGTACGACTACATGGGGTACCGGTATCCATTGTTTCAGATAGGGACCCACGTTTCACTGCCCGGTTTTGGCAGAGTCTCCAGACGGCCTTAGGGACACAGCTCCAGTTTAGTACTGCCTTTCACCCCCAGACCGATGGCCAGTCAGAGCGTACCATTCAGATCCTCGAGGACATGCTTAGGGCTTGTGTCATGGATTTCAGGGGTAGCTGGGAGGATCACCTCGCCTTGGTCGAGTTTGCCTACAACAACAGCTATCAGTCCAGTATAGAGATGGCACCATTTGAGGCGTTGTATGGTAGGCCGTGCCGCTCCCCGGTATGTTGGACTGAGGTGGGAGAGACAGCTGCCTTGGGGCCCGATATAGTCCGTGAGACCACGGACAAGATACAGGTGATCAGGCAGCGTCTATTGACAGCTCAGAGCCGCCAGAGGAGCTATGCGGATAGGAGGCGGCGGCCCTTGGCATTTGAGGTGGGGGACCATGTGTTCCTCAAGGTGTCTCCCAGACGGGGCTTGAGGAGATTTGGACGTGGTGGGAAGCTGTCGCCACGATTTATTGGCCCCTTTGAGATTCTGGGGAGAGTGGGCGAGGTAGCTTATAAGCTAGCCCTACCACCACAGCTGTCTGGGGTTCACGACGTTTTTCATGTGTCGATGCTGAGGAAGTACCATCCCGACCCCTCACATGTACTTGATTGGGTAGATCTTCAGCTAGAGGGGGACGCTTCCTATGACCAGAGACCCGTAGAGATATTGGACTCGAGGGACCAGGTTTTGCGAGGCAGGACCATCCCTTTGGTCAAGGTTCGTTGGAACCATCATGGGGTCGAGGAGGCTACTTGGGAGCGTGAGGCCGAGGTCCGTGCTAGATACCCCGAGTTATTTGATTAGTGATGTATTTTCTTTTGTCTTAGTTATTTTAAATTTCGGGACGAAATTTCTGTAAGGAGGGAAGGATGTAACAACCTGAAAATTTTTTTTTATATAAATTAAATTTTCAAGTTGTTATTATTAATTTTATTATTTATTATTATTATTATTATTATTATTATTATTATTATTGTTATGATGTGTGTGTATGTATATATAATTTAAACTTAAATTGTGTGTAGTATATGTGTGCACAAGTGAGTGTGTTTATTTAAATATGTAAATATATATATATATATGTATATGTATATATATATGTTTAAAACAGTGTATATATATATAAATGTATAAAACAGTGTGTGTACGGTTGTGTGTGTAAGTGTGTGTAGATTGAGTGTGTTACACTCAATGAGGAGTGGGGGATGGAGTGTGTGAGTGGAGTTGTGTGTGGCAGTGGGGTTGCCAGAGAGTGGGTCGGATTTAGAGAGAGAGATATAGAGAGAAAATAAAGAGAGTGGTCTCGGGTGGAAAAGAAGAGAAGGAAAGAAAGAGAAAGAAGAGAGAAACAGAGAGAGAGAGAGTTCTAGACCGTGAAGGAGGAGAGGAGGCTCGAGGAGGAACCAGAAAGGTGGAAGTGGGCACGGCTAGAGAGAGAAACGGCCAAGAAAACTTGTAAGTGGGTCACTTCTGTCTCGATTTATTTTAGAGCATTTCAATTGATTTAAATTATAGAACCTTGTAGAGCATAGTGTGAGGATTAAAACGCAACAAAAATGATAGAAAACGGTTGAGAAATGAGGGAGAAAAATGGAGGTGCAGGTCACGGCCGTGGGGGAAAAATCTGGGTTTTCACCGTGATTGGAAGCTTCAAAACAATATTAAAATGCTCCAAAAACGTTTTAGAATAGTTTGGGATTGAAAGGGGCTTCGAAAACGCCATAAAAATCAAGTTTAAAAACTTGATTTTTCTGAAATTCCGGCGACGTCGCCGGAGAAGACGACCGGAGGTCGCCGGAACCCTACCGGAAAAGCGGGGGGGAGATGGGCACTGTACGGGTCGGGTCGGGTCGGTTCGGGTCGGGTCGGGCTTGGGGCTGACCCGCCCCTGCCACGTGTCGCCACTGGTTTTAAATTAAAAACTAATTGGGGGCGTTTGGTTACAGAGATAAGAAATTAAAAGATTTTAAATTGAAATAGGAACAGGGATATCCTATCCCTGTTCTGGATAAGCCCTGTTTGGTTAACCTAATTTAGAATAACAAATTAAACTAGTTTTAATTTGGACCTTTGTGAAATTTGAACCTTTAAGAATTTGAACCTTTTGAAATTGAACCTTGACCTGAACTTTCAGAAATTACGAATTGACCCCCCCAACTATTAGAAATCACACTTTGACCCACCTGATTAAAATATTAATAAAATATTAATTAAATTAATTAATTAATTATTTAATTTAATTAATTTAATTAATTAAATATTCAAATAAATTCCGGAGTCCAAATGGGACAAGTCATTAGTGTATTTTGACTATCTCGGCCATTCTGAGACCAATGGTGAGGTCCGTTTTACGAGACGGGGTCCCGAAAAATAAAAGACACGTAGCAACGTGTAAAATTACCAAAATACCCCTGAATTGAAATACAATCAAATGAATTCCGAATTAGGTAAACAAATAGTGGAATTTTATTATCTCGAACATTCCGGACTCAACCGTGGAGTCCGATTTGTGAAAAGAGATCACGAAATGTAAAGACCCGTGTAAAGTGCAAAATGACTGTTTTGCCCTTTTTGACCCAGATGCCCAAATTGAATTCTACGAAAGCCTAAACTTATTTTCTTCAACGTCCCGGATTCAACAGTAGAGTTTAATTTAGCAAAGTAGAAGCTTATAAGATAAAGACGTAAAATTTGATGAATAGCGTAATTCAAGTGACGATTAAACTGAGTTTCATGTTATGAATTTTAGGGACACGGAAAGGCAAAGAGAAGGTGACCTGACCTTCAGTGTTCTTACGGTGGGTTCCCTTGACTACGAGCATACCTTTCCGGTTTGAGATCGATTACCAGGTACGATATATTGTGCTAAGTAAGAAATAGAATTGAGACTAGGAATACTTGCTTTGCTGTGTAAATTGTTCACATGTTTGCCCGAGTGTTCACATGTTTACGTGCTATGTGCTATCTTGTTTAGTTGAATGATGATTATGAGTATATCACCTGTATTAACGTGGTGTGTGAATTATCTGCTTGAAGAACTGACGATGTTATGACTTGTACACTTGAAAGCATATTTTATGTATGACTGAAATGTATCATTGGGACTGCATTATGACATGATGAGATTAGAGCATATTGGCATGGTGTGATTCCTTGGGCATGGCGTGGGTAAGCACTTGGTGCTTTGCATTATGAGGGTGCAGATCCTGTGGTGAAAAACCCAAAATCGGCCATTAGGTACTTGCGAGCCTGACGGATTCCGGACCGTGAAGCGAGACATAAGTGGCGGTACTCATGCCAACGGAGAATGACCGTATCATGAGACATGGGTGGCATAGAGTTGCATGGGTGTGTCATGCATATTGCTCATATACTGTATACGGTCTATATACTGTCATCATGATATAGAATGCCATGTAGAAATAACTGTACACTCGCACATGCCACGACCTTAGTTTTGTTTCTTGCATTAGCATTATATTGTACCAGCATGTTGAGCTGACCCCTTTAGTGGGGCAACATTTCAGATGATGTTCCAGCTGTGCGGGATATAGAGATGGTCTGACTGAGGATTATATTGGGCCCGATAGGCGCTTGTGATATTATGTAAGGGCATAAGCCCGAGACTGTATTTCATTTTGAATGTGGTGAACCAACGGACCAGACTTTATGTATGTATTAGAACTGTGTACGGAATGTATGAGAATGCCATTGTTATCTTTTATTTCTTTATTATTTTAATTTCCTTTGTTCCGTTACTCGCGCCTCGGGTTCGCCGGAATTCGGGGCGTGACATTACCATGATTTAATCAAATAATATAAGTGCTATCCTAGGTATTTTTTTCTTTTTCTTTTTCAATACTCGACTTTATTGAAAGACAAAAAAGTTAAAAAGTCTTGGTATTCTTGTAAAGACCCGAAAAAAAAAAAAAAAAATTTTTTTTTGGAATAAATTAATTTTCCTATTCTTTAATTTAAATAATTATTTTTATTTTTATTTTTATTTTTTTTGATTTGTTAATGCATGTATAAGGATTGTGAGATGTGTGTATCACACATGTGTTATATGTATGTGTGTATAATTATGTGTATATGTACATAATCTGATTTTGTGTGCAAGTGGGTGTATATATATATATATATATATATATATATATATGTAAAAGTGCACAGTGCACTGTGTGTGTGTGTACCCGATTGAGTGTTTGTGTGAGTTTGAGTGTAACACACTCAAACAAGTGTGGGAGGGGCATGGAGTGTGTAAGAGGAGTGGTTGAAGATGTGTAGTGAAATTTGTGAGTGTATATGAGAGTTGAGAGGGGCAGACAGTCGTGGGTTTTAGAGAGAGAGAGAGATATATATATATAGAGAGAGAGAGAAAGTGAAGAGAGAAGGAGAGTGTGATCTGTGTGTGTGCGAATACAGTTGGAAGAGGAAGCAAGGTGGAGAGCGGTGAGGTGAAGAGGTCCAGTGGTTGAACCAAGAGAAGGAGAGAGAAACAGAGGTAAAACAACTAAACTCATTATTTTCTCTCTCTAGAAAAATCTCTCAAATATCCAACTTGTTTTGTAGCTTATTGTTTAGATTTAATCCTTGGGTTTTATTGCATATGAAAAATGGAACCTAACGCAAAAAGAATGAATGAAAATGAGTGAGAAATGAGAGAGAAAATAGGAGATTATTAGTCGCCGGAAAAATCTATGTGGGTGTCGGAAAACAGTGGATTTTGGGGCCAAAAACTAGTTTAATTTATTCCCTATGATCCTAGAATTATTTTGGTGGAAAAAGGGAGAAAAACGGACGTGAAAAACGTGAAAAACCGTGGGTTTCACGGTTTTCCGGCGACTCTACCGGGGAAGATGACCGAAAAAAACGATGGTTTTTTTTATTATTTTAGGGCTGACGTCAGCATGACCTGTTGAACCGGTCAGACCGGTTGGTTCACCACAACCCTGAACCGGTTTAGGGTTTTGAATAGAAAACCCACTGGTTCAGTTTTGATTGAACCAGAACTTGTTGAAATCCAACTTTGACCCCTAAACTTTTGGAAAATGACAAATTGACCCTATAATTTTTTGGAAATTACGTTTTGACCCCAGAACTTTTAAATATTTATATTTTGACCCCCAAAATCTTTAAATAATTATATTTTGACCCCAGAACTTTGAAATAATTATATTTTGACCCCAGAAGTTTTAAATAATTCTGATTTGACCCTCCTGAATAAAATATTAATAAAATATTAATTAAATTAATTAATTAATTAATTAATTAAATTAATTTAATTATTTAAATATTCAAAAATATCCCGGAGTCCAAATGGGACAAGTCATTAGTGTATTTTGACTATCTCAGCCATTCTGAGGCCAATGGCGAGGTCCGTTTTACGAGACGAGGTCCCAAAAAATAAAAGACCCGTAGTAACATATAAAATTACCAAAATGCCCCTGAATTGGAATACAGTCAAGCGAACTCCGAATTTAGTGAACAAATAGTGAAACTTTATTATCTCGAGCATTCCGGACTCAACCGTGGAGTCCGATTTGTGAAAAGAGGTCACGAAATGTAAGGACCCGTGTAAAGTGCAAAATGACTGTTTTACCCTTTTAAACCCAGGTGTCCTAATTGAATTCTACAAAAGCCTAAACTTATTTTCTTCGATGTTCCGGACTCAATGGTAGAGTCTAATTTAGCAAAATAGAAACTTATGAATTAAAGACATAAAATTTGATGAATAGCATAATTCAAATAACAATGAACTGAATCACCTGTTATGATTTTAGGGACACGAGGGGGCAAGGAAAAGGTGATCTGACCTTCGGTATTCTCACTGTGATTCTACCATACTGCGAGTGCCCCTTCTTGAGTTGAGATCGATTATCAGGTACGATATATTGTGCTAAGTAAGAAATATAATTGAGATTAGGAATACTTGCTTTGCTGCCTTGATTGTTCACATGTTTGCTTGAGTGTTTACATGTTTATGTGCTACATGCTATCTTGTTGAGTTGGATGATGATTTTGTGTATATCGTATGTGTTAGTGTAGTGTGTGAATCATATGCTTTGAAGAACTGTTGATATTATAAATTGTGTACTTGAAGACATGCTGTATGTATGAATGAGATGCATCATTGAGATTACATTATGACATGATGAAATCAGAGCATATTGGCATAGTGTGATTCTTTGGACATGGCGTGGGTAAGCACTTGGTGCTTTGCATTATGAGGGTGTAGATCCTGTGGTGAAAAACCCAAAATCGGCCAATAGGTACTTGCCTGCCTGACGGATTCCGGACCGTGAAGCGAGACATACGTGGCGGTACTCATGCCAGCGGAGAATGACCGTATCATGAGACATGGGTGGCATAGAGTTGCATGGGTGTGTCACGCATACTGATCATATACTGCTTATTGTGTATATGCTGCCATCATGACATTGAATGCCATATAGAAATAACTGTACACTTGCACATGCCACGACCTTAGTTCTGTTTCTTGCATTAGCATTATATTATACCAGCATGTTGAGCTGACCCCTTTAGTGGGGCAAACATTTCAGATGATGTCCCAGCTGTACGAGACGCGAAGATGAATTGATTAGGGACTATGTTAGGCCCAAGGGGCGCTTTTGATATTGTGTAAGGGCATAAGCCCGCGACTGTATTTTATTTTGTAAGTGGTGAAGAAATGGACTAGACCTTATGTATTTATCCGAACAGTATGTAGAATGTATGTAATCGTCCTTAATTATCTTTTATTCCTTTATTATTTTATTTTCTTTTGTCTCGTTACTCACGCCTCGGGTTCGCTAGAATTCGGGGCATGACAATTCTATAAAACTCTTCAACGTCTTTTAAAAGAAAGTAGTTTTTTTTTTTATAAATATTTTATTAAAAAGCAACTCTTACTAATATTAAAATTGAAGTGACTACTTTTTATTTGGTAAAAGAATTCCAAATCACGTGGGTCTTGTTGAAAAAACATAGTGAGCGACTGATCTGATAGGTAGCTTAGTAATATAATAGCACCATCTCAGCATGACTTTGCCAATGATTTATTGAAAAAATATTACTTTAAATGCAACACCAGTTATCTGTAAATTTAAACCAGCCCAGGTGCTATAAATGGAACCCGTCCTTAGTGGAACTTTTGAGTTGTCATTGAGTAATCATTGTTGGGATTTTGGAATAAATATTGGGTACTCGAGATAGGTAAGATCAGTGATTATATGTATAAAAATATATTATTTATATATATATATGATACTAATTTTATTGTTGAAAGTAATGACTCAGGAGTATTTAATATTATTTTTGAGTTTTGGAAGCATGGGTTACTGATGGAGATAAATGAATCCCGGTTATTTTGACTTGCATAAGAAGTCCTTCAAGTAATTTTATAATCCAAATCATTGAAAGGATGCACTCGAGATGCGAAATTCCAACAGCTGGTTACAATTTGGAATAGTACCAATTTTTGCAATGGTTCATATTCACCCTTTGATATAATTGTTACCAAAATTAGAGAATTTTGTGTTGGGTAATTTTTTTAAAAAAAATACATAATATTTTGCATAAATAATGGTTGAGTCGTATTGAGTCAAGCGAATTATTATTAGTCTTAAAGTGAATTATCAAGAATCTCACAAGTGCATTCAAGTTTGAATGAAAGTGCAGTACAACATATTTGTTCATGTATTCTATACATTACACTTAATTACTTAATCTTAGAATTGAGTTTAAGTTTAGATATGAATTTTACAGTGGTAAAACATTTAAACTGACCATAAGTATTAATTGTTTAGTTTTGACTATAAGATAATTCTACTCATAGGAGTTATAATAGAAAGTGTGTTTCTAAAATTATTTGTGTGTTAGCCCTAAAGGTTTTAAACCAAGGTCATCTTAGTTATTTTGATGATTACAAGAAATTAATTATGATGACTAATGTTTAATTTAGTGTCAATACAAATAGGCCAACTTGGTTAAAGAGAGAAAGATTGACCAAGAAATGACAAAGTTAATCAAATGAAGAAATCCACTCAATCACAAGTTTCAAGACTATATTCAAATCATGTGGATATACTCGAGCCCAAAAAATCAAGAGAAGTCAATAAAAGACTTAGGTTGTGTCTAGTAACATTTCCTGATTTTGGTTTTCAATTTTCTAAAAATAGAAATTAGTTTCCGTTTATTTTTTATAGAAACAAAAATGAAAAATGTGCTTGGTACAATAATACTGTTTTTTAAAAAATAAAAACAAAATTAGGAAACATGTTTGATAACCAATATAAAATATATATGGTTTGACGTTATATTGGTTATCAAACATGTTTCCTAATTTTGTTTTTTTATATATATGGGGTGAATTACACTTTTCACTTTTGAACTTTATCCCGAATTTCACTTTAGTCCCTATCATTTCAATTTTGCCACTTTCAACCTTCAATTTTTAGCCCCATTTCAATTTCATCCTTCAGTTACAATTGATCGTCTAATGTGGATGGAAAAAAATCATGCATAAGGCACATGCCAATTTAAAGGATAATATTGTAAAACTACAAACCATTTTGACCCACTCAAATCCACATTCATCCTTAATCGAGCTCTTGTTCTTCCTCATCTTTCAAGTCTCTGCACGCAGCCTCCTAAACACAACAAGACAACAATGTTCTATAGGCAAAGATTGCTCGGTGGGTAAACCCCAGAAGCGATGGCAATTGATTTTCGAAGCTATATATTTCATCATTTCTTTCTCCAAGAAATTTGTTTTCAAGAATACTGTTAGCCTTAAAGGTTTTCAACCAAAGGCATCTTAGTAATTTTGATATCACAAAACATTATCCAATGGACTAATGGTTTATCCAAGTGATAATGCAAATAGGTCATCTAGGTCAAAGCAGATTGTTGACCAAGAAAATGATGAAAGTCTATCAAGACTAAGGATTCCTCTTAAGAGCATGTTCCAAAGCAAATATCAAAAAGATCAATTCTCTCAGGATGACTCAAGCAAGGTGGACTCACTCAAGCCCAAGGATTCAAGTGAAGAATTTCATTTTTCGTTATTTTGGGTTTTGGGTTTTGAGTGACGTTAGGATTAGATTGTTCATCGGTCGTAAGCTCTTACTATTTAAAATGATCATCTAATGACTGACCTCAAATGATTTTTTCAAAACAAAATATTTCACTTAAAGTTTTGAATGGTCAAAAGGTTTTGACAAAAGTACATTTAGAAATAAATAAGCTAGAAGACACTCACTATCTAAACCAGTCGACCAAGTTCTTAAATCAGTCAACTAATTCTTAAAGCTTATTTGTCACACTGATAAAACTAGTCGACTGATCCTAATAACCAGTCGACTGAGTGAAGTTTTATAAATTTGCTTGAGCACACTGTCCAAATCAGTCAACCTCTTAGAAGATTTAGTCGACTGTCTTAAAAGGTAAAATAAGTGTACAAACAAAATTAGTCGATTGATTCATAAAACCAGTCAACTAAATGATGATTTGATGAATTTCCTAAGCACACTGTCTAAATCAATCGACCTAAAAGTTATATCAGTAGATCACTTCTCAAAGGCAAAACCATGCACAAATAGAATCAGTCGACTGATACTCAAAATCAGTTAATTGATTGTTCTTAATCAAATGAACCTCAAACCTTCTAGATAAATCCATTGACCTAATCAATCGACTGGTCCTCATTGCAAGTGACTAATTAATGATTCAGTTGATTGATTTGTCAATCTATTAAATGCAAATTTAAATTTTTTGAAAAACAATAGTCATATACTTTAAAGGGCTATAAATAAAAGTTCTCTAGGGTTTTCTAAGCCATCTCTTACAAGCTTCCATTATCACATCCTAGCTATTGACTTTAGATCTACCATCTTTCAAATCTAGATCTGAAAGTTTTACTTATCTTAAATACTCAGAGCTTGCACTTGATCAATCTTTAGTAAGTGAGCATCTTATTGCACTAAAACTACTCTCGAAAAGAGTGTTATTTGGTAAATATCTTTGTATCACCTTATTGCGGTGAGAGTTATGGGTAGGTGTTACTCAGTGAGGCAAAAAGACATATTTTGCTGAGATAAAAGGGCTGCGGTCTTCGCTTTGTAAAGGCTTCGTCTTCACTTGCATGGAGGTCACTATAGTGAAAAAACTCAAGTAGGGATACTTAAGTCGAGGACGTAGGAAGTTTTTCGACATCGTAACTGTTGTGTTTGCTATATCGCTACTCTTATTTATTTATTGTGTATTTACATCATTCAATTTGAAAAAGACCTAAAAGAAATCAATATTTACAAAATACCCTATTCACCCCCCTCTAGGGTAAATATCTAGGCAACAAGGGGTATCAGAGCTTCATCTCTTGTAAAATAGAATTAACACTTTAAGAGAAAAGATATGACAAATATTGTAGAAACCATCTTTGTCAAAGGGTAATTGACAAACATACCACCTCTGTTTAATAGTCAAAACTATACCTATTGGAAGGCTAAAATGAAGATTTCTCTTCAAGCCTTAGACTATGAAATATGGAAAGTAATTATAAATGGACCTCATATTCCCATGAAGTCCGAAGGTTCTACTAGCACCACTAAGGTCGCTAAGGAAGAATAAGAATGGGATGAAAAAGATCCTAAACTCATTCAACTGAATGATCACTTATGTTTTAGTGCGAAGAGACAATAGTCTACTTATGAACTTAAGTTATGTTTCACATAATTTGTACGCTATAGGTACTCAACAATGCTCTATTTGAACTATGTATGACATTTATGTTATAGTAAACGGGCTAATTTAGCCTATAATATAATTATTACTCTAGATTTACATGTATAAATAATAGGGAAAAAAGTATGCTATTTTAAGGTCTTTGCCAGTCAAATCCTAACTCTCCATAAGGGATGGAGATTTGGGATATGAAACTGATGAACTCAACTGGTTCATCCAGTGGCAAGAGGATCAATTTTGAAAAATCATTTAGTTGAATGGCTCATCAAGTTAGTCGACTATACTTTTAATAGCATTTAGTTCAAAATTTTTACAAATAAACTTAGTCGACTAATTCCTCAATATCGTCGACTACTTCTTCCATAATTAAAAGCATGATGAACAAACTATCACTTAGTCGATGGGTTCTGAGACTTAGTCGATTGGTTTCAACAGTGATAAAATAGGCATGTTTCTTGAGAGTAATATAGTCAACTCATTCATAGACTTAGTCAACTATTTTTGGAAATTTTGATACTTTTAGAGAAATCAAATGCCATTCAAAATTGAAAGAGGAAGAGCTTCATATCCAACATCAAGAGATTGGTTATTGGTGGTTTTGTCTTCTGCACTTGTATGGAAAGAAATTCAAGGCTTTGGATTAGACAACAAAGAACCTCTTCCTAGATTTTTCTCCTAAGTGGTTGAAACAGTGAGAGCTAAAGCTGCATTATGGCAGAATATTCCAAATACTTCTTAAAACTGGGAGCCAAGTCTTCATTGTAACCTACCTTAAAGCATATTTGAGTTTATTGTTGTTAACTAAATCTGTTACAGTTCTTGTGTTTTGCTCTATGTGAAATACTCAAATCTTGGGTTGATATAAAAACTAATGATAGAATTATCTACCAAGAGTGCAAAACGGTTTATACTAGATTTTAGTGAATTAAACTCCAAATCTAACTAATAAGGAATATATATTAAATACCCTTATTTATACCTAGATTGAATTATGATTGAAGAAATCCTCTTTTTATATTATTAAGATTATGACTTCATGCATATATCAAGTCAACTATAATGATAGTCAAACAGATAAGAAAAATTCAATAAGACATGAATATTTTACATGTGAAATCCACATTGGGAAGATCGAGATTCCACCAACTGCAAAAGATCTCACTCATCAACAATGAACACAGCACAAGTGTATAAAAATAATTTTCCAAATAACTAACTTACCATTAACTCGTGAATTACCACTGGTCTATTTGTAGAATTCTTTTCTCGTTTCCTGCTTTTTCTGGATTAGTCTTTTATAGCCACAATACAGTCCAACATCAATAAATCAACTACTGCTAGTAGTGTGCAACTTTTTATGCAATGAACATATGTGCCTAATGTCACGACCCGAAACCCACCCTATGCGGATCTCGTGTTGCGAGGCCGACCCAATGGCCGTCCCTACTTTTTTTCATTCTTTTACCAATGATAATAGTAAATATTATAAACATGACATTAAAGTGCGGAAGCTTTATTACAATTATTGTTCAAAGACTAAACTTAAACTAACAATAAACTGATCATGAACCACTCTTAGGTGGTGAGTACATGGGAGAGACTTCGTTCACTACTATCACGCTCCTCAACTGTCTTCCTACGCTCTTAAACTCCTACTATGGTTATGTAACATTTTCACCTGAAAAAATTTAGTAAGGGGTGAGCTACAAACTCAGTAAGTAAACGCCTATCTCAAATACGGATTAGAGTAATCATAGAACATATAGGATCATAGATGAACATGATAGCTAGTCATGAAAGCAATTTCAGTAAGCAGAAAGATGCCAGAATGGCCAATGAACAGTAAGGCATAACAACCAACTATGAGCGCAGACGTACCGCCATCCTCATCGCTAAGTCAGCTTCAAGTTTCCATACTTTCCCCCTTTGGTGTGACCAACCCAAGCCTATTGGAGCGCGGACGCACCGCCATCCTCCTCAGCTCTAAGCCACCCTCAAAGATGCCTATTGGAGCGTGGACATACCGCCATCCTCCTCAGCTCTAAGCCACCCTTAAAGATTCATACCTAGAGCATGGACGTACCGCCATCCTCTAGAGATTCTTACCTAGAGCGCGAACGCACCGCCATCCTCTAGAAATTCTCAACAACGTGCATCATATATTGTTCAGTATTCGGGTATTAAGGAAATACACATAAATCGTATCAAGGTATTGACATGCAATAACTCATCAAATCCATCAGATAGAACAATATCCATGTGGAAACATTAACAATGAACATATATACACGAGTACAAGCTTGGCAATAATGGAAGGATCGTGGCTTGGGAAACCACGTATAAAAGATAGAAATCCACTTACCTTTTCAATGCGTCCTAGTATTCCGTGACCTTCCCTTTTCCTTTCGAATCTCCTATATATCACTAAACACGTTTCAACTTTAATGTCATACCTTGTTAATCAAAATATCTCCTTTATTACTTTATACCTTTACAACTTCTAATTTGATCTAATTTTCCCAAGAGTAAAACGTTCTTTTACGCATCTCTACTTTTCGGGTTCTGTGTTCATAATTTGGACTTCACCGTTGAGTCCAAAAGGTTTGGAATAATAAAAATTCACTATTTACTCATCTAAATCGGAGTCCGTTCCACTCACATTTGACTTAAGGACATTTTGGTGCTTCTACGGGTATTTTATTTTTTGGGACTCCGTCTCTTGAAACGGGCCTGACCGTTGAATTCAGAGGGTCCAAAACAGTAAGTCTACACTATTCATTTATTTAATTTGGATATCGGGAACTATTTAAATATTTAATTAATTATTTAGTTAAATTTCTAATTTATATAATATATTTAGTTAAACTCCGTTTTTGTTAACATGTGCAAGCGTAGCACAGTGGTGGGCGTGCCCCCCACCTGCTACCAGCTCCCACGCTCAAACCCCATTAGTAACGTATCCCTTCCTTTTTATCTTTAAAAATTGGATCAGTTTCAATTAATTTTCAACTGAACCAAGGTTAAAACGGTGCAATTCCAGTCCATTTACTGTGCCTAGGTCGACCCGACCCGACTCGACCCGAGATTCCATCCAACTTAGACTGCTACAGTGTCATCTTTTTCGTGACAACACCCACGAATGACTGAAACCCTAGCTTTTAGCCTTGATTTTTCTTCACTTTTTCAAACTTCTTTTTAAATCCCAGATCATTTAAAATACTAAACTAAATTGTATTGGTGAGTGTTATGTTTTTATAACACATGAAATCTCAATGGATTCACATGAAGCTGTGGCCTAGTTGCTACCTGCAACATGAGAGTTTTTTCCCACAATGTGCTTCTATATTCTTACACTTGATTCTCTTTCAGCCCACATAACTAGAATGAAATGTAATGATCATTTAATATAAACCCAATTTCATGCATAAAACCTCAAGACATGTTTCTATTCTCCTAACCTGTAACAGCCCACCTGCCTTATCTTTTAACCATTCTATCTTGCAACATGAACTAGTTTTTATGCTTGTTAAGACCCTAAGGTTAGATCTATCATTCATGCTTTTAATAAAACAAAACATAATCAACCCAGCTTGCCTTGTTCCCAATCACGCGCAGTGTTTCTTCCTCTTTTACTTTCCTTTCTTCTTCCTCACAACTCAGCTCACTACCTGATTTGATTTAAACCTCTTTTCCTTGGCTGTTCTCCTCCTTCTAATTCGTAGAGCTTCAATCCCAATCTGTTTTCTTGTTTCACCCCTCATTTTCTCGCACTTGATCACCCACATATAGATATACATAGTTTAGTTCGGACCCCCTCCTTCAGCGCCCAACACACTCTTTTCTTCTCTATCCCTTCTAATTTGTCCTATCTCCTTATCCTTTTCATTTAAATTTCAAACGCCTTTCCTCTATCTTGCATATATATATATATATATATAACTTAATCATATAATATATATATATATATCCCTACATCACTGCCCCATATATACACATATATATTACACGTATATAATATATATATATATATGTATGTATATACTCAATTAATAATTAATTTTTTATTTTTATTTTATTTATTGTCGCTATTCATTTGCCCTGACATTCTCCGTACATTCGAAATAATTTCAAATCCAAACTCGTCCACTCCTATCGACTCACACGATTCGCTCGATTAAAATTTGGGTCGGGGTATTACACCTAACCTGCTATATACCTCTATATGTATAGATTTCAACGTACGATACTGACCAACCTTGCAATAAGAACTGACTATATATAAAAATACTAAAGGTATAAATCTCTCAACTGATCTCTATGTTTCAAGAAGTTAGGGTTCCTTACATACGACATAGTAAGGTTCTTTATATAATAAAAACAATAGTAACCCCAATCCAAAATGAAGTAGAGCTCACACAATCAATTAGATGCCACAGAAAAAAGACAAGTTCAAATGAAGAAGACTTTTCTATTCAGATGATTCAATCACTTGAACGAACCTTTACACCATTCGGATGATCTAGCTATTAGAAAAGTTTACAAGATAAAACATTGTCACCATTTTGTTCGAACGATCTAGCTATTGGAAAAGCTTACAAGATAAAAAAAAAAAAAAAAAATGCCATTGTTTGAGTGTACAAGCCTTGTGCTCGAACGATTGACATATTGCTTTATAGTACGTGAATTAAAACATCAAAATAAGTTTAGAAAATTATTTTGTCAACTCTAATAGATAAATCTAGTCTATAGTCAAAACTACATTGTACATAAAGTCATTATAAATGTATCAATACCAAATCTAAACTTAATACAATTCTATGATTAATTGTCTAAGTATAATGCACGATATGCATATCATCATTAATTTGAATGGCACACTTTTTCGAATTTGCTTGTACTTGTAAGACTTCTTGAGTCTTCAATTTTAAGACTAACATAATTCACACGACTTAATTTGACTCAACAACTACTAATCTAAATAATTACAAATTTTAAAAAAATAATTACCAAAATAAAAATTACAAGATTTTTCTTTAACACTCTGCTTCACAGACTGTAATCTGATTTATTCATTTCTTCTAGGGTCTTTTGGATTATCTCTTTGTATGGGATGGTGAAGTGCTTTATATGGGGCTTTTTTCTTTTTAAGTTTGGAAAGTGATATTTGCTGGCTCTGTCTGTTTATGATGCTTGTCTTGTTTTTGTTTTGTATGGATCTTGTGTGTGTAGCTGTTGCCCTTCTTTCTTATATAGCTTTTTTATTTATACATATTATGAGGAAATTTTTTTTTCCAAGACCACCTATACTTGCATGAGGCATAGACGCTTATATAGGTGAATAATAAAAAATAAAATGGAAACTAAAAGACAAGGTTGAATCATCACATGACTAAAAAGATAGTACACAAATAATTATTAATTCACAACCTTTTTTTTTTTTGGGAGAGAAAAATTGGTGTGTTGTATTATAAACAAAATTATGTACAAGCCCTTACAAAGAACACTGACTGAACCAGGGCAAAGAAACAAACTGACTATCAAGAGCAAGATTAAATCAAACTTTGTGACAAGTCACTTAGATAAATAAACTAGAAACTATCTGAATATTGCATTTGATATGCCTAAGCTAAGACTGAGTTCCCAGTTTTCATAGGACCCATCCACCTTTCTCCATGTTCTAGCCGAAGAACTCGTAATTTGGATGATTTCAGCTTATATAATTTCCAATTTAGATCTCTTTGTTCTCCATTACCCTGCCATTTGACATAAAACCCAAGTTTTTTTTTTTTTTGGGGGGGGGGGGGGAAGTTAAAATTTTATTGAAGAACAAAATAACAAACATCGCAAATCCATTTAAACAAAAAGCAATTACAACAGGGGAACTACTGAGTAAAGAAGGCAACATCCATTAAATTAACAAAGATAGAACACAAGAATCCAAATTTATACTGATATCCCAGGTGGAAGAAGACCTCCCTACTTTCCTCTAAGAAGAAACTGCCTCTCATGCATATAGATTCAAGATACCTTTCAACCCTTGAAAGAGAAGGCCTTAGCACAATTCCAGTCTGAATCAGATTACCTGAGTGAACTTCACCTCGCCGGCATCTTTGATCCCGTTTTGATTTACTTGATCAGGTTGCTGATTTTGACTAGTTTTGCGATTGCATATCTTAATCAAACAAAATATTG
This sequence comes from Nyssa sinensis, assembly GCA_008638375.1. NCBI lineage: Eukaryota > Viridiplantae > Streptophyta > Magnoliopsida > Cornales > Nyssaceae > Nyssa > Nyssa sinensis. The sequence continues at coordinate 114,329 of VIRR01000480.1, read as the reverse complement.
ATAATCTTATAGTGGTTGGCGCTGCCAGTAGAATGCAGAGGTAGCTTAACTTTATGTCCCCCTTCTTTGGTGTAACAGCAGTAATGGATGATACGTAAGTACCCATTATTGAAAGTGTAGCTACTAAAACTTCAATGAATAATGGATGTTCATAAGTGAGTAATAGTATAAGGTGAATGTCGTGCCGAGTGTGAAGGTGTTACAAACCAAGAAAGTCCTGAAGGATACTCTTTCATAAAAGTAAATAGCCCATCCCGCCTCATGATATACTTCTCTATTTTTGCAGTACTTTTCCATGGCTGCATTGGGAGGAGTGGTTGTAGCAGGGTCAGAGGTCACTATGTCATTTGGTTTACAGTTCTTGGTGTCTTGCCAAACTCCGTCGAGAGGGTTGACGCCAGCTTGAAAGGTCATCGCAGCAATTCGTGTGGCAGCTTGATGTAAAACAGATTGCAGAAGAATTGAATTCCTAACACGGAATTACGTGCAACGTCAAATTGGTCAGAATTGCGTGAAACTCGGTGGGTGACTTGAAATCGATGTGCTGATCAATACTCCTCCTCGAGCAAATTCCTTCGTTTTGGCCTTCAAAATCGCGTTTTTGCTATTTTTTGTAATATTGTGCTGCTTAATTTCAGAGAGCTACAGTTGCCGTTTAGAGTTGTCCTTTTACCAGATTGCCTCTTAAGTTTAGAATTTTTGATTTATACCTTCAATTAGAATATCTTTATTTTTGAAATTTTTAGTATTTTTCCTTATTTTAATTATGTCCTTCCTAAAGTTGTAGCTCTAGTCAAATTATGAGTTATAGTGCTAAACGAATTAGGTTTTGCAGCCTATATAAAGACTATTTCTTTTCATTGTAAAGTTAACTTTCATTCAATAAAGAATTTTCTTTCTAAGATCTTATTCTCCGTGCTCGTGGATTCGAGTGTGTTACTTTTGTTCGTGGATTCGAGCGATTCTCCAAGAAGCAAACGGTGCCCTACTTCTTTATTAGCTTTCGCTACGTCAGTTGGTATCAGAGCAGGCTTAATCCTGTTCAGATTGCGAACGCACGGAACGATGGCGAAATCCTTTACGGCGGTGACAGTGATGAAAACATGGTTACAAGGGCTGAATTTAGAATTTTCTAGCATGAAGCCCAGCAGGGGCAATATGAGACCCAACAAGTGTTGCGGGAGGTCCAAGCAGCTCTTGCTAGGCTAACAGCAGGGAATAATCAGCGGGACGACAGTCCTATGGGTCATCAACCTCTCCGAAAGAGGGCTGAAGTTGTTCGTGAATGCCATCTAGAGATTCCACGTAGGTAGTTAGCCTATGAGGATAACCTAAGTAAGGATGAGGAAGATGCTAAAGCCATACTCTGGGATAATTGGAGGGGTTACCATGGGAAGTAGGACCGACAGACCTTTCGTATGAAGATGGACCTGCCTAGTTTTAATGGTTAACTTCATATCGAGGGGTTTCTTGATTGGTTGGTATTAGTCAAGAGGTTTTTCAATTATATGGATATTCTTGAAGAAAAGAAGGTGAAATTAATCGAGTACAGGCTATTGGGGGGAGCTTCTACTTGGTGGGAACAGTTACAAATTACACGGATGCGACAAGGAAAGGGGATGGTTCGGACATGGGCCAAGATGAGGCGACTGTTACGATCTAAGTATTTGCCTCCAGATTATAAGCAAATTCTGTTTCAACAATAACAGGATTGTGGGCAGGGAAGTAGAACAGTTAAGGCTTACTTGAAGGAATTCCACAACCTGTCGTCACGTAATAACCTGCTGGAAACAGATGCACAACAGGTTGCTAGGTTTGTTGGGGGGTTGCGTTGGGCTATAGAAGATCGAGTTACAATGCAAACAATCTACACCTTAACCGAAGCCGTTGCGTTGGCGATTAAGGCAGAAACTCAATTGGACAGATCGAAGGCGGTGGTCGTAGCAAGAAATTCCTTGGATTCCAATCGTGCTGCAGTAAACAAAGGAAAATCCACAATGACTCAACCATCTTTGTCTAACACCACTCGTGGGACAGGTAGTAGTTGAGGTCCATAAAAGCCAACCGACACTGTTCCACCAAAAGTGGCACCTCGTAACCCTTTTGGTCTTCCAAGGTCTGATAAGTGCTATAGATGCGGACAGCCAGGACACCGTTCCAACCAGTGTCCTAAAAGGGGTACTGTTAACTTAGTGGAGCCAGAAGAAGATGGCAGATTCGAGATAGAGAAGGACGAAAATGAAGCATCCTATACTTATGAAGAGGAAGAGGTAACAGGTGGCGACGAAGGGGAGCTGCTGTCACGCTCTCTGGTGGTTCAATGATTTCTGTTAGCACCAAAGTAGGCAGAACCATCTCAGCGACATAATATATTCCGAACCAGATGTATAGTGAACAAAAAGGTTTGTGATGTCATTATTGATAGTAGCAGTAGTGAAAATATAGTGTCGAAAGTAATGGTTACCAAGTTAGGCTTGCAGACTGAGAAACACCCTTCACCGTATAAGATTTTCTGGATTAAATGGGGTGCTGAAGTGAAGGTAACTGAAATATGCCACATTAATTTTTCAATTGGGAAGAATTATGCAGATGAGGTTGTGTGTGACGTGGTGGAAATGGATGCCTGCCATTTGATTTTGGGACAACCATGGCAGTTCGATGTGGATGCTACATACAGGGGCTGTTATAACATATATGTTTTCATGAAGGAGGGCCTAAAGATCGTTTTGGGGCTCATAAAAGAGGAATTTTCAATTGTTGAACCGAATTCAAAGGGCAAGTTAGTATTTCTGGTGGATGAGGGCGCATTTATAGAGGAAACTAAGAAATCTGGAGAGATTTTTTCTGTGATAGTTGGGGGAGAAGTTGGCAGGGAGTCTATGAAGATTTCACCCGTACTTAAACCTTTGCTGAAGGAATTTCAAGAAATTATACCATCAGAGCTACTAGATGGGTTGCCTCCTATGTGGGACATACAACATCAGATTGATCTCACACCGGGAACCAGTTTGCCTAATCATCCACATTAACAGATGAGTCCCAAGGAAAGTCAGATTCTACAAGAGCAGGTAGAAGAGTTGATTAAGAAGGGATTGGTGCAGGAGAGCATGAGTCCTTGTGCGGTACCAGCCTTGTTAGTTCCAAAGAAGGATGGTAGTTGGCGCGTATGAATCGATAGCCGGGCAATCAACAAGATCACCATTAAATATAGGTTTCCTATTCCTCGATTAGAAGATATGCTAGACATGCTGGCTGGATCCAAGGTCTTTTCAAAAATTGACTTGCGGAGCGGGTACCATCAGATTCGGATCAGGCCTGGAGATGAATGGAAGACTGCTTTTAAGGCCAATGAGCGGTTGTACAAATGGTTGGTGATGTCATTTGGACTCACCAATGCACTCAGTACTTTCATGCGGCTCATGAATCAGTTATTAAAACCATTCATTGGAAAAAATTTTATGGTTTACTTTAATGATATATTAATATATAGCGAGAACAAATCTGACCATTTTGCGCACTTGAGGGAAGTACTTACAATTTTGTAGCAAAATAAGTTGTATGTTAATTTAAAGAAGTGCAGCTTTATGACCAGCAGTTTGTTATTTTTGGGATTTTTGGTAAGTGCTGATAGGATTAAAGTTGACGAAGAAAAGATTTGTGCCATTCGGGAGTGGCCAACTCCACAAATAGTGGGCGAGGTTCGTAGTTTTCGTGGTCTAGCAACGTTTTATAGGCGGTTTGTCAGATATTTTAGCCGGATAGTCACGCCAATTACTGAATGCATGAAGAAGGGGAAATTCCATTGGGGAAAGGAAGTAGAGCGGAGTTTCGTGCTAATCAAGGAGAAATTATCATCTACCCCAATTTTAGCACTGCCAGACTTTGACAAGCTGTTTCAAGTAGAGTGCGATGCCTCTATTATTGGCATTGGTGTTGTACTTTCTCAAGAAGGCAGGCCGGTTGCGTTTTACAGCGAGAAACTCAGTGAAGCTCGCCAAAAGTGGTCTACTTATGAGCTAGAATTGTATGCTATTTTTCGCGCCTTAAAGGTTCGGGAACATTATCTAGTGCAGAGGGAGTTTGTCTTATTTAGCAACCACCAAGGGTCGAAATTTATCAATAGCTAAAATAGTGTCAACCGGATGCATGCCCGCTGGATTTCTTTTATACAACGCTTCACTTTCACTTTGAAGCATAAGGTGGTTCAATTAAATTAGGTAGTTAATGCTCTAAGCAGGAGGATGTTATTGCTTGTCACAATGCAGACTGAAGTGGTTGGGTTTGACTATTTCAAGGAGCTGTATGCAGCCGACGAGGATTTTCAAGATATTTGGGCAAAATGTTTGTCGGGATCTTCCGTTGACGGAATGCATGTTCAAGCGGGTTATCTGTTTCGAGGCAACCAATTGTGCATCCTGAAGAGTTCACTACGGGATCAGATAATTTAGGAATTACATGATGGAGGCTATTCGGACACTTGGGTCATGATAAAACATTAGCTCTTGTTGAGGAGAGGTATTATTGGCCTCAACTGAAATGAGACGTCGACAGTTATGTTAAAAGATGCCCCGTTTATCAGGCTGCCAAAGGCCAATCTCAAAATACAGGTCTGTATATGCTTTTGCCCATTCCAGCAGCACCTTGGGAGGATCTATCCATGGATTTTGTCCTAGGCCTTTCGCAAACCCAACGGGAATTTGATTCTGTATTTGTAGTGGTTGATAGGTTTTCCAAAATGGCTCACTTTATTGCTTGGAAAAGACCTCAGATGCAGTGCACTTGGAAAATTTATTTTTCAAAGAGGTTGTTCGTTTGCATGGGGTCCCCAAATCCATCACTTTAGATAGGGACACAAAATTCTTGAGTCATTTTTGGCGGACCCTATGGAGGTGGTTTGACACATCTCTGAATTTTAGTAGCGCGAGTCATCCTTAGTCCAATGGTCAAACGGAAGTGGTGAACCGCACTCTTGGGAATTTAATTCGTTGCATTTCTGGAGAGAAACCGAAAAGTAGGATCTTGCTCTTGCAGAAGCTGAGTTTTCTTATAACACTATGCTAAATCATTTTACTGGGAAGACCCCATTTCAAATTGTTTATTGTTGTCCTCCACGCCATGCTTTAGACTTGGTTCCTCTACCAAAGCTTCCTAGTTTGAGTATTAGAGCAGAAAATATGGCGAATCGTATAAAGGCTATTCAAGAAGAGGTGCGGAAAAATTTAGAGGAATCTAATGCCAAATACAAGGCAGCTGCTGATAAAAAGAGACGGGCTCAAGTATTTCAAGAGGGAGATCTAGTGATGATTTATTTGTACAAAGGGCGGGCTGCCAGCGAGCACGTACAACAAGCTGAAAGACAAGAAGTATGGTCCTTTCCAGATTCTGAAGAAAATTAATGATAATGCCTATGTCGTGGACCTTCCTACAGATATGGCCATTTTTCTTACTTTCAATGTTGCTGATTTGTTTGAATATCATCATTCTGATGTGTCGTCTTCTAAAGTAACTAACTTGAGGTCGAGTTCTTTTCAAGCAGGGGAGACTAATGTAGAACAGATTGTAGAAGAATTGGATTCCTAGTACAGAATTACGTACAACATCAAATTGGTCAGAATTGCGTGAAACACGGTGGGTGACTTGGAATTGATGTGCTAATCAATACTCCTGGCTTTGCCAGGATGTATGCCATTTTTCGAGCAAATTCCTTCATTTTGGCCTTCAAAAGCGCGTTTTTGCTATTTTTGTTAATAATGTGCTGCTTAATTTCAGAGAGCTACAGTTACCGTTTAGAGTTTTCCTTTTACCAAATTGCCGCTTAAGTTTAGGGTTTTTGATTTATGCTTTCAATTAGAATATTTCTATTTTTGGAATTTTTAGTATTTTTCCTTATTTTAATTATGTATTTCCTAAGGTTGTAGTTCTAGTCGAATTAAGAGTTATAGTACTAGACAAATTAGGTTTTTCAGCCTATATAAAGGTTATTTCTTTTCATTGTAAGGTTAACTTTCATTCAATAAAAAATTTCTTTCTGAAATCTTATTCTCCGTGTTAGTGGATTCGAGTGTGTTACTTTTGTTCGTGAATTTGAGCGATTTTTCAAGAAGCAGGTAGTGCCCTACTTCTTCATTAACTTCCGCTACGTCACAGCTACTAAGAGATATAGTCTCGAGTTTCACTAGTTATTCTCTTGTCGTGAATACTGATGGGGATGATGAAGTGATTCAGGATGATTTTGAACGAGGAGGACAAATCGGTCTCAGTATTTTCAAGTTTATTGTCCATTGATGCAAGCAGTACTGTCAAGAGGAGATACATCCACCAAAAGCTTTAAAGTGGTGAACAGAAATACTCCCGAGTGAATGATTGCCGTCGAATAATTGGTGGGGTCACATGGGCCATGGCTACTTGTGTAATAGCACCAAATAAGCAGGACTTTGGTGGGGATGCCAGACCAAATTTTTTTTTTTTGCATGTGACATTTGAGGTTCTAATTCTAAAATTTGGTATTAATATAAAAGTTATTATTTTAATAATGGTGGTGAATGATTGCCATTGAATAATTGGTGGGGTCACATGGGCCACGGCTACTTGTGTAATAGCACCAAATATGCAGGACTTTGGCGGGGATTCCAGACCAATTTTTTTTTTTTTTTTTTGCATGTGACATTTGAGGTTCTAATTCTAAAATTTGGTATTAATATAAAAGTTATTATTTTAATAATGTATTATTTGACTTATTAAAAAATTTTAATATTATTTTTAATATCATATTTGGCATAGTAACTAAGAGTAAATTTATGACATATTGCGAAATATAACTAGCATATGTCAAACAGATGTGAGGTTCACACAACTTTTTTAAGAAAATGTGAAATGGAAATGGGGTACACGCTATTTTTTCAAGTACATGTTAAAGAAAAGTGAGGTTTACACTACTTTTTAAGTAAATGACAAATGGGAATAGAGTCCACACTACTTTTTTCAGAAAAACTTATTTGGTCGGTTTAAAAATATATTTTAGCATTAGAATAAAATTGTCAAAATTTGACATTTTTTGTCACGCCCCGAATTCCAGCGAACCCGAGGCGTGAGTAACGAGACAAAAGAAATAAAATAATAAAGGAATAAAAGATAATTAATGACAATCACTTACATTCTACATACTGTTCTGATACGCACAGAGGGTCTAGTCCATCTATTCACAACATACAAAATAAAATACAGTCTGGGGCTTATGCCCTTACACAATATCAAAAGCGCCCCTTGGGCCTAACATAGTCCCTAATCAGATCATCTCCTCGTCTCGTACAGCTGGGACATCATCTGAAATGTTTGCCCCAATAAAGGGGTCAGCTCAACATGCTGGTACAATATAATGCTAATGCAAGAAACAAAACTAAGGTCGTGGCATGTGCAAGTGTACAGTCATTTCTATATGGCATTCGATATCATGATGGCAGCATATAAACAATATGCAGTATATGAACTGTATGCGTGACACACCCATGCAACTCTATGCCACCCATGTCTCATGATACGGTCATTCTCCGCTGGCATGAGTACCGCCGCGTATGTCTCGCTTCACGGTCCGGAATCCGTCAGGCAGGCAAGTACCTATTGGCCGATTTTGGGTTTTTCACCACAGGATCTGCACCCTCATAATGCAAAGCACCAAGTTCTTACCCACGCCATGTCCAAGGAATTGCACTATGCCAATATGCTCTGATCTCATCATGTCACAATGCAATCTCAATGATGCATCTCATTCATACATAAAGCATGCCTTCAAGTACACAATTCATAATATCAACAGTTCTTTAAAGCATATAATTCACACACTACACTAACACATGCAATATACCCATAATCATCATACAACTTAACAAGATAGCACGTAGCACATAAGCATGTGAACACTCAAGCAAACATGTGAACAATCATTGCAGCAAAGCAAGTGTTCCTAATCTCAATTCTATTTCTTACTTAGCACAATATATCGTACCTGATAATCGATCTCAACTCAAGAAGGTGTACTCGAAGTATGGTAGAATCACAGTGAGAATGCCGAAGGTCAGATCACTTTCTCCTTGCCCTCTCGTGTTCCTAAAATCATAACATGAGATTCAGTTCATTGTTATTTGAATTATGCTATTCATCAAATTTTATGTCTTTAATTCATAAGTTTCTATTTTGCTAAATTAGACTCTACCATTGGTTTTAGAACGTTTAAGAAAAGAAGTCTAGGTTCTCGTAGAACTCAATTCGGACACCAGGGTTGAAAAGGGCAAAACAGTCATTTTGCACTTTACGCGTGTCCTTACATTTCGTGACCTCTTTTCACAAACCGGACTCCACGGTTGAGTCCGGAAGGTTCGAGATAATAAAGTTTCACTATTTGTTTACCTAATTCGGAGTTCATTTGATTGTATTTCAATTCAGGGGTATTTTGGTAATTTTATACGTTGCTACGTGTCTTTTATTTTTTTCGGGACCCCGTCTCGTAAAACGGACCTCACCATTGGTCTCAGAATGACCGAGATAGTCAAAATACACTAATGACTTGTCCCATTTGGACTTCGGATTATTTTAGAGTATTTTAAATAATTAAATTAATTAAATTAATTAATTAATTAATTAATTTAATTATTATTTTATTAATATTTAAATCTGGTGGGTCTAATTGTAATTTCTCTAAAGTTTGGGGGTTAAAAGGTAATTTTTGAAAGTTCAGGGCAGAATGGTAATTTTCAGAAAGTTCAGGGGCAATTTCGTAATTTGCAAAACCCTATTCTCAATTTGGATAGCCAAACAGTGGCTAATCCAAAACAGGGATAAGATATCCCTGTTCCCAATTGATTTTAATTTCTAATCTCTTATCCTTGTAGCCAAACAGACCCATTGGGTTTTTAAGTTAAAACAAGGGAGCGACACGTGGCAGGGGCGGACCGACCCAAGCCCGACCCGACCCGAACCGACCCGACCCAAGCCCGGATCAGCCCCCCTTCGTCCCCGATTATCCGGCGAAGCTCCGGTAGGGTTCCGGCGCCTTCTCCGGCGCCGGCGACCGATCTCCGGCGAGATTTTTAGGGTTTTAAAATGTGGTTCTCTCCCAATTTTCATGTAGATTCTATATACGGGCTCGGTTTTGGATTTAGATCGTTGGATTCTCACGAAATAGAGGGTCAAACCCTCGGTCAACATTCCGGCCAATCCATTTTCCTTCACCTTTCCCTACTGTTTTAAGCCCAAACCATTTCCCTTCATTTTCTGCATCTCCTAGGCTCCATTTCCTATCATCCTAAGCAAGCTTTACACATAAAATCACAAGACCCACCTCCTAAAACCGAGACCTGCAACTGGGGAGTTCTCCCTCTCCCCTTAACCATTTTAGTTGGTTTCTTTTCCTAATTGTTCCATATTCCAAGCTCTTTCTAGCCCTATATTCAAAAGGAATTAATTATGCAAGAAAAATTTCAAAACAGAAGGTGGCTTACCTTGGTTTCGGTTTCTCTCTCTAGCCGACCTCCCTTTCTCTCTCCCACTTCACCTCTGGTTCAAGCTCATTGTTTCCCTTCTGTCTCTCAGTTTTTTCCTTCTCTTCTTCCTCTCTTTACTCTCATTTCCCACTCAGCCGTGCACACAAATGTGTATATATTACACACACATACACATACATCCTCTCTCTCTCTCTCTCTCTCTCTCTCTCTCTAAGACCAACCACCCTCTGGCCAGACCTGCACCTGCCCCCCCATACCCTGAATCCCACTCACACACACAATCCCAAGCCATGCCCCTTTGAGTGTGTAACACTCAATACACACTCACACACACACGGCACACACATCACATATAGTGCCTTGTGCACTATTTTATATATATACATACATGTATATATATATATAAGTATACACATATTCTCTAAATTATGTATATATTATACATACATGTACATACACCATACACATGGTTATACACATACAATATACACATTGCACCCCACACATATTAAAATCTTTATAATAATAATAATAATAATAATAAAAATAATAATAACAACTTGAAAATTTTTATTTATTTATAAAAAAAAAATTTTCGGGTTGTTACATTTTTATATTAAAATAATATCAAATAGCATTAGAGTAAAATTGTCAAAATCTAATATTTTTTATTAAAATAAAATCAAAATATAAATTTAAGATGAATAAAAACACAATTTGTATTAGAGATGCTCTTACTTGTCAATTTGTGTGGGTGTGGCTGTCACGCGAGGCACAGGAGTGAAAAGAAGAAGGCATCCTGTGAAGACTTAAAAATGGTAATCCGATAAATTATTAGTGAAATAGTGATCTGAAATAGAGATGTTATAAATTAGTTTTGAATGCAACACATCAAATTAAAGAATACAAAAATTGATGGAAGGAAGATAAGATTAAGACACTTACTAAATGTACTCCATCGAAGCCAACCAAATGAAAAGAAGAAGGCATCTTGTGAAGACTTAAAAATGGTCAATCAGATAAATTATTAGTGAAATAGTAATCTGAAACAGAGATGTTATAAAGCAGCTTTGAAACTTTATCTGTAGTTAACTAGAGCAGCTTTAAAACTTTATCTGTACTATGTTTTTCATCTGGTGGGCTTCGATGGAGTCCATTCAGTAAGCGTCTTAATCTTATTTTCCTTCCATCAATTTTTGTATTCTTTAATATGATGTGTTGCATTCGAAACTAATTTATAACATCTCTGTTTCATATTACTATTTCACTAATAATTTATCTGATTTACCATTTTTAAGTCTTCACAATATCCATTAGTTTCATAATTTATCCGAGTCATCAGTGACCTGCAAAGTTATAGAGATTGACCTCCACTAGTTTCATAATTTCTTCCAGGGTAGTGCTCTCATTTTTTTCCTTTAACAATTGTCTTCACTTTTACTTTTATGGTGAACCCCATGTCTTTGAAGCCTTGCTAATAATTTTCTTTACATTGTTCTTTTCTGCCAAAGTCCTCAATGAGATGCGGTTTATGTTTTTATTCTACACCCACCTCGGATGGCAACGATGGGTTTGAGGTGAGAGACTCATTTCTTAATTTAAACTTTGTGATTAATGGGACAGATTTCATCATAATTCTCGTTTATTTTTAAATTTTTATTTATTTTATTAAATTAATTATAATTAACATATTTTAAACAAAACATGTTAAAATAATAAATATGTAAGTTAATAGAGAATTAAAATGACATTATTTTATTTTAAACATATAAATTTATTAAGTTTGTATAAATTTTTAATGAATAACTAAAAAATATCTTTATAAACGTTAATTATGTAACATAAAACTCATTTATTATTTTATTTTATATAATCAAAACAAGACAGACTGTTTTCTCTCTAATTAAACTCATTTTAAATCCTAATGGAGTAAAAACAAATTTCTCAAATCCGTCTCATTAGAGGTAAAATTGACGGATTAACAACAAGATAGGTTAAATTGACGCTCCTACTCACACTCCCCCCTTCATACAAAAAATACCTAATAACTGATAAGGTTATTTTGTCACTAGATACAAATTTAGATTAAAATATATGATCTTAGTTGAAAAATTATTCAATCATCTCGAAATATTGCTCAAATGACTGCTAATAATTTATCTGGTTGGACACTTTTAAGTCTTCACCTCTCTAGTTAACTAAAGCAGTTTTGTAACTTTATCTTTATTATGTTTTCCATGTGGTTGGCTTCGATGGAGTCCATTCAATAAGTATCCTAATCTTATCTTCCTTCCATCAATTTTTCTATTCTTTTGTCTGATGCGTTGCATTTGAAACTAATGTATAACATCTCTGTTTCAGGACTACTATTTCACTAATAATTTATCTGATTGGTCATTTTTAAGTTTTCACGAGATGCCTTCCTCTTTTCTCTGTAATTAACTAAAGCAGCTTTGAAACTTTATCTGTATTATGTTTTTCATTTGGTTGGCTTCGATGGAGTCCATTTAGTAAGTGTCTTAATCTTATCTTCCTTTCATCAATTTTTGTATTCTTTAATCTGATGTGTTGCATTCAAAACTAATTTATAACATCTCTGTTTCGGATCACTATTTCACAAATAATTTAACTGATTGACCATTTTTAAGTCTTCACAAGTTGGCAAATGAGTTATGCTTCTCAACTTTTAAAACACAAACAAGTGGTCTAAGTGAATCCTCTTATTTTGTGTTTAAAAGAAAATTTATTAAGAAAAAGTAATGGTAAACGAAGGAGATGATAATTTAACTCATTTTCTTAGAAATTTCACATATCACGTCTTTTTAGTTGAACGAATTTGAAATAATTCAACAAAGATCTAAATGAATCATGTCTGGGCTGACGTGGTTGCTTATGTGATAGCACCGCGTCACCATGACTTTGCCTATGATTTATTTATTTAAAAATATGAATTTACAGCACCCAATGAATGAAAGACACATCAGCTATTCTATGGGTCAAGAAAGGCGATGGATGGAGACACGAGTACTGATGATAAATTACTGAATCATCAGTTAAACGACGCCAAAGTCCAAATCATCGAAATAATGCACTACAACTTGCCACTCCAATTGTAAATATAATAAAAAATATATATATATATATATAGTGAGAATAACTCCACTCATATATATATATATATATATATATATAAAAGACAAGTCATCGCTGCTCTCATCTATACAATTATGCTCTAAACAAATTATTTTTTTAATGATAAAATCATGTTTCTTGTAGTGTAGGTGTGGAGAGAATTTTTGAATGGTCAAGTCATGCTTCTTGGAGTGTAAGTGTGGAAAGGGAATTCAGAATAAACTACCGCACACACATATATATATATATATATATATGTGTATATATATATATATAAATCACCGCATGCAGCACACATATATTTGACTATTTGTTGTATTTTTTTTTAGTTTACTCTTTTATGTGTAAATTCAATCCCATCCTATGTGAAATTATATGCTTAACATCATGAATTTTTACTGTATTCTTGCTATTTTTAATCATTATCTCCCTCTCATTTTTTTGTTAAGGCTTAATACAGTTAAATATAATTGTTTTTGGCAAAATAGTTAAATAAACTGTTAAAAATAGTGAAATTTAACTATTTTACTCGATAAATTTTCACTCTTTTTTTGCGATTTTTTTTTCAAAATTTTATATACAATATGAATTTTGTTCAATAAATCTCAATTTTTAAAACCCAGATATAAAATTTTTATTGAAAATAGATTTATATTTTCTGAGATATTGAATTTTGAGATTTTGAAACACGTGTCCTACCCACCATAATTCTGTTACGTAAATTTGAAAGATACATAGAATATAGATAGAAGGATATTTTAGTCACAAAAATATTAAGGGACTTTTTCGGGATTAAAAAGAATGGAGCTTCATCGCAAACAGTGGCTCAATTAAACCAAACTAATACAATTTTAGAAGTACTCTTAATTTTGAGTATCAGTAGTATTTGGGATGTATTTTATATAAACATTATCATAGATAAGAGTAAGGTAATTAATTGTTAGTGGGAGTAGGAATCTTTATCCTGATTGAAATAATAAAATTACTTTGAAGGAAAGTAAAAGTCATAGTTGCATTAGGATTTGAATTAATATATTATATATGCATTAGGCATACATTACATATTATATGTGCTAATGATGTGACATTTAATAGAATGAGTGATTGAATGTATCTTTATTTCATCATTGTATGAGTTTTAAGAACCACTTTGAGTTTTACTAGTGTGTCCTTTGTAACCTAGGACTACGTTATGAAGAAAATGTTTGATGTCGCTACTTTAGCATGTGCCTAAAGGATCATGGTTGATGTAGTCCGACGGAGCATATCTAGGAAAGCGGTTAAGTTTGATTGGATTAACGTGAGTAATTAGAGAGGATGGTTCCATCATACACTATTGTTTTATGACTCATAGCTCAAACAATTTGTTGATTTTTGTTTTTATTGATATGATCACTAGTACAAGATAAATTTAAGGGTTTAAACATCACACTGAGATTAGTTTTTAAGAGGGATAAAGGATGGTAAATCTGAAGTAGTAGAATAATGATGCGAACCCGTAAGATTGAAATCCATTGAACCCACAATCAAATTGAAACTTACCCAAGAAAGCCAAGAATCAAGTCAAGATGATCTAGACCTATTAAAAACTTGTTTCAAGAACCTAAATTTGACGAGAACGCCACAAAGGGTATGCCTTTGATAAGTTCGTAGTTCACTTAAGAACAAGTAGAGAAAACTAAAAAATTCTCTTTGCAGAAAGCTTCATTCACGTTCAGTAGCCTCCAAATTACGGCTATAAGTCATTTTAAAACCCTCTATGAAACCCTAGGGCCGAATAAGGCCAACATCAATTAAAAGACACGGACTGAACATCTTCAGGCCCAAAACTTCCTAAACTATCGATTAAAACTAATAAAAGAATTCCACTAAATGAGTTAAATAGGCCCAAACACCTACAACCATAAAAACATAAAACAAGCCCCACATGCCTATACTTAACGAAATAAAAAATCTTCACAAAACCACTAGGCTATGCCGCCCCCCTCTATAGCTTGTATCACATGGATTAAAGCTGATTCTTCTTTTTTCAAGCCCACACTACAAGAAAAGATACTATTAGCGACGCTCGCGTGCATCACTAATAGTAGTAATATGCGTCACTCCAAGCGTCGCGAATAGTCATGTCGCCAATACTATTAGTGACACACTCATTTGTAGGCATCGCTAAAGGTAACTGTTAGCGACGTTCACAGGGTGTCGCTAATAATCAGGCATGGGCGTCGCTAATACTATACATGGACGCAATGGGCGTCGCTAATGGTGCCATTTAGCTACGTTCAAGGTGCGTCGCGAATGGTAACATGTAGCGATGCTCAGGGTGTGTCGCTAACGGTAACCCGTAGGGCGTCGCAAATAGTGTATTGGATTTCTTTAGTGACGAACTGTTAGCGACGCACAGTGCGTCTCTAATAGTGTGTTGGATTCTTTAGCGACAAATGTGAAACGTCGCTATAAATTAATTTCTTTGCTTTTAGCGACGCCTTTGTGTGCGTCGCTAATTTTTTTTTTTTTTTAGACAGTATTTTGACCTGAATTATTTGTTTTGTTTGTTGTTTTATTCTTGTTTAAACCTGTATCAATCATCCTGATATACAATAAAATTCAAACATTCTGAAATGTAACTACAGATATCCATGAAAAGAAAAAAAATTAAAAATAATAAGTTCCGATGCGAAGCAGAAAGACGGCGGTACAATAATCCCGATCAATTTGAAATAAAGATCAAATGATATATATTAGAACACTTATTAAATATATATGAACATAGAATATGAATATTTTGTTTTTTGCATGCATAAATAGTAAGAACGGCATAAAGTAGCACAAGTTGAAAACCACTGATCTGAACTAATTACCGTAAGTTTGTGCAAGTCTATTTTATCATTTGTGAGGTGTGTGATGGGGTTTCGGGGATAGTTAGGTTGATATCGGGATTTTTGGTCAATCAAAAACCCCAAAATAGGTCTTTTTGGAGCAAAAATTTGCATAAGTTTCAAATCGTTGATCCGAACCGAGTGTCATAAGTTCGTGCAAGTCTATTTTATCATGTCTGAGGTGTTTGATGGGGTTTTGGGCTTGTTACGTTGATATCTGGTGTTTTGGTCCATCAAAACCCCAAAATGGGCCTTTGGGAGCAGAAACTTGCATAAGTTTCAAACCGGTGATCTGAACTGAGTGGCGTAAGTTCGTGTAAGTTTATTTTGTCATTTTCGAGGTGTTTTATGGGGTTTTGGGCTCTTTAGGTTGATATCCAGTGTTTTTGTCTATAAAAACCCCAAAATGGGCCTTTTTGGAGTAGAAACTTGCATAAGTTTCAAACCGGTGATCAGAACTAAGTGGCGTAAGTTTGTGCAAGTCTATTTTATCATTTGTGAGGTGTGTGATGGGGTTTTGGGATAGTTAGGCTGATATCCAATGTTTTGGTCCGTCAAAACCCCAAAATGAGGCCTTTTAGACCCAAAAGTTGCATAAGTTTGAAACCGGTGATCCGAACCGAGTGCTGTAAGTTTTTGCAAGTCTATTTTATCATTTATGAGGTGTGTGATGAGGTTTCAGGGTCGGTAGGCCCATATCCGCCATTTTGGTTGATCAAAACCCTAAAATGGGTCTTTTTAGAGCTGAAACTTGCATAAGTTTCAAACTGGGCATCTGAACCGAGTGTCGTAAATTTGTGTAAGTCTATTTTATCATTTTTGAGGTGTGTGATGGGGTTTTAGGGTTGGTAGGCTGATATCGGGCATTTTGGTCTGTCAAAACCCCAAAATGAGCCTTTTTGGAGCAAAAACTTACATAAGTTTCAAACTGGGCTTCCGAACCGAGTGTCGTAAGTTTTTACAAGTCTATTTAATCATTTTTGAGGTGTTTGATGTGGTTTTGGACTTTTTAGATTGATATCCGATGTTTTGGTCTATAAAAATTCCAAAATGGGCCTTTTTAGAGCAGAAACTTGCATAAGTTTGAAACTGGTGATTCGAACTGAGTGCTGTAAGTTCGTGCAAGTCTATTTTATCATTTTTGAGGTATTTGATGAGGTTTCAAGGTAGTTAGACTGATATCCGGTATTTTGGTCTGTCAAAACCCCAAAATGAGGCTTTTTAGAGCCAAAAGTTGCATAAGTTTGAAATCGGTGATCCGAACTGAGTGTCGTAAGTTTTTGTAAGTCTATTTTATCATTTTTGAGGTGTATAATGGGGTTTCGGGATCGATAGGTCGATATCCCCCATTTTTGGTCGGTCTAAACCCCAAAACAGACCTTTTTGAAGCTGAAACTTGCATAAGTTTCAAACCGAGCATCCGAACCGAGTGTTGTAAGTTTGTGCAAGTCTATGTTATCATTTTTCAGGTGTGTGATGGGGTTTGGGGGTCGGTAGGCCGATATCGGGCATTTTGGTAGGTCAAAACCTCAAAATAAGCCTTTTTGGAGCAGAAACTTGTAAAAGTTTCAAACCGGGCATTCGACCCGAGTTTCGTAAGTTTGTGCAAGTCTATTTTATCATTTTTGAGGTGTGTGATGGGGTTTTGGGGTTGGTAGGTCGATATCCAGCATTTTGGTCAGTCAAAACCCCAAAATGGGTCTTTTTGAAACAAAAACTTGCAAAACTTTCAAACCGGGCATCTGAACCGAGTGCCATAAGTTTTTGCAACACTATTTTATCATTCTTGAGGTGTGTGATGGGGTTTTGGGGTCGGTAGGCCAATATCCGCCATTTTGGTCTATCAAATCCCCAAAATGGGCCTTTTTAGAGCTGAAACTTGTAAAAGTTTCAAACCGGGCATTCGAACCGAGTGCCGTAAGTTTGTGCAAGTCTATTTTATTATTTGGGAGGTGTGTGATGGGGTTTTGGGGTCGTGAGGCCGATATCTGACATTTTGGTCAATCAAAACCCCAAAATGGGTCTTGTTGGAGTGGAAAGTTACATTAGTTTTTAACGGTCATTCGAACCGATGAAATTACGTAAGTTTGTGCAAGTCTATATTCATATGTGAAGTGTGTCATGCGGTTTCTAGGTCGTTAGGTCGAAATCCTTTTTTTTTTTAACTTAACATTTTCTATAAATAATAAATCCACCAAAGTAATTAATGTTAAGAACTTACCAAGGATGAACAGAGCCTCCCTGCTGGCTAAGGACCGTTTGTATAAGAGCCTCTAGCTGGGTCTGGCGAAACTGGAGCTCTGTCATCCTCTGCTCCAACTCTGCATTTCGTCTCTCAGCTGTCTCAGCTCTTTGGGTGGCTTCGTGAAACCTAGCATCGCTCTCGACGATAGAGGACGATGCTGTCGGCTCCATCCCACTCCCTAAGCCACGCACATATCTGCGCCTCCTGCCCAGAACAGTCTCCCGCATTTGGTCATCGGTTGATGAATGCTCATCCTCAGGGGTCGGCTGAGCACGCAGCTAGACCATCTCCTCCTATAAAAACATAAATATATGTTACTACTTTTATAACTTTAGATTAATATTAAATTAGTAATACTGGTACATATACATAAATAACTTACATAAAGCCGCTGAGCTTCAGGCCCAGTCCAACCCTTCCCCGGATTGTAGTGCGTCCTGTGCCACAACTCAATGGGGTTGGGTGGTGCACCGGTTTCCTAGTCTCGTTGCAGCAAATAAACAGTAGCTTGTGAAGATTAATTTCATGAAAAGATTATACAATAAAAATTTGATACATGTATTAACTTACCATCTCATGCCTATACCTAACAAAAGTTCGTGATCCACCACAGTGGGTCACCTTTTGCTTGCTTCTGCTCTCACTATTTTTCTTGCTAAGTTCCTACACTTTGCCAAAACAAAGAAGGTTAGTATAAATGACAATGATTTATCATACAACAAAATTAATTTTGACAATTTTTACCTAGAATGCATTACTAGCGAACTGGTCGCATAGTAACATCTAATGTTCCACCATCACCCCCTATAGGGTTTATCGCAAGGCTCTCTACCATCTGCCACCTCCGCCTTGTAGTGCATATGGAGCCTATGTCGATAGTCCCTGAAACGGACTCCCAAGTAAAGGTCCACTGCCTTCACGACATGAGGTAGGTGGAGATCGATGCCAAACTTTGCCTGTAAAGCATTTAATTGTCAAAACATTACTTTATTAGAAATATTAAAATTTAGTTGAATACAATAATAAAAAACATACCAGGATATGACAACAAATGGTACTATTAGCGACACCCACGTGTGTTGTTAATGGTCCCAATTAGAGTCGCTAAAGAGTATTAGCGACGCACAAGTGTACGTCGCCATGGGGCGTCACTAATAATCATGTCGCTAATAATATTAACGGCATGCATAAGAATATGCATCGCTAAAAGTGACTATTAGCAATGTATTATGTGTATTGCTAATAATCAGGTGTGGCGTCATTAATAGTATATTATTAGCAATGTATAGAAGGCTTCATGTGTTGCTAATAATCAGGTATGGCATCGTTAATAGTATATTATTAGTAACGCATAGAAGGCTTCGCAAAAAGTGTGTTATTGAAATGGTTATACAGCTTTAGTAACGAACTCTGTGAGTCGCCAATAGTATGTTTTTAGCGACGACAGTGAAGCATCGCTAAAACTAATATGTGGGACTTTTAGCGACACCTTTTGTGTGTCGCTAAAAGTTTTTTTTTTTTTGCACTATTTTGGACCTGACTTTTCGCTTTTTGTGTTTTATTCCTATTTAAAACATTTATCAATCATCCTGATATAAAATAATTTCAAACATTATGAAATAAATTTATTAAAAGAGAAATACATTCATATATAAATGTATATGTAATTAATTACAATCATCTCAATAAATATAAAAATTAAAATTATCTTAAAAAATGTAACTATAGATGTTTAGGAAAAGGAAAAAAGCAGGTCCCGATGCACGAATTAGGCGACGCAACTACAATAATCTCAATCAATCTAAAATAAAGATCAAATAATATGTATTAGAACACTTATTAAATATATACGAATATAAAATTTTTGTATGCATAAGTAGCAAGAAAGATGAAAAGTTGCATAAGTTGCAAACCGAAGATCTGAACCGAGTGTCGTAAGTTTGTGCAAGTCTACTTTGTCATTTGTGAGGCATATGATAGGGTTTTGGAGTATTTAGGCCGATATCCGGTATTTTGGTCCGTCAAAACTCCAAAATAGTCACTTTTCAAAGCAGGGAGTTGCATAAGTTGTAAAGCGGGGATCCACATTGAGTATCATAAGTTTGTACAAGTCTAATTTGTCATTTGAGGTGTGAGATGGGGTTTCGGGGTAGTTAGGTTGATATCTGGTATTTTGGTCCATTAAAAATCTAAAATAGGCCTTTTTTGGAGCGGAAAGTTGCAAACCAAAAATCCAAACTAAGTCAATTTCTAAAATTTTATTTTGTCATTTAAGAGGTGTGTGATGGGGTTTCGTTATACTTAAGCTGATATCCGATATTTTAGTCCGTCAAAACTCTAAAATGAGCCTTTTTAGAGCGAAAAGTTGCATAAGTTACAAACCGAGAATTCGAACTGAGTGTCGTAAATTTGTGCAAGTCTAATTTTTCATTTGGGAGGTGTGTGATGGGTTTTTGGGATACTTAGGCTGATATCCAGTATTTTGGTCCGTCAAAACTCCAAAATGGGCCCTTTGGTACGAAAAGTTGCATAAGTTACAAAATAGGGATCCAAACTGAGTGCTATAAGTTTATGCAAGTCTAATTTGTCATTTGGGAGGTGTTTGCTGGATTTTTGGGGTGCTTAGGCTGATATCCGGTGTTTTGGCCCATTAAAACCCCAAAATGGGCCTTTTTGGAACGAAATATTGAATAAGTTAAAAATCAGGGATCGGAACAGAGTGACGTAAGTTTTTGCAAGTTTAATTTTTCGTTTAGGAGGTGTGATGGGGTTTTGGGGTACTTAGGCCAATATCTGGTGTTTTGGTCTGTCAAAACTCCAAAAAAGACTTTTTTGGAGCAAAAAGTTGCATAAGTTGCAAACCGGGGATCCGAAATGAGTGTCGTAAGTTTGTGCAAGTCTAAGTTATCCTTTGGGAGGTGTGTGATGGGTTTTTGGGGTACTTCGGCTGATATATGGTGTTTTGATCCATGGAAACCCCAAAATGGGCCTTTTTAAAGCGAAACATTACATAAGTTACAAACCGGGGATCTGAATTGAGTGTTGTCAGTTTGTGAAAGTTTAATTTGTCATTTAAGGGTTGTGTGATAGGGTTTCAGGGTACTTAGGTTGATATCCGGTGATTTAGTCTATCAAAATCTCAAAATGGGCCTTTTTGGAGCATAAAGTTGCAAATTGAGGATCCGAACTGAGTGTCGTAAGTTTGTGCAAGTATAATTTATCATTTGGGAGGTGTGTGATGGGGTTTCAGGGTACTTAGGCTGATATCCAGTGTTTTAGTCCATCAAAACCCCAAAATTATCCTTTTTAGAGTGAAAAGTTACAAACCAAGGATCCGAACTGATTGTCGTTAATTTGTGAAAGTTTTTTTGTTATTTAGGAGGTGTGTGATGGGGTTTTGGGGTACTTAGGCCAATATCCTGTGTTTTGGTCTGTCAAAACCCTAAAATGGACTTTTTTAGAGTAAAAAATTGCATAAGTTGCAAACTAGGGATCCGAACTGAGTGTCATATGTTTGTGCAAGTCTAATTTATCCTTTGGGAGGTGTGTGATTTTCGAGGGTACTTCGGTTGATATCTGGTGTTTTGGTCCATGGAAACCCCAAAATAGGTTTTTTTAGAGTGAAAAGTTGCATAAGTTGCAAACTAGGGATCTGAACTGAGTGTCGTCAGTTTATGAAAGTTTACTTTTTCATTTAAGGGTTGTGTGATGGGGTTTCGGGGTATTTAGGCTGATATCCAGTGATTTAGTCTGTCAAAACTTTAAAATGGGCATTTTTGGAGCAGAAAGTTACATAAGTTACAAACCAGAGATCGAACTGAGTGTCGTAATATTTTTGCAAGTGTAATTTGTCATTTAGAAGATGTTTGATGGATTTTCTTGGTACTTAGCTTGATATCTGGTGTTTTGGTCCGTCAAAACCCCAAAATGGTCCTTTTTTAAGCAAAAAAGTTACAAACCAGGGATCCGAACTGATTGTTGTCAATTTGTGAAATTCTTCTTTATCATTTGGGAGGTGCGTGATGGGGTTTTAGGGTACTTAGGTCAATATCCAATGTTTTGTTCAGTCAAAACCCCAAAATGAGTCTTTTCAGGGTAGAAATTTATATTAGTTGCAAATCAGGGATCCGATCTGAGTGCCCTAAGTTTGTGCAAGTCTAATTTTTCATTTGGGAGGTTTGTGATGGGGTTTTGGGGTACTTAGGCCAATATCCGGTATTTTGGTCTATCAAAACCCCAAAATAGGCCTTTTTGGAAGGAAAAGTTGCATAAGTTGCAAACCGAGGATCCGAACCAAGTGTCATAAGTTTTTGCAAGTCTAATTTGTCATTTTTGAGGTGTGTGATGGGGTTTTGGGGTAGTTAGACCAATATCCGGTATTTTGGTTTGTCAAAACCCCAAAATGGGCCTTTTTGAAGTGAAAAGTTGTTTAAGTTGCAAACTGGGGATCTGAACTGAGTGTCGTAAGTTTGTGCAAGTCTAATTTGTCTTTTGGGAGGTGTGTGATGGGTTTTCAGGGGTACTTAGGCTGATATCCGATATTTTGGTCTGTTAAAATCCCGAAATAGGCCTTTTTGAAGCAAAAAGTTGCATAAGTTGCAAACCGGGAATCCGAACTGAGTGCCGTAAGTTTGTACAAGTATACTTTATCATTTTTGAGGTATGTGATTGGTTTTTGGGGTACTGGGCTAATATTCGATGTTTTGGTCCGTCAAAACCCCAAAATATGCCTTTTTGGAGCGAAAAGTTAAATAAGTTGCAAATGGAGGATCTGAACCGAGTGCCGTAAGTTTGTGCAAGTCTAATTTGTCTTTTGGACAAACTAGTACAAATTTAAAGAAACTTACACCACTCTTACATAATATAGATAGTGAATGATAAAAGATGGACTAAGTTTCTTGTATTCTCTATAAGAGATGATTAGTCACAAGCTTTATTATAAATAGAAAAGACTTCTACTACACAGGGTTTGATTCTTTAACTACTTTCTACCATTAAGATAGTAATAGTTATGATCATTTCAAATACCTAATAAAAATACCACTTAATGTTTATTAGAGAACTAAAAAAAACAAAGTTTCACTTCTCTTTATTTTTAACTAAATTTCTATCTCAAATGTAGCACTATAAAATATAGTTAAATTAAAAATCAAAACTTATATAATCAAATTGACTTTCTCTTAATCCGATTAATATGGCTTATCCTATAATAAAGTTAAAATTTAATATGATTCATCCGTAGAACAAAGTATTTACAACATTCAATTGAATTATGTCACTTCCTTGCCCTTAAATGTTTTCTAAATGTGAAATACAACATAAATCTTCCTCCTTAGCTATGTTGGTGAACTCTGTATCAAAAATTTTCATGTAATATATATACAATTTCAGATAAAGTTCTTAAACTTATAGAGTTAAATCATAAATAAAGTTAGAATAAATGTTGTCAAGTTGTATTGGTTCCACTTCCAACTTCTTTAACTTATCTTTTTTTTTTTAAATAAATTATAAATTGACCCATTTTATTTTATTTTCCTAATTTTATTGGACTTCATTTAACATAAATAGTCCAAAACCCAAGATATGTATATGTATATATATATATATGTGTGTGTGTGTGTGTGCGCGTGTGTGCAATCTTTTTCTTCAAAGTCAATGAGATCAACTAACATCATTCGAGTATACTCGGCCTTGCCCATGATTTGTGAACTTTGTATCAAAAAATTTCATGTAATATATATACAATTTTAGATAAAGTTTTTAAACTTTTAGAGTTAAATCATAAATAAAGTTAGAATAACTGTTGTCAAGTTGTATTGGTTCCACTTCCAAATTCTCTAACTTATCTTTTTAAAAATAAATTTATAAATTGACCCACTTTATTTTATTTTTCTAATTTTATTGGGCTTCATTTAACAGAAATAGTCCAAAACACACAATATGTATATATATATATATATATATGCAATCTTTTTCTTCAAAGTCAGTGAGATTAAATAACACCATTCGAGTATACTTGGCCCTACCCATGATTTAGCTCAAATAAATGAAAAATAAAAATAAGAATGAAACTAGATTTGGCTTGAGATTAAATTAATTAAGGATGGAAAATATGAAAATGATAATGACAAACATGCCAAAGATATCAAATGCTTGATCAAATATAGAACAAAGTTGTTTTGGTTCAAATCATAGGCACATAGGGAGATTGCTTACTTGAAAGAGAGAGAGAGAGAGAGAACGAGATGGATTGTGAGAAAGAGTGGCGACAATGGACAGGTGGGTTGGGCTAGCGGTGGTCGGAGATGATGACGGTGATGGTTGGTGACGACACTACGACTGTCAGGGAGTGAGAGAGAGAGAGAGAGAGAGAGAGAGAGAGAGAGAATAAGGCTGAGAGAGACACACAGAGAGAGATCAGATCTGGTCGTGAGGGAAAAAATAGGGGGACTTTTTAGCAACGCACGTCAAGCGTCGCTAATAAGTCCTTGAGTTTCGCCAAAACTAAGTAAAACGGCATCGTTTCACTTACATAGATTATTAGTGACGCACACCTGTTCGTCGTTAAAAGACTTCATTATTAGCGATGCACACGTGCGTCGCTAAATATTCATTTTGCGTCACTAGAAGGTTTGCGCCTATTTTTTCACACAGGAATATTGATTTTTTATCACTTTTCACGACGCATTGTTGTGCATCGCTAAAAGTACATATTTTTGTAGTACATGAAAATAAAGATACCAATGCTATCTCAAATGAGCTCTATGTAGTATTAGGCATATCAATATAGAGAAATAGTCCTAAAAGTTCGCAATTCGATATACAATAATATTTTATAAATAAAATTTTCTTAAAAAGAGAATATTTTATAGAAAAAATTACACATATATACTTCATATAATTTAAAAGTCCACACATTCACCCCCTTTATATATTAAAAATGTATTTTATATGTGTTAATTGAAATTTATTTTTAACCCAAACATATGTTTATGTAAAGTTTAAAATTTGAATAAAAATAAACCAATATGGGGAATATATGTGTAATTTATTCTATTTTATATAAAATGATCTAACTCATTTGACTCCTTTTTAACTTCATAATCAAAAAAAAAAAAATCTCCAAGGTCTTTTTCAAGTTTAAAAATATCACTAATACATTATTTCGATGAGATTTTTCCAAATTGACAAATTTATAAAATGTTATCATAATATCGTCTGAATTGTAAATAAAACCATTGAAATAATCCAACAAAGATCTAAATTATAGGCCCTACGTGGTCTGGGCTGATGTGGTTGTTTATGTGATAGTATTGCGTCACCATGACTTTGCCATTGATTTATTTAAAAACTAAGAATTTATAGCACCCAATGAATGAAAGACACATCACCTATTCTATGGGTTAAGAAAAACGGTGAAAGACACATCACCTATTCTATGGGTCAAGAAAGACGGTGAATGGAGACATCAGCTATTCTATGGGTCAAGAAAGACGGTGAATGGAGACATCAGCTATTCCATGGGTCAAGAAAGACGGTGGATTGAAACACAAGTCCTGGTGATAATTACTGAATTATTGGTTAAACACGCCAAAATCTAAATCATTGAAAAAACCACTAATTACATTTATTTTTCTTAAAATTTATGATAATTGTAATAATTTGTTTTATTCTTTTTGAAATAATATTGTCTCTCTTCTGGTTTAATAATTTGTAATAGATTTCTCATTCCTCTCAACGTTCATTTCTAACACAGGCGTTAAATGATGATGTAAACCAAAAAGTATTATTGTATGTCCAAATTGCCCTTGTAATTTATTAAGCCTAATACTTAATGTGAATGATCCAAAATAACCTCACTATTATATTTACGAAAGGACAAATCTACCCTTTACAATTTTATTGACTCTTACATATACTTTGACCCTTTTCTGCAGCTTCAGGTTTCCCACTTGCCCCATTTTCCCCTACTTGCCAGTTTGCCCCTTTTCCCTCATTCACGTGAGTAGTAGTTGTTGAATAGAGGTAAGTGTAACTGTAATAAGATGGATTACTGCATTCTTATAATTTCTTAATTAATTAGTTACTTTGAATACTAAAGTATGACACTTAGTCATATAATTTTTTAATTAATTAGTCTTGATATCAATAATGTGATTAACTAATTTTTTCAGATGGCTAGTTCAAGTTCTGAGCAAAGTTCTTACAAGGGATTGAAATTTGCAAACAAGCTATGCAATTTTGGGAGAAAGGCAGCTGTGAAAATTACACAAAATGATAGAAAGGGAAACAAAGATAGGTTATACTACCCATGTGAAGCTAAAGCATGTAAATTCTAGGAATGGTGTGCGCCTCTAGGAGCATTAGTGGAGCAGTATACTTCCATAACAAATGAACTAGTTGGTTATATTAGAAATAGTGGTGCTCAATTGGCAGATAAATTGTGTGAGATAAAAATTGAATTGTGTGAGGTAAAAACCGAAATAAGGAGTATATCTACAAGGTTACAAATGGTTGAGCTTGGCCAAGGAATGCTAAAAGCGCTAGTGATTGCAAGTTTTGTAATGTCTATTATTCCTTTCTTGGTAGCTGTAGGGGGTGTACTTCTAAGGTGATGACATAATTTGTAAGGACAAGTCAGTTTAACTTTGTAGTAGAATAAAATACTTTTGTAACTATTTTGTGAGATGACCCTTAAGGAAAAATATTTTGTACTAATCCTTAATATGTAATGGAAGCAAGTGACATATTAACAACATTATTCCATGTCCATTGTAAAATGCTTAAGTAATAAATCACATGAATAAACATTTGAAATGCATAAACCAAAAGTAATCTTATATATATATATATATATATATATAATCAATCAAGTACAGATTTACAATTGTCATACTAACTGCCACGTTTACAACCCAACATCCAGCAACCATTTTTACTAAACATAACAAAGTGGCAATAACTCATCTAGATCAAGACCATATAAACCTGACATGAACATCTAGTAGCCACTTTTACAACAAAATAACAAAGTGGCAGCAACCTCACTAGATCAAGATTATATACACCTAACATGAACATCTAGCAGCAACTTTTACAAAAAAAAAAAAAAAACAAAACAAAACAAAACAAAATGGCAACAACTTGGTATGTACAACCTTGGCATCAAAAGACCCACCAGCCCTCCAACTCTAACCACCAAAAAACTATAGCAAATCAATTACAGAAACTTGAACCTGATGAAACCCCTACACATAAAAACTTTAGTTATACAAAAAAAATATGATACTTAGAAATGATAAGTTTAACATAGCACCTGACATGTTCTCGTAGCAACAACCAAAAAACTGATACACAAAATTAATGGTTTTAGTGATTGTGGCAGCAAAAATATCATAGATTGATTCAAAAAAATAGTAATTGGTTAAGTACATCACCTGAAATTGCACAATTAGATATTTTTAGTCATTGAACCTAGAAAGGAGTGGTCTACCACTTCCCCTCCTTGTAGCTTTTCCTTTTCCCCCATAACCACCCCTTTCAGCTCTATTTTCCATCTCATGCCCAACTTCTGACTGAGAAAAAACCAATTAAAGTGCATTATAACTACTGCATAAATGTGTAATTTAATTAAACTTCCAATATGAAATTGTTTACCTTTTGTGCTAAACACTAAGATCTACTACTCTAAGACCCATCAAGAGAACCTCTTGCAGAAGTTGGTGGCTGGTAAAACAATTAAAGTGCATTAGCATTCTAAAATTGCTACATGAATGTGTAATTAAATTAGTGAAGATAGCTTCCCGTTACTATTATTGCTCCTCTACCATGCCCTCTACCTCTCACAGGGGCTCTTTGGCAAGTTCTCCTATTATGTCTCCACTGTTGACAGATTTTGCACCTAAGATTGAATGCTTGTCTTGCTTGTCTAATACCTTCAACCTCTTTATCGGGCTCTCTTCTTCTATTCTTCCTAGGCCTACCAGGCAAACGATGTAGAAGTGGAGGTTGTATTGGGTCACCGACAACACCATCTTTTTTTCACATTTTTGGATCATTTATGGGATGCAAAATATTTTGATGGACTACTATGTACCTCTCATTGGTAAATATAGCATCACAATACTCCTCTATGTTCCCCCTCATGTAAGAAATTCTAGTTTCTGCATGCTTACAAGGCAAACTAGAGATTTTCCATGAATTACAAATACATTTCCTTGAGCCAAGGTTCACCACAAAACTGACACCCTCTTCATCCTTCACCTCAAACTCCATTCCCCCAACAAAGAAAATAGTGCATTGCCTAGAAGCTTCAACAATTTTCACCAACCTCTTCTTAAAATTTTCAATTACTATTCCTTCCCAACTACAGCCCTTTTCAAACCTTTCTCTTATCCTACACATAAGTTTTTACCTAACTCCCTCCAACATAGTCAAAGTTGGATTACCCCTCAAACTACCCACCTAATTATTAAACGATTCAGCTAAGTTTTTGGTGACATGGTCATTCTTCAGTCTAGTGTCAAAGACATGTCTTGACCATGAAGCAACAGGTAGTTTCATTAACTAAGTATGTGCATCAGTTGATAACCCCTTCAAGTTGTCCATTGTTTCCCTAAAGTCAACCTCATTGTATGATCTAGCTGCGCTCCAAACGTATTTTCTTACCAACATCCCAGGAAACTTAATCCTCATGTTAGCACATAAATGTCGACAACACCGACGGTGAGCAGTTTATCGAAATGTCTTAACTATAACTCGATCAAGACCTTATTTTATTGAAAATGCTGTAGTTAAAAAAAGGTTGAATCATTGTTGTAATGTTACATAATTGATAAGCTGGTCAATTTAAAGTATTTAAATTCAATACCTTCTGTTGATCACTCATAAAGGTCCAAGGCACCTCATTTGAATGTGCCCCAATGACTGTAATCAGGTTTTGAAGGAAAAACCCCTAGTTATCCCTATTTTCACTTTCAACCACTCCCAAAACAATTGGAAATAGTTCATTGTTTCCATCTAGAGACATTGCAACCAAAAGAACACCACCATAGAGACCTTTCAAATGACATCCATCAATCCTTATGAAGGGCCTACAACCAGCTTTGAACCCCTTAAACAATGCCTCAAAAGCAATAAATATCCTCTTAAAGCTTGGATTCATTAACAATAAAGGTCTTTGAAACTCTATCTTCACTAAGCTGCAGGGATTGGTTCTCCTAATTTCACTAGCATACATAGGCAGCATTGTATAGGAACTCCCATGTTTTTCCTCTATTTCATCTAATGCCCTTCTCTTTGCCCTATACAATTGCATCTTGCTAGCCTCAATCCCATATGTCTTTTGGAGGTATGTCTGCATTGCATCAACCTTCATATCGGGATTTGTCTTGATAGCTTCCCCTAATTTTTTGGCAATCTAGCTTGAGTTTGCATTAGAGTTGGAATGTAACCCCACACATGTATGGTCACCCTTATATGTCTTAATCATATAAGTTACACCATCCGGTAAAAGGGAAGCATGTATTCTCCATATGCAACTAGAATCTGCACAATGTGCAGTGGCCCTGGCTTTCTCATTCTTGTCTCTAATGATAGTACAACCCTGTTGAATAGTAAAATCTCTCAGCACTTCTATGAACTTATCCACATTTTTAAATAATTGCCCTGGTTTCAACACAATTTTATTACCTTCCCTAGCATGATATTCCTTCCCATATAAAGTATACTCAAATACCCTACTTGTAGACTTGCCCTTACCCTCACCTTTATCAATACTGCTGCCTTCTAAACTAGGATTATATTCTATATCATCATTAGATTCAAAATCTTATAAATCATCTCTACCATGTACCTTAACATTTACTATAAGACTAAAAGTAGTGTTAAATGTGGAATTCCTTAAGTTCTCACCAACTGAAGGCACAAATGCTTCATCTTCAGATATTAACCCATAAACATCATCACTTTCACTAATTTCATCTTCACTGGTCTAACTACTAATTGTCACAGTCTCATTAACATCTACAGTATGATATGGGACTGCACTCATTGTGGTAACATAATATTGATTTCCCCACTATTATGGATCTCAAACATTTTTAAAACATCCAAATCACTTGAAACAATCATTTTATCATTAGAACCAGGTATATCACAATGCAAGTTGATTGCAAACCCAATAACTGCAGACACATGAGACAATGACAATTCACCAACATCTTGAAGTAGTTCTATATAAAAATATTTATCTGGGTCTACATTCCATATTGTATTAACCATTTGTCTACAGTGCACAATGAGATCATATCTAGAACGCAACATTGCTAAAAAATACAGAAAATAAACAAAACATAAGAGTGTAAGTCTTGCAGGAATTAGACTCACTAACACAGTCTCAAGAAAAAAGGCAGATTCATTGTGACATGAAAGAGTAATCAATCTCAATCCCACATAGGAAATAGAAAGAAAAAAAAAAAAACATGTCTCTGATTTGAACATACATGAACGTTGTAACATTTTACTATTAACAAATGGACTATTAGTAAGAGCAATAAGGCAAAACATTATGGCATCAAAGAGTATAGGAGAGTAATGAAAAAAATTCATACGAAGAATCATTCAAAAACCAAAAAACAAAATGAGAGAATAAATTAGAATAGAGAAATAGAACAGTTAACAAAAGCCCAAAAAAAAAAAATACAGACACAAATACCCAACCTTTTCAACCAGGGTAACAAAAAAAATCCATACGAAAAATCATTCAAAAACCATAAAAAAAAAGAGAGAGAGAATGAATTAAAGTAGAGAAATAGAATAGTTAACAAAAACCCTAAAAAATAAAATAAAATACCGACACAAATACTCTACCTTTTCAATCCAAAAACACAAAAATTTAGCTGCTACATATACACAAATCAGTGGGAATATTATGAATCTACCTACTAATTACCATTATTTGCAGAATCCCTAAACTAATTAGGCAACCCAAGTTCTTATTTCAAGAACACCCCCAAACAAATCGCAAGAAAATCCCCCTGACGGAGTTGCTCGGCTAGTGGAAAAGCTAGGCCTCTAACCCTAACCTTCATCTATTTTTTTCTCCCAAAACCTAAACCCTTCTTTGATTTTTGAAGTAAAAACCCTCACCATCTTTTCTATTTTCTCACAAAACTCACCTCAAATGACTTATAGAACCACGAAGAAGATAAGGGAACTAAAAGAGAGAATAAGCATTTACATGAGATTGAAGATGTAAAGACCAGGTAAAAAAAAAAAAAAAATTTTTTTTTTTGGAATAAATAAAATTTTCCTATTCTTTGATTTAATTAATTATTCTCATTTTTTTTTTCTTTCTTCTATGATTATTATTATTATTATTATTGTTATTATTATTATTAGTAAAATTTAAATGTGGGTTATGCATGTATGTGTGTGAGTGATGTATATGTGATTACATGTATATATATATATATATGTACATGTCAAATGTGTTGTATGTATATGTATAGATAGATATGTATATATATATATATACATGTATGGGAGAGAAGTGGAAAATAGTGGTGTGTGCAAGTGGGTGTGTGCGGTTATGTGTGTGTTCTATATTATATGTATATATGATGCAAGAGGTCAAAGGCTTATTAAATAAAAAGCTGAATGGGGGAATGGGAAAGTAGAAAAAAAAAGAGAATAGTGGGTTGGCAGTAGGTGGTTGTGTGTGTAAGAAGATTTCAGGGTATGGGTGTGCAGACCCAACAGTAGAGAGGGAGAGTGTAGGGTAGAGAGAGAGAGGAAAACAGTGGGCAAGGTGGTGGTGTTGTGTGGATATATGTATGTGTATATAGATCAGTACGGTGGGCTGTTAGAAGAAATCAGAAGTGGAAGCTAAGAGGAAAATAGAAGTGAAGGAGAAACGGAAAGAGAAAGAAGGAGAAACCGAAAGAAAAGGTCAGAAATTTACTGTATTTTCATGTTTCAAATTTGCTGGCTTTTTTGTAGAATTGCTTAAAACTTAGAAATAATTGCATGGTTTTATAGAGTACGAAAAATGGTGAATTTAGGAAGAAACCGCAGCTCATTTGGTTAAGAAATGAGTGAGAAAAACCAATTTAAAGTTTGAAGGAAATTTTCGGGTCATTGAGTTTTAGATCGTTTTACCTTGTTTTATGAATTGGAAATTGTTGCCCATAGGTGCAGAAACTTGTAGGTAAAATTTGGGCTCAAAACAATGGCTAAAAAGCCATGAAAAAATAAAAATTCAGTTCGCCGGAAAGTTGGGACAGCTCGCCGGAGCTG
This sequence comes from Nyssa sinensis, assembly GCA_008638375.1. NCBI lineage: Eukaryota > Viridiplantae > Streptophyta > Magnoliopsida > Cornales > Nyssaceae > Nyssa > Nyssa sinensis. Next base: position 82,281 of record VIRR01000480.1, on the reverse strand, counting down.
GCTGTAACTCAACTTTTCGAGGCCTTCCGGTGGTCCAAACTGAATTCCGAGGGTAGATTTGGAAAGCCCATGAAGAGTAGAAGGTGACCCAAGTGATCGGATGTCGGAAAATTGCCGGAAAACAGCTGGCCATTGCCGGAGAAGATGACCGGTGCAAGCTGCCGGAAAAATCCTGCACCATGCGTGTTGTGTTTTTTTGTGATTTTGGGCCACGGGTTGGGTCGGGTTTGTCACGCCCCAAATTCCAGCGAACCCGAGGCGTGAGTAACGAGACAAAAAGAAATAAAGAAATAAAATAATAACGAAATGAAGGATAACAATGACATTCTCATACATTCCGTACACAGTTCTAATACATACATAAAGTCTGGTCCGTTGGTTCACAATATTCAAAATGAAATACAGTCTCGGGCTTATGCCCTTACATAATATCACAAGCGCCCATCGGGCCCAATATAATCCTCAATCAGACCATCTCTATATCCCGCACAACTGGAACATCATCTGAAATGTTTGCCCCACTAAAGGGGTCAGCTCAACATGCTGGTACAATATAATGCTAATGCAAGAAACAAAACTAAGGTCGTGGCATGTGCGAGTGTACAGTTATTTCTATATGGCATTTTATATCATAATGACAGTATATGAACAGTATACAGTACATGAGCAAGATGCGTGACACACCCATGCAACTCTATGCCACTCATGTCTCATGATACGGTCATTCTCCGCTGGCATGAGTACCGCCACTTATGTCTCGCTTCACGGTCCGGAATCCGTCAGGCTCGCAAGTACCTAATGGCCGATTTTGGGTTTTTCACCACAGGATCTGCACCCTCATAATGCAAAGCACCAAGTGCTTACCCACGCCATGTCCAAGGAATCACACCATGCCAATATGCTCTAATCTCATCATGTCATAATGCAATCCCAATGATGCACTTCATTCATACATAAAACATGCTTTCGAGTGTACAATTCATAACATCAACAGTTCTTCAAAGCAGATAATTCACACACCACGTTAACACATGCGACATACTCATAATCATCATCCGACTAAACAAGATAGCACATAGCACATAAGCATGTGAACACTCGGACAAACATGTGAACAATTAACACAGCAAAGCAAGCATTCCTAATCTCAATTCTATTTCTTACTTAGCACAATATATCGTACCTGGTAATCGATCTCAAACCAGAAAGGTATACTCGTAGTCAAGTGAAACCACCGTAAGAACACTGAAGGTCAGGTCACCTTCTCTTTGCCTTTCCGTGTCCCTAAAATTCATAACATGAAACTCAGTTTAATCGTCACTTGAATTATGCTATTCATCAAATTTTACGTCTTTATCTTATAAGCTTCTACTTTGCTAAATTAAACTCTACTGTTGAATCCGGGACGTTGAAGAAAATAAGTTTAGGCTTTCGTAGAATTCAATTTGGGCATCTGGGTCAAAAAGGGCAAAACAGTCATTTTGCACTTTACACGGGTCCTTACATTTCGTGATCTCTTTTCACAAATCGGACTCCACGGTTGAGTCCGGAATGTTCGAGATAATAAAATTCCACTATTTGTTTACCTAATTCGGAATTCGTCTGACAGTGTTTCAAGTTAGGGGTATTTTGGTAATTTTACACGTTGCTACGTGTCTTTTATTTTTCGGGACCCCGTCTCGTAAAACGGACCTCACCATTGGTCTCAGAATGCTCGAGATAGTCAAAATACACCTATGACTTGTCCCATTTGGACTCCGGGATGTTTTTGAATATTTAATTAATTAAATTAATTAATTTAATTAATATTTTATTAATATTTTAATCAGGTGGGTCAAAGTGTAATTTCTAATAGTTGGGGGGTCAATTCGTAATTTCTGAAAGTTCAGGTTAAGGTTCAAATTCAAAGGTTCAAATCCAAAGGGTTCAAATTCCAATAAAAGGTTCAAATTAAAACTAGCTTAATTTGTTATTCTAAATCAGGTTAACCAAACAGGGTTTATCCAGAACAGGGATAGGATATCCCTGTTCCTATTTTAATTTAAAAGTTTTAAATTCCTTATCTCCGTAACCAAACGCCCCCAATTGGTTTTTAATTTAAAACCAGTGGGCGACACGTGGCAGGGGCGGGTCAGCCCCAAGCCCGACCCGACCCGACCCGACCCGACCCGACCCGTACAGTGCCCATCTCCCCCCTCGTTTTTCCGGTAGGGTTCCGGCGACCTCCGGTCATCTTCTCCGGCGACGTCGCCGGAATTTCAGGAAAATCAAGTTTTCAAACTTGATTTTCTTGGTGTTTTTGATGCCCCTTTCAAACCCAAACTATTCTAAAACACTTTTGGGACTCTTTAACATCAATTTGAAGCCCTTATTCACAATGAAAAAATCAGATTTCACCCCCATGGCCGTGACCTGCACATCCATTTTTCTCCCTCATTTCTCAACCATTTTGGTTGATTCTTGTCCCTAAATTCTCCACATTTTATGCTCTATAAGTTCTAACAATTAAATCTAAGCAAGATGTTACAAAACAGGTTGGAAAATTTAGAGATTTTCTAGAGAGAGAAAGCTCACGGTTTTTGGGTTTCCAACCCTGTGATGGTGCTCCTCTCCCCTTGCTTTGCCTCTGTTCTCCCCTTTGGCCTCCTTAGCTTCCTTCTTTCTGCTTCTCTTTCAAAAACCAGAGCACACACCTCACTCTCTCTCTTTCCTTTCACTTTCTCTCTCTACACTTCTCTCTCTCTCTCTCTAAAATCCCACGACCAGTCTGTCTCTCTCAACTCCCACCACACACTCATATACCTACAGACTACACTCACACACCTCCAACCACTCTCTTACACACACCATGCCTCCCATGCCTTGTTTGAGTGTATCACACTCAAACCTACACACACACACAACCAGGTACACACACCCACACCACACAACCTGATATATATATATATATGTACATATACATACATATTCACATATTAATATACACTCACTTTGTACACATATACACACACAATTTAAATTTAAATTATATGCATATATACATATATACATATATACATGCATCCATCATGATAATACTAATAATAATAATAATAATAATAATATTAATAAAATTAATAATAACAACTTGAAAATTTAATTTATAAAAAAAAAAATTTTCAGGTTGTTACATCCTTCCCTCCTTACAGAAATTTCGTCCCGAAATTTAAAATAACTAAGACAAAAGAAAATACATCACTGATCAAATAACTCGGGGTATCTAACACGGACCTCGGCCTCACGCTCCCAAGTAGCCTCCTCGACCCCATGATGGTTCCAACGAACCTTGACCAAAGGGATGGTTCTGCCTCGCAAAACCTGGTCCCTCGAGTCCAATATCTCTACGGGTCTCTGGTCATAGGAAGCGTCCCCCTCTAGCTGAAGATCTACCCAATTAAGTACATGTGAGGGGTCGGGATGGTACCTCCTCAGCATCGATACATGAAAAACGTCGTGAACCCCAGATAGCTGTGGTGGTAAGGCTAGCTTATAAGCTACCTCACCCACTCTCCCCAGAATCTCAAAGGGGCCAATAAATCGTGGCGACAGCTTCCCACCACGTCCAAATCTCCTCAAGCCCCGTCTGGGAGATACCTTGAGGAACACATGGTCCCCCACCTCAAATGCCAAGGGCCGCCGCCTCCTATCCGCATAGCTCCTCTGGCGGCTCTGAGCTGTCAATAGACGCTGCCTGATCACCTGTATCTTGTCCGTGGTCTCACGGACTATATCGGGCCCCAAGGCAGCTGTCTCTCCCACCTCAGTCCAACATACCGGGGAGCGGCACGGCCTACCATACAACGCCTCAAATGGTGCCATCTCTATACTGGACTGATAGCTGTTGTTGTAGGCAAACTCGACCAAGGCGAGGTGATCCTCCCAGCTACCCCTGAAATCCATGACACAAGCCCTAAGCATGTCCTCGAGGATCTGAATGGTACGCTCTGACTGGCCATCGGTCTGGGGGTGAAAGGCAGTACTAAACTGGAGCTGTGTCCCTAAGGCCGTCTGGAGACTCTGCCAAAACCGGGCAGTGAAACGTGGGTCCCTATCTGAAACAATGGATACCGGTACCCCATGTAGTCGTACAATCTCTCGAATATACAACCTACTGAGGGTATCTGATGAATCAGTCACTCTGATAGGCAAGAAGTGAGCAGACTTCGTCAGCCTGTCCACAATAACCCAAACTGCATCATGGCCCCTCGGTGACTTAGGAAGACCCATCACGAAATCCATAGTAACGTGCTCCCACTTCCACTCGGCCACCGGCAATGGCTGCAACAATCCCCCAGGTCTCTGGTGCTCAGCCTTCACCTGCTGGCACGTGAGACATCTCGACACGAACTGCGCCACATCTCTCTTCATCCCCGCCCACCAGTACTGACGGCGCAGATCGTGATACATCTTAGTGCCCCCTGGGTGCACTGCCTAGACGTGAGTGGTGAAAATCTCTAAGGACCTCAGCCCTGAGAGACTCTGGGACAAAAACTCTACCCAAATACCTCAGACTAAGGTCAGAATGCACCGTCCATCCCACAAATCCCTCGGGACTAGAAATCCGTACTCTGATCTGATCTGCCTCAACATCCACTAGCTGCGCCTCTATCACTCTAGTCAAAAGGGTGGGCTGTGCACATAAGCTGAACAGTGTGGCCTGTCCCTCAAACTCAGCAATATCTAGATCAAACTCGCCAATATCTCCCATCATCTCCCACTCCCTGATGGCGATACTGGCAATAGTACCCCTCGACCTCCTGCTGAGTGCATCAGCCACCACATTGGCCCTCCCTGGGTGGTACTGAAGGTCAAAATCATAATCCTCCATGTACTCCATCCACCTCCTCTGCCTCAGGATTCAGGTCCTTCTGCGTGAAGATATACCTGAGGCTCTTGTGGTCAGAGAATACCTCGAATCTCTCCCCGTATAAGTAGTGTCGCCAAGCTCTTCAGTGCAAAGATGACGGCAGCTAACTCCAAGTCATGTGTGGGGTAGTTCCGCTCATGGTTCTTCAACTGACGAGAACCGTAGGCTACCACTCTGCCATCCTGCATCAATACACAACCTAATCCCTCTCGGGAAGCATCACAGTACACAGCATAGCCCACTCCCCTCTCAGGTATGATCAAAACAGGCGCTGAAGTCAACCTCCTCTTCAGCTCCTGAAAAGACTGCTCACAGTCCTCTGTCCATAAGAATCTGATGCCCTTTGCGCGTCAGACGAGTCATCGGCGCGGCAAGACGGGAGAAACCCTCCACAAATCGTCGGTAGTATCCGGCCAACCCCAGAAAACTCCGAATCTCAAATACACTGCTCGGTCTCTCCCAGCTCATGACAGCCTCAATCTTGGAGGGATCCACAGATACCCCTCCACTAGATACTACATGTCCCAAGAACTGTACCTCTCGAAGCCAGAACTCACACTTCGAGAACTTGGCAAATAGCCGATGCTCTCTCAAAATCTGCAGTACAGTTCTCAAATGATAGGCATGCACATCCTCGGCAAGTGAATACACTAAGATGTCATCTACAAATACCACGACGAACTGATCCAGGTAAGGACTGAAAATGCGGTGCATCAAGTCCATGAATGCCGCTGGGGCATTCGTCACTCCAAAGGGCATGACCACAAACTCATAGTGACCATAGCGAGTGCGGAAAGCTGTCTTCACTATGTCCTCCTCCCTGACCCTCAACTGGTGGTAACCCGATCTAAGATCAATCTTCGAGAAGCATCTCGAACCTCTCAGCTGATCAAATAAATCGTCGATCCTCGGCAACGGGTACTTATTCTTGATAGTAACCCGGTTCAGCCTCCTGTAATCTACGCATAGTCGTAGTGTCCCGTCCTTCTTCTTCGCGAACAGTGCCGAGGCACCCCACGGAGAAGTGCTAGGACGGATAAACCCCTTCCGCTGTAGATCAGTCAACTGCTCCCTCAGCTCTCTCAACTCAGCTGGAGCCATGCGGTAAGGTGGTATGGAAATAGGTGTAGTACCAGGAATGAGCTCTATAGTGAACTCGATCTCTCGTCTAGGGGGTAGACAAGTCAAGTCACTCGGAAAGACGTCGGGGAACTCATCCACGACTGGGGGTAACACAATCTCTGTAGCCTCATAATCACCCGCAATCAGACTAGCCAACATATAACTGTGGCCTCCCCAGCTCCTAGAATCACGTACTGGTGGAATCAAGAAATCCCCCCGATCCCCTGTGAAATAAAAGCAATCTCCCTCCGGGGTGCATACAGTCACCCTCCCCCTGTAACAGTTTATACTCGCCCGATAGGTGAACAACCAATCCATCCCCAGAATCACATCAAACCCAGACATATCAAGTACAATAAGAACAAAGTGGAGAATACGATCGGCTATCTCTATCGAGCAATCTCTACAGATCCTCGTCAGTACTACAACACCCCCAACTGGTGTACCAACATGCAACGGGGGGTCCAACCAAGCTATATCCAGACCCAATGACATGGCAAGTGCAGTAGAAATGAATGAATGTGATGCTCCTGAATCTATCAATACACTGGCCCATGAACTGGATATGAGAAATGTACCTCGGACTACTGACGGTCCGGCAGCAGAGGTCTCCGGGGTGGCTACTGCGTAGACTCGGCCCTGTATAGTCTGGCCCTGTCTGCCTCCCCCTCTCTGTGTCTGCTGACCTCCTCCCCTAGGTGCTGGAGCTCTGACGCTCTGTGCGGAGGGTGTAGGCTGATGATAGGGCGCTGGGAGTCCCTGAACTGACTGTGGCTGTGGCAGAGGCACCTGTGTATGCTGATAATAGTGTGACCTCGGCGCACTCTGCGAAGTCTGCCCCTGAGGGCAGTTGGCCCTAACATGGCCAGGCTGCTGACAAGTGAAACAAATCGGCGGGGCCCTCTGACTCGGTGCCGGTAGAGGTAGTGGAAATGACCCCTGACTGGATCCGACACCCTGTGCACTGCTGGGTCCCCTCAAGGGACAGTCGGCCCTCCTATGGCCAGGCTGCCCGCAGGTATAACATGTGCCAGGTCGCTGTGACCCTCCTCCCCTAGGAGTAGATGGCAAGGCAGGACGGGGAGCTATCGAATGAAGGGGTCCGGCTGGTGGCTGTGAGGAAGAAGTACTGGCTCGGTACCTCTTCGGCTGTCTATATGTCGGGGCAGGTGCGAAAGTCTGTACTGTGGGTGCCCTGCCCTGTGCTCTAGTCTCTCTGATCCCTCTAAGATCAGCCAGCTCTCTCTCCACCTTGGAGGCCCTGATCACTGCCTCCTCGTATGTCTCTATAATATGCCCAGCCAGTCTGTCCCTGATAGAGGTCTTCAACCCCTTGAGGAAATTGTACACCCTCAAATCCTCATGTGCAATAATGTGTGGGGCGAACCTCCCCAAAGCAGTAAACCGTGACTCATACTGAGCCACTGTCATGTCCCTCTGCAGAAGTGCCTCGAACTCCTCTCTAAATCCCACTCTGGCAGACATCGGGAAATAGTGGTCATTGAACATGGCCACAAATGCATCCCATCCCTCTCCAAACCGATGCAGTCTGTCAGCAGCTACCTCCCACCACTGACTAGCCAGGTCTGTGAACTGAAATGTAGCACACCTGATCCTCAGATGGGGCTCAGTGATCCCCTATGAATCCAAGATCCGGGTAATCTGTCTCAACCACTCCTCTGCAATCAGTGGGTCTGGCTGCCCGGCAAAGGTGGGTGGTCTCATCCTCTGGAACACCTTCATCACGAAGGTATCCCTGGTCTCTCCGCCGGTGGTCCGTGCCTCCATCACGGTGCGGAGACACTCCTGCAAAAGAGTCGCCATATCTCTGGCGCCGATCATCTGCTCTACCTCCTGTGCTGGAGCGGGAGCAGGAATAGGGGCAGGGGCGGGAGCAACGTCCTCCTCAGCTGCACTATGCTCTGGTGTGTCAGCCGGGGCAACGACCTCCTCAACTATATCGGGAATAGGGGCAGCAACTCTAGGTCTGCCACGACGAGGCTGTGCGGCGCCTCTAGGCTGGGTGGCACCTCTGGGTCTACCCCTACCCCGTCTGGGCGGTCCAGCTCCCGTAGGAGCTCGTCTGGGAGGCATATCTACAAGTCCAAGAAAAAAATTTCAATATCACTTTTTCATATTCAGTATACGGGCATTCAAGTGTGATCCTAATCATGTTCCTATCAATGGCCTATGCTTCTACAGGTAGTACACATAGCATGTTATGATACTTATACTTGACAAGTTTTTCACACATCATACGTGTCATGCCTCCAACATAGCATAAATCAGCACGTAGTCACAATAAGTCATGCATCAGGACATATAAAACCACATAGTACACAAGATCCTATCACATGTTGCTAAAGGTTTATACAAAGTCTCATTCTTTTCTCTAGGGTCTCATGGTGTTAAACAACACCCCACGGTCTCTAGGTATTCGAACCTAAGCTCTGATACCACGTTGTCACGCCCCAAATTCCAGCGAACCCGAGGCGTGAGTAACGAGACAAAAAGAAATAAAGAAATAAAATAATAACGAAATGAAGGATAACAATGACATTCTCATACATTCCGTACACAGTTCTAATACATACATAAAGTCTGGTCCGTTGGTTCACAATATTCAAAATGAAATACAGTCTCGGGCTTATGCCCTTACATAATATCACAAGCGCCCATCGGGCCCAATATAATCCTCAATCAGACCATCTCTATATCCCGCACAACTGGAACATCATCTGAAATGTTTGCCCCACTAAAGGGGTCAGCTCAACATGCTGGTACAATATAATGCTAATGCAAGAAACAAAACTAAGGTCGTGGCATGTGCGAGTGTACAGTTATTTCTATATGGCATTTTATATCATAATGACAGTATATGAACAGTATACAGTACATGAGCAAGATGCGTGACACACCCATGCAACTCTATGCCACTCATGTCTCATGATACGGTCATTCTCCGCTGGCATGAGTACCGCCACTTATGTCTCGCTTCACGGTCCGGAATCCGTCAGGCTCGCAAGTACCTAATGGCCGATTTTGGGTTTTTCACCACAGGATCTGCACCCTCATAATGCAAAGCACCAAGTGCTTACCCACGCCATGTCCAAGGAATCACACCATGCCAATATGCTCTAATCTCATCATGTCATAATGCAATCCCAATGATGCACTTCATTCATACATAAAACATGCTTTCGAGTGTACAATTCATAACATCAACAGTTCTTCAAAGCAGATAATTCACACACCACGTTAACACATGCGACATACTCATAATCATCATCCGACTAAACAAGATAGCACATAGCACATAAGCATGTGAACACTCGGACAAACATGTGAACAATTAACACAGCAAAGCAAGCATTCCTAATCTCAATTCTATTTCTTACTTAGCACAATATATCGTACCTGGTAATCGATCTCAAACCAGAAAGGTATACTCGTAGTCAAGTGAAACCACCGTAAGAACACTGAAGGTCAGGTCACCTTCTCTTTGCCTTTCCGTGTCCCTAAAATTCATAACATGAAACTCAGTTTAATCGTCACTTGAATTATGCTATTCATCAAATTTTACGTCTTTATCTTATAAGCTTCTACTTTGCTAAATTAAACTCTACTGTTGAATCCGGGACGTTGAAGAAAATAAGTTTAGGCTTTCGTAGAATTCAATTTGGGCATCTGGGTCAAAAAGGGCAAAACAGTCATTTTGCACTTTACACGGGTCCTTACATTTCGTGATCTCTTTTCACAAATCGGACTCCACGGTTGAGTCCGGAATGTTCGAGATAATAAAATTCCACTATTTGTTTACCTAATTCGGAATTCGTCTGACAGTGTTTCAAGTTAGGGGTATTTTGGTAATTTTACACGTTGCTACGTGTCTTTTATTTTTCGGGACCCCGTCTCGTAAAACGGACCTCACCATTGGTCTCAGAATGCTCGAGATAGTCAAAATACACCTATGACTTGTCCCATTTGGACTCCGGGATGTTTTTGAATATTTAATTAATTAAATTAATTAATTTAATTAATATTTTATTAATATTTTAATCAGGTGGGTCAAAGTGTAATTTCTAATAGTTGGGGGGTCAATTCGTAATTTCTGAAAGTTCAGGTTAAGGTTCAAATTCAAAGGTTCAAATCCAAAGGGTTCAAATTCCAATAAAAGGTTCAAATTAAAACTAGCTTAATTTGTTATTCTAAATCAGGTTAACCAAACAGGGTTTATCCAGAACAGGGATAGGATATCCCTGTTCCTATTTTAATTTAAAAGTTTTAAATTCCTTATCTCCGTAACCAAACGCCCCCAATTGGTTTTTAATTTAAAACCAGTGGGCGACACGTGGCAGGGGCGGGTCAGCCCCAAGCCCGACCCGACCTGAACCGACCCGACCCGACCCGTACAGTGCCCATCTCCCCCCCCCCGTTTTTCCGGTAGGGTTCCGGCGACCTCCGGTCATCTTCTCCGGCGACGTCGCCGGAATTTCAGGAAAATCAAGTTTTCAAACTTGATTTTCTTGGTGTTTTTGATGCCCCTTTCAATCCCAAACTATTCTAAAACACTTTTGGGACTCTTTAACATCAATTTGAAGCCCTTATTCACAATGAAAAAATCAGATTTCACCCCCATGGCCGTGACCTGCACATCCATTTTTCTCCCTCATTTCTCAACCATTTTGGTTGATTCTTGTCCCTAAATTCTCCACATTTTATGCTCTATAAGTTCTAACAATTAAATCTAAGCAAGATGTTACAAAACAGGTTGGAAAATTTAGAGATTTTCTAGAGAGAGAAAGCTCACGGTTTTTGGGTTTCCAACCCTGTGATGGTGCTCCTCTCCCCTTGCTTTGCCTCTGTTCTCCCCTTTGGCCTCCTTAGCTTCCTTCTTTCTGCTTCTCTTTCAAAAACCAGAGCACACACCTCACTCTCTCTCTTTCCTTTCACTTTCTCTCTCTACACTTCTCTCTCTCTCTCTCTAAAATCCCACGACCAGTCTGTCTCTCTCAACTCCCACCACACACTCATATACCTACAGACTACACTCACACACCTCCAACCACTCTCTTACACACACCATGCCTCCCATGCCTTGTTTGAGTGTATCACACTCAAACCTACACACACACACAACCGGGTACACACACCCACACCACACAACCTGATATATATATATGTACATATACATACGTATTCACATATTAATATACACTCACTTTGTACACATATACACACACAATTTAAATTTAAATTATATGCATATATACATATATACATATATACATGCATCCATCATAATAATACTAATAATAATAATAATAATAATATTAATAAAATTAATAATAACAACTTGAAAATTTAATTTATAAAAAAAAAAATTTTCAGGTTGTTACAGGGTTGACCCGCCCAAGCCCAATACGGGTTGACCCAATATAGGTGTTGTCATGAGAAATTTTTAGAAGTTTAAAAATTTGTGATTAGGGGCTGTTTGGATGCAAGAATAGTGAAATTAAAATTAAATTGAAATAGGGACAAGGATAACTTATCCAAGGTTTTGGGCTTATTCATTGTTTGGCTATTCCAAATTGGAATAGGAAATTATGATAATTATAAATTTACCCAGAAGTTATAATAATTATAATTTGACCCCAAGTAATAAAATAATGGTTAATTAAATTAATTAAATTAGTTTAATTAAATTAAATATGACAAAATGCCCCGAAGTCCAAATTAAATAAACCATTAGTGTAATAACCCGAAATTTTTTTTTTAAATATATAAATTTCCTTGGTTAATTAAGATTTTTTTTTTTATTATTATCATTATTAAAGTTGAATGTGTATGGATTATGTATGTATGTGTAACACATATATATGTGTGAAATAATATATGTGTATATGTATATATATACATATATATGTGGAGGGATCAGATTTTGTGCAATGTGTAGGTGCATGCCAGCAAGTGTGTAAGTGCTGTGTGTGTGTTAGCTAGCCAGGTCGGCTGATGGGGGGGGGAGTGAGCAAGTGGGTGTGACATGATGTGTGTGTATCTATATATATATATATATATATATATATATATATATAGGAGGAAAACCAACAATGCAAGCTAAGCATTAAATGCAAAGCTGCATTGTTGCATGAGGCAGGAGAGAAAGTCAGGAGGTGTGGGCTCGATGCAGAGAGAGAGAGAGAAAGGGTAGAGAGAGAGAGAGGACCGTCAAAGGGTGTATACATGTGTATATGTATACACTGCATAAAGTTGAAATAAAATCAGAGGGAAAGAGAGGAAATGAGGGACTTGGGAGCTTGAACCAGAGGTGGAGCAAAAGAGAGAAAGAAGGCTCGGCACTGAGAAAAATCAGCCAACAAAGGTGAGTGGGTTCGGTTTTGATTTCTCATTTCCTTGCATGACTAATTGCTTTGAGCTTAGGGCTTTGTAGTGTATGAGATGTGAATTATTTTACAAGAAGAACGATTGAAAAATGTTGAGAAATCAGTTAGGAAACAACAGTTGCAGGTTTTAGGGTGCTCGGATTCCATTGATATTTTATGCATGAAAATATGATTAAATGATCCTAAGATAATCCTAAGAAGTGCAGAAAGAAGATAGAAAAAGAAATGAGCCAAAACAGTCGAGAACCGAGAAGAAAATTAAGAAAAACCAGCTCGCCGGAAAACCGGCCGGAGCCGTTAAACCCCCTATTCGAGACGATTGAGTGGGTCTTGATGAAAATGGAGGGTGGATTTAGAGTCCTTGGGAAGGGAGGAAGAAAATAGCATTTTAAAAACATGAAAAAGTCGCCGGAAATCGGTCGCCGGCGCCGGAGAAGGCGCCGGAACCCTACTGGCCATCACCGGAAAATCGGGGACGAAGGGGAGGCTGTTCTGGACCTGGGTCGGGTCGGTTCGGGTCGGGTCGGGCTTGGGCCGGTCCGCCCCTGCCACGTGTCACCCCCTTGTTTTAAATTAAAAGGAGAGTGGGAGTGTTTGGCAACGGATATAAGAAATTGAAATAGAAATTGAAATCAGAATAGGGATATCCTATCCCTGTTCTGTCGCTATACACTGTTTGGATATCCGAATATAGAATAGGGTTTTGCAAATTACAAAATTGCCCCTGAACTTTCTGAAAATTACCATTCTGTCCTGAACTTTCGGAAATTACCTTTTAACCCCCAAACTTTAGAGAAATTACAATTAGACCACCAGATTTAAATATTAATAAAATATTAATTTAATTAATTAATTAATTAATTAATTAATTAATTTAATTAATTAAATATTCTAAAATAATCCGGAGTCCAAATGGGACAAGTCATTAGTGTATTTTGACTATCTCGGCCATTCTGAGGTCAATGGAGAGGTCCGTTTTACGAGACGGGGTTCCAAAAAATAAAAGACCCGTAGTAACCTTTAAAATTACCAAAATGCCCCTAGGTTGAAACGCTATCAAACAAACTCCAAATTTAGTAAACGAATAGTGAAACTTTATTATCTCGAGCATTCCGGACTCAACCGTGGAGCCCGATTTGTGAAAAGAGGTCACGAAATGTAAGGACCCGTGTAAGGTACAAAATGACCGTTTTGCCCTTTTGAACCCAGGTGTCCGAATTGAATTCTACAAAAGCCTAACCTTATTTTCTTCGACGTTCCGGACTCAATGGTAGAGTCTAATTTAGCAAAATAGAAACTTATGAATTAAAGACATAAAATTTGATGAATAGCATAATTCAAGTGACAATTAAACTGAGTTTCATGTTATGAATTTTAGGGACACGAGAGGGCAATGAGCAGGTGATCTGACCTCCGGTATTCTCACTGTGATTCAACCATACTTCGAGTACACCTTCTTGAATTGAGACCGATTATCAGGTACGATATATTGTGCTAAGTAAGAAATATAATTGAGATTAGGAATACTTGCTTTGTTGCATTGATTGTTCACGTGTTTGCCTGAGTGTTCACATGCTTATGTGCTACGTGTTATCTTGTTAAATTGGATGATGATTATGGGTATATCGCATGTGTTAGTGTGGTGTGTGAATTATATGCTTAGAAGAACTGTTGATATTACGAATTGTGTACTTGAAAGCATGCTTTATGTATGAATGAGATGCATCATTGAAATTGCATTGTGACATGATGAGATCAGAGCATATTGGCATAGTGAAATTCCTTGGACATGGTGTGGGTAAGCACTTGGTGCTTTGCATTATGAGGGTGCAGATCCTGTGGTGAAAAACCCAAAATCGGCCAATAGGTACTTGCCTGCCTGACGGATTCCGGACCGTGAAGCGAGACATACAAGGTACTCATGCCGACGGGGAAGGACCGTATCATGAGACATGGGTGGGCATAGAGTTGCATGGGTGTGTCACGCATACTGCTTATATACTGTACATTGTTCATATTCTGCCATCATGATATCGAATGCCATATAGAAATAACTGTACACTTGCACATGCCACGACCTTGGTTTTGTTTCTTGCATTAGCATTATATTGTACCAGCATGTTGAGCTGACCCCTTTAGTGGGGCAACATTTCAGATGATGTCCCAGCAGTACGAGACGTGGAGATGATCTGACTAGGGACTGTGTTAGGCCCAAGGGGCGTTTGTTTTTGATATTGTGTAAGGGCATAAGCCCAAAACCGTATTTCATCTTACATGTTGTAAGCAAGTGGACTAGACCTATGTATGTATCAGAACAGTGTACAGAATGTATGAGAATGTTATTATTATTGTCTTTTATTTCTGTATTATTTTATTTTCCTTTGTCTCGTTACTCGCGCCTCGGGTTCGCTGGAATTCGGGGCGTGACAACGTGGTATCAGAGCTTAGGTTCGAATACCTAGAGACCGTGGGGTGTTGTTTAACACCATGAGACCCTAGAGAAAAGAATGAGACTTAGTGTGAACCTTTAGCAGCAGGTGATAGGATCTTGTGTGCTATGTGGTTCTACATGTCCTGATGCATGACTTGTTGTGATTGCGTGTTAATTGATGATATGTTATGATGCATGATTACGTGATTTAATGTGGTAAGATGCATGACATGTATAATGTGTGAGAATTTGTTCAGTGTATATTATGACATGTTATACGTACTCCCTAGTTGCTGATGAGAACATGACTGAGCTTTTAGCTCAAATATTTTTGCATTGGTGTGCACGCGTGTGCACTATACTTGACTTCCCGGTAGATAGGGAGCGGGCGAAATTTTCTTTTTGTGGTAGTGGGTGACTAAGATTAGAAACTCGTGTCTATGTAATAGACCGTATACCTTATGGGATAGGCGGTATGCCTAGTTATTTGAAATGTAGGTTGTACACTTAGTTATCTACGCTATAGACATTATGCCTAGTTACTTAAGAGACAAGTTGTGAACCTGGTTGTTTACCTAGTTGACTGTTGTTTGTGGATTCCATATGAGTGTGCTAGGTTAGTAACTAATTTTCATGGATTATAATACTATGACTATGACATTTATACAGACTGGATTGGTCTCAGGTCTTGAGTTACAACTGATGGATGGTACCCCATCAGCAAGTAATGAAAGGAGCTATGATCCATGAAGGGTTATCACCTAGCTATAAAAGTAAGGGATAAATAAAAGGCACATCAAACCTTAAAATGCTAAAATAAGAATTCAGACTTGTGAGAGATTTTGTGTACAGATTGGATGATGGATATAGAAATGTTCTTGTGTTAAACCCTGGTTGTGGAGAGATGTATTGTTTTGGATAGTTTTCACTAGGAGTTAAACCTTGCTAGTGTTCAAATGTTTAAGTATGCGTGTATTACTTTGTTTAGATAAAATCCTTCTTAGTGGTGGGCCATGTGAGAACTCGGTGTAAATTGTTTAGTATAACCAACGGGTGGTGGTGATTGACATTAGTTATGTAGGTGTTGATTAGGCAAGTGTGTCATGATATATTGTGGTTGTTACTTCGAAATTGTGAAGCGTTGAAAAATACCTACTTAATGTTCTTTTAACACCTGTGTCTAATGGGGTATTAATTTTTTTTTTTTTTTTTTCTTCTCTTTGAACTTGTAGACATGCCACCGAGACAAGCTACTCCCAGACATATACCACCTAGACACGATGAGCCTAGGACCACTGCACCACCGTGGCATAGTTGGCCCCAAGCTGCTGCTTCGGCAGATGTTGCAGTTGAGGAGGCCGTCACTTTTACACCTGCTCCAGTAGAGGTAGGACAGACTAGTGGTTCTGGGGACGTAGCGACCATTATGCGGGAATGCCTTCACACTATACAGGAGGTAGTGACGAGAGCCGTCAGAGCTGAGAGAGAGTTGGCTGAGCTTAGAGGAGTCAGAGATCCCCAGACCCAGAACGAGGCGACTCTAGCACAGATCCCTAGATCTACCCCGATATACACTGGTAGGAGGCCATCGAAGAGGTCTCGAGCCCGTGCTGCTGCTGCACGGATATCTATACCCGCCCATACTCACACTGGTATGAGACTATTGAAGAGGTCCCAGACTGGTACTTCTTCCACATTCACATACACTTCCCAAGGGACCGTTATTTGTTTTATTTGTGGACAGCCTGGCCACAAGATGGCCACTTGTCCTTTGAGGGACCCTAGCTTGAGACAGAGGGTCGAGGTTAGTCAGGAGTCATTTCCATCACCAGTACAGAGTCAAGGACGGGGGACTCCACGAACTTGTTTTGTATGCCACCAGATTGGCCATGTTAGGGCCAATTGTCCCCAGAGGTCGATTTCCCAGGACTTAGAGGAGCCACATTACTATCAGTATACCCAAGTGCCTCTGCCACAGCCACTATTGGGTCAGAGACCTCCGACACCGTATTTTCAGCATACACCTACAGCATTGAGTGTCAGGACTCCCAGTCAGAGGGGTGATAGGCAGGACCAGACCACTCAGAGTGGCTTTATGCAGTAGTCAGCCTAGAGTCACCTATCATTTTTGGACCTTCAGAGCCTTGAGGTACATTTTTTTTTTTTGTGTTTAGTTTATGGACTAGCATATTGATAGACTATAGTACATCTCATTCATTCATATCTACTATGTTGACATGATATTAGGGATAGAGTAATGCTGACGAGGATCTGTAGGGATTACTCAATAGAGGTAGCTGACTGCATGTCTTATTTGGGTTCTTCATCTTATTTGATGCGTCTAGTATTGGTGTTGTGTTGGAGATAGATCGGTTATTTACACTTTGGACGTGTATAGACTGTTACAGGGGGAGAGAGGCGGTGTGTATTCCTGAGGGAGATGTTTTCTTTATTCCATGGAATGTCCATAGATCCTTTTTAGATTGACTTCATTGTGAATTAGGAGGGGTTAGACTTTAATTTGAATTGGGTTGGTTTGGGTTACATGATTAGAGGAGTGCTAGTTACCTTAGTTGTGAAACTGTAAAATGTGGGGTATACTTGGTCATTGATGATCTAGGATTCAATGCTTGCCTTTATGCAGTGTAACGAGTGAGATTAAACAATAGACTACATGCTTGTTGTCAGTGAGACAGGCTGTGAGCCTGGATATCCGTAAGGTTGGGAACGTGCCTGGTCACCTGTACAACAGACTATGTGTTTATTTATATATATGTGTATTCCTGAAATAAAATTTTGTACGGGATGCTGATGTATTAAGCTACGTGTTAGCTATTGAATGTTGTACGTTTGCTTTATATAAGCATGCTAGTTTAGTGACCGTTATGGTGCGACGATATGACATTTTTTTTTTATATATACAGACTGATTATTATTGATGCATATATAAGAGAATGCTTAAACATGTTTCCATGTGTGTGTTGATGCATGTGTGTGAAAATTGATGTGTGTTCGTAGTGGAAATTGGTGGAGAGTTTAGTGTTTTACTTCTTCTGAATCCTGGTATATTGATGTAAGTTCATGTTTAAAATACGTAACCTACACTGTCTACGTTATATACCCAACTGACATACGCGTACATGAAATGAATAGACTAGCCCTTATTAGTACATGACACTTAGTCTCGGTCATATATATATATATATAGACTAAGGTGAGAGGTGATAGCTTTACTTTTAGATTGTACTGTTGATGTTTTGTGGGTAATTAGGGTGCTTAGAAAATACTGGATGATGAGATTGCATTGTGGTACAGATAATGTGTACGTATACCATCGAGATAAATCACTAGGTGATTTCATGGACTAATTTGAGGTGGGTTAGATGACATAGCATGTGTGAGAGACCATAGGGTATCTTTGTGATCGGTGAGAAGTTCCTTTACTTTTTATTGCGTTGAGTTGTTGAGGTGAGTCGTGATACTTGGATGGAAATTGAAAGGGGTTGGCCTTGATGAGCCAATGTGTTTTGAGGATTTCATTATATGTTGTGCCATGTGGAGTGAGTCGTCACAGATGGGACTAGCGCCAGACCCTAGCAGGGAGTGTGGAGATGTCTGCACGCCGCTGCACGCCTGCCGGTGAGGCGAAGCCTACGGGGGAGATAGTAATGGGAGGAGGTAATGCATTCCACATCGCCTGGCTGAGGGAGAGGTGAGTGATCCATAGGTAAGGCTACACGTCTACATGTTACAATGCATTTTGCATTGATCTTTTATTATTATGTTGAGAGGTAGTACGACTACATGGAATTCCCTTATCCATGGTTTTAAATAGGGACCCACGTTTCACTGCCGGTTTTGGCAGAGCCTCTAGACAGCCTTAGGGACTCAGCTAAGTTTAGTACCACCTTGCATCCCCAGACTGATGGTCAGTTAGGACGTACTATTCAGATCCTAGAGGACAGGCTTAGAGACTGCGTTATGGACTTCAGGGGTACCTGAGAGTATCACCTTGCTTTGGTAGAGTTTGCCTACAACCGTAGCTAGCAGTTCCCCGGTGTGTTGGGCTGGGGTAGGAGAGACAATTGTTTTGGGACCTGATGTAATCCGTGAGACCACGGACAAGATACAAGTGATCAGGCAGCGCTTGTTGCCAGTCAGAATCGTCAGAAGGATTATGCAAATAGGAGACGACGACCCTTGTCATTCGAGGTGGGGGGCCATGTGTTTCTCAAGGTATCTCCCCCCCCCCCGACGAGGTTTGAGGAGATTTGGGCGCAGTGGGAAGCTGTCGCCACGATTCATAGACCCCTTGAGATTCTTGGGAGGGTTGGTGAGGTGGCTTATTAGCTGGCCTCACCTCCACAGCTATCTGGAGTTTAAGATGTCTTTCATGTGTCGATGCTAAGGAAGTACCATTCCGACCCCTCACATGTACTCGATTGGGTAGGTCTTCAGCTAGAGGGCGACATTTCCTTTGATCAGAAAACCGTAGCGATATTAGACTCGAGGAACAAGGTTTTGCGAGACAGGACCGTCCCTTTGGTCAAGGTTCGTTGGAACCGAGGTTCGAACGGGTACCCCGAGTTGCTTGATCAGTGACGTATTCTCTTTTGTTTTATGTTATTTTAAATTTCGGGACGAAATTTCTGTAAGGAGGGAAGGATGTAATAACCCGAAATTTTTTTTTTAAATATATAAATTTCCTTGGTTAATTAAGATTTTTTTTTTTATTATTATCATTATTAAAGTTGAATGTGTATGGATTATGTATGTATGTGTAACACATATATATGTGTGAAATAATATATGTGTATATGTATATATATACATATATATGTGGAGGGATCAGATTTTGTGCAATGTGTAGGTGCATGCCAGCAAGTGTGTAAGTGCTGTGTGTGTGTTAGCTAGCCAGGTCGGCTGATGGGGGGGGGGAGTGAGCAAGTGGGTGTGACATGATGTGTGTGTATCTATATATATATATATATATATATATATATATATATATAGGAGGAAAACCAACAATGCAAGCTAAGCATTAAATGCAAAGCTGCATTGTTGCATGAGGCAGGAGAGAAAGTCAGGAGGTGTGGGCTCGATGCAGAGAGAGAGAGAGAAAGGGTAGAGAGAGAGAGAGGACCGTCAAAGGGTGTATACATGTGTATATGTATACACTGCATAAAGTTGAAATAAAATCAGAGGGAAAGAGAGGAAATGAGGGACTTGGGAGCTTGAACCAGAGGTGGAGCAAAAGAGAGAAAGAAGGCTCGGCACTGAGAAAAATCAGCCAACAAAGGTGAGTGGGTTCGGTTTTGATTTCTCATTTCCTTGCATGACTAATTGCTTTGAGCTTAGGGCTTTGTAGTGTATGAGATGTGAATTATTTTACAAGAAGAACGATTGAAAAATGTTGAGAAATCAGTTAGGAAACAACAGTTGCAGGTTTTAGGGTGCTCGGATTCCATTGATATTTTATGCATGAAAATATGATTAAATGATCCTAAGATAATCCTAAGAAGTGCAGAAAGAAGATAGAAAAAGAAATGAGCCAAAACAGTCGAGAACCGAGAAGAAAATTAAGAAAAACCAGCTCGCCGGAAAACCGGCCGGAGCCGTTAAACCCCCTATTCGAGACGATTGAGTGGGTCTTGATGAAAATGGAGGGTGGATTTAGAGTCCTTGGGAAGGGAGGAAGAAAATAGCATTTTGAAAACATGAAAAAGTCGCCGGAAATCGGTCGCCGGCGCCGGAGAAGGCGCCGGAACCCTACTGGCCATCACCGGAAAATCGGGGACGAAGGGGAGGCTGTTCTGGACCTGGGTCGGGTCGGTTCGGGTCGGGTCGGGCTTGGGCCGGTCCGCCCCTGCCACGTGTCACCCCCTTGTTTTAAATTAAAAGGAGAGTGGGAGTGTTTGGCAACGGATATAAGAAATTGAAATAGAAATTGAAATCAGAATAGGGATATCCTATCCCTGTTCTGTCGCTATACACTGTTTGGATATCCGAATATAGAATAGGGTTTTGCAAATTACAAAATTGCCCCTGAACTTTCTGAAAATTACCATTCTGTCCTGAACTTTCGGAAATTACCTTTTAACCCCCAAACTTTAGAGAAATTACAATTAGACCACCAGATTTAAATATTAATAAAATATTAATTTAATTAATTAATTAATTAATTAATTAATTTAATTAATTAAATATTCTAAAATAATCCGGAGTCCAAATGGGACAAGTCATTAGTGTATTTTGACTATCTCGGCCATTCTGAGGTCAATGGAGAGGTCCGTTTTACGAGACGGGGTCCCGAAAAATAAAAGACCCGTAGTAACCTTTAAAATTACCAAAATGCCCCTAGGTTGAAACGCTATCAAACAAACTCCAAATTTAGTAAACGAATAGTGAAACTTTATTATCTCGAGCATTCCGGACTCAACCGTGGAGCCCGATTTGTGAAAAGAGGTCACGAAATGTAAGGACCCGTGTAAGGTACAAAATGACCGTTTTGCCCTTTTGAACCCAGGTGTCCGAATTGAATTCTACAAAAGCCTAACCTTATTTTCTTCGACGTTCCGGACTCAATGGTAGAGTCTAATTTAGCAAAATAGAAACTTATGAATTAAAGACATAAAATTTGATGAATAGCATAATTCAAGTGACAATTAAACTGAGTTTCATGTTATGAATTTTAGGGACACGAGAGGGCAATGAGCAGGTGATCTGACCTCCGGTATTCTCACTGTGATTCAACCATACTTCGAGTACACCTTCTTGAATTGAGACCGATTATCAGGTACGATATATTGTGCTAAGTAAGAAATATAATTGAGATTAGGAATACTTGCTTTGTTGCATTGATTGTTCACGTGTTTGCCTGAGTGTTCACATGCTTATGTGCTACGTGTTATCTTGTTAAATTGGATGATGATTATGGGTATATCGCATGTGTTAGTGTGGTGTGTGAATTATATGCTTAGAAGAACTGTTGATATTACGAATTGTGTACTTGAAAGCATGCTTTATGTATGAATGAGATGCATCATTGAAATTGCATTGTGACATGATGAGATCAGAGCATATTGGCATAGTGAAATTCCTTGGACATGGTGTGGGTAAGCACTTGGTGCTTTGCATTATGAGGGTGCAGATCCTGTGGTGAAAAACCCAAAATCGGCCAATAGGTACTTGCCTGCCTGACGGATTCCGGACCGTGAAGCGAGACATACAAGGTACTCATGCCGACGGGGAAGGACCGTATCATGAGACATGGGTGGGCATAGAGTTGCATGGGTGTGTCACGCATACTGCTTATATACTGTACATTGTTCATATTCTGCCATCATGATATCGAATGCCATATAGAAATAACTGTACACTTGCACATGCCACGACCTTGGTTTTGTTTCTTGCATTAGCATTATATTGTACCAGCATGTTGAGCTGACCCCTTTAGTGGGGAAACATTTCAGATGATGTCCCAGCAGTACGAGACGTGGAGATGATCTGACTAGGGACTGTGTTAGGCCCAAGGGGCGTTTGTTTTTGATATTGTGTAAGGGCATAAGCCCAAAACCGTATTTCATCTTACATGTTGTAAGCAAGTGGACTAGACCTATGTATGTATCAGAACAGTGTACAGAATGTATGAGAATGTTATTATTATTGTCTTTTATTTCTGTATTATTTTATTTTCCTTTGTCTCGTTACTCGCGCCTCGGGTTCGCTGGAATTCGGGGCGTGACAATTAGTGTTTTCTTTATGTGTCGACCATTCAGAATCCAACGGTGAGGTCCACTTTGCAAGGCGAGGTCCCGAAAAATAAAAGACCCATGGAACCTTTAAAAAAAAAAAAAATTTACCAAAATGCCCCCGAGTCAGAACCTGGTCAAACGAACCCCGATTGGAGTAAACAAATAGTGAAACTTTATTATTTCGAACATTCCGGACTCAACCGTGGAGTCCGATTTATGAGAAGAGGTCTCGGGAAATGGGAACCCGTAAAAGTGCAAAATGACCATTTTGTCCTTTTAAGCTTGGATGTCCAAATTAAATTCCACGAAAGCCTAAACCGACTTTGTTCGGCGTTCCGGACTCAATGGTGGAGTCTATTTTGGTAAGATAGAAACTTATAAAATAAAGACATAAAATTTGATGAATAGCATAATTCAGGTAATAATTGAACTGAATCGTATTTCATGATTTTAGGAACACTGAAGGGCAAAGAGAAGGTGGCCTAACCTTCTACATTCTTACCATTAGTTCCGCTACGCTACAAGTACGACTTCTGGAGTTGAGGCAACCCATCAGGTATGGTGTATTGTGCTAAGTACGGAATAGAATTAAGTTTAGGAATGATTTGCATGTTGATTGATTGAATCATACGTTTACTTGTTTAATGTCAGAAAATCATGGAAGGAATGTTACTTTAAAAGGAAACCTTGAGTTGATTGCTTATGTTACTCATGTACTTCTTGCTACTCCATGGAGATATGATTTATTCTATGTGTTGGGTTGTACGTGATTTATATTTTTGGGGATTTGTTAAGATTGTGAACGCATAACTTGAGTATGTATTTTTGTTGATTATGTATTGCGCACATTCATGTGAAAAAAGGGTTTTGTTATTCAGATGTTGTGATTGCTTTAAGTGAAATACTTTGTTTAGAAGTATGCTCCATAAGTTGGTAAATTGTTTATCTGAAATTGTGTTGTTGCATGATGGAATTAAAGCATGTTGACATAATGTGATGCATTAAAGGTATAAAGTGGGTTTAGCACGTGGTGCTAAACATGGTACTCAGCTTCCATCGGATGTGTTCCGAAAACGAGACATGGTACTCAGCTTCCATCGGATGTGTTCCGAAAACGAGACATGGTACTCAGCTTCCATCGGATGTGTTCCGAAAACGAGACATGGACATGACATGGAGTTGACCTGGACATAGCATAGAGTTGACATGGTTGTGGCATAGAGTTGACATGGTTGTGGCATAGAGTTGGCATGGTTGTGGCGTTGAGTTGTGTGGGTGTTTCATGGACATATACACTACATTGCATGGATAACTTGGATGTTTTGTGGATTATTGTTATTACATGGTATGAATGATTTGGAAGGCGTGTGGACTATTGTTATTACATTGCATAGATGATATTGAATAACATGTAGAATATTGCTAGTACATTGTATGCATGATGTTGAATGCCATGTAGATATAACTGTACACTTGCACATGCCACGCCCTTGATTTTGTTCCTTGCATTAGCATTACATCATACCAGCA
This sequence comes from Nyssa sinensis, assembly GCA_008638375.1. NCBI lineage: Eukaryota > Viridiplantae > Streptophyta > Magnoliopsida > Cornales > Nyssaceae > Nyssa > Nyssa sinensis. The sequence goes on along the minus strand of VIRR01000480.1, from coordinate 58,134 downwards.
GTTGAGCTGACCCATACGTGGGATGACTCCCCACAGATGACGTTCCCGGCACTCGAGACTTGAGGAAGTCTTACAGAGTGGAGGAGACAGGAGCTTAGGATGATCTTGACCCTTGGGAGCATATTTCGAGATGTATTCATATTGTATAAGGGCTTAAGCCCGAATGACATGTTGAATGTTTTTATTTATCGTGCTTTATATGGATGTACATTGAAGGAAATGAATGTAAGTTTGAGTTGAACCGTTTAGGTTGTCCTTTATTTATTTTATATTTTATTTACTTTCCGTTCGTTCAGTTGCGCCTTGGGTTCGCTGGAATTCGGGGCGTGACAGAAGAAATCTTGTGGACTTTAACCAACGATCTTATTTCAATGATCCAAATCGGTAAAAGCTATTTGATCCTGTTGTAGTATCAAATGATTGGTTTCATTTTGGGTTTAAACAATCAAAATAGCTTGATCAATCGACTAGGGTTTCGGCAAAAAGGGCGTAGCCATGTCTCTCTCTCTCTCTCTAAACCTTCAGTTTTTTTCGATCGCAGTTTTTGCCGATCGAAATGACGAGTAGATCGTCTAGAACGATCTTAAATGAAATGAGAGCATTTATGTCTTTTTACCTCAAGAGATATTTTGAATATAATATTATTTTCTCCTATCATGGGTATTTTGGTACCTTAAGCTTTGCCATTAACACCGTTACTCCATGAATTCTAATAAGTGGACAGTGTTATTTCAAAACGTATAAGAGAGGTTTCTGCAATTGTCAGAAACCTCAGGGAAGATAGGTGTAATTAACCCTTGAAATAATGTACTACAACTTGATATTCCAAATATATATGTATATATATATATATGGGGATATATATATATATATGTGTGTGGATAAAACTATTTTTACCATTGAAATTTATTCAAAGTGTTTTATATGCTGGTATAGCAGTGTTATATCAGTTATACATCACATCATAATATGATATAAAAATAATGTAACACTGCCACATTAACGTGTAAAATATTTTTGATAAAGCTTTAAGATAAGTATAACATCACTCTATATATATATATATATATATATATATATATATATATAGTGCCCACTCAAAAATCATTTGAGACATAAAGTAGAAATTATAAATGTAATTTTTTATTTTTTTCGGGATAAAAGAAAAATAAGTTTTTTCATAAAATTGTTTGTCGGTAGAATTTTGTTAGTTTTATACTTTTAATTTGAATTAACCCATGAAGACATAAATTTGGACTTTTATTTTTGTAATTAGATTTTTATTGGCTTTAAACTTTTAATTTGGATTAATCAATAAAGGCATAAAATTTTAAATCTTCTTCGTAAATAAAATCTAAAGTCATTGTTTTGTTGCTTTTATATTTGAGCCAATTATATATATGTGTGTGTGTGTGTGTGTGTGTGTGTGTGAGAGACCAGCCATCCCCGCTCCTACTCATACAATTATACTCCAAAAAAATTATTTTTTTAATGATAAAATCATGCTTCTTGTAGTTTAGGTGTGGAGAGAATTTTTCAGGAAAAAATATTAAAAGGTTCCTAAAATAAAATTTTCAAACCCTAAAAACAATGATAATCTTTTTATATCAAAAAGGCCCAAATAAAAAATTTATATTACAAAAAAATTCAATTAAAAACTTTCATCTTAATATTGTTAAAAAGTTTTAGTGATTAGACAAAAATAACCTTCAAGATATATTTTAAAAAATACTAAATAGTTCATAATATAAATTATTCAATCCAAAATAACACATAACATTTTTTATTTATCTAGAAAGCCTAAAAAATAAATTTTCACTTCATAAAATATTATAATTTTTTTGGATTGAAAAAGTTATTTTATATATTTTTTAGTATTTTTTTTTTCTAAAATGTACCTTCAAGACTATTTTAATCTAATCAATAATATTTTTTAACGGTGGTAAGATGAAAGTTAATAATTAGACTTTTTGTATTAAAAGTTTCTTTTTTAGATTTTTTAGATGCAAAAAATATATTATAAACTTTTTAGAATTAAAATTTTATTTTAGAGACTTTTTAGTATTTTTTCTAATTTTTTAATGATCAAGTCGTGCTTCTTGGACTGTAAGTGTGGAAAGGGGAGTGGGAGTAAATTACCCTGCATATACATATATATATATATATATATATACATACATATGTTAGTGTTAAGATGTGCAAGAGTTTACGTGGCGTAACAAGTAACTGAAGATATTGAACACATGACGTAACATGTGTAAAGATTTACGTTGCGGAACACATAGTTGGTGATGCTAATGGCTGTCAGTGATGGTAATGACAGTGTATTTGCGGTGCCGAGCAATAGTAGTGATAGTAATCACCATAGTGAGTTGGTGATGATCGGAGTCATCACCTAGGGTTAGTAAAAAAAAGGGTCACCGAAAAGGTAGTGATAATAGTAGTCATCACTTTAAGCTGGAACTAAGAATACTAAAAAGTTATGTCTTTGAGACATTGGTGGAATAATATAAAAGAAAAACTAAATAAAGAAGAAAGAAAATCGGAATAACCTAAAGGACTACATTGTATTAAACTATGTTGATTAAATATAGCTATGATACCATGTTAAGAGAAAGAGAGAACATATAATTGTATATGTGTATTGTGTGTTATGTTATAAAGGAGAGAACCTTCCTTTATATAGGAGAGGAAGAGCATACAAATAGAAGGTAAGAGAAAATGAAAGAGAGAGGAAAAAGAAATAAAACAAAAGAAAATAAAGAAATAGAAAACTTTAAAACTATACACATATAATAGAAAACCCTAAAACTATACACATATTGTTAACAATAATTAATGCCCATAGGTAAATAAATTCAATAACATTTTTTAAATATATCTAGCATTTCTCATTTTTATAACATTAATTCACAACATCATTTTACATAAAACCCAAGCATTCAGCTTTCAACACAACTTATATGTATTACATATCATACTAAAACCTTGTAATTAAAAAAGAAGGGGAGGGGGGAAATAAAACTAGCTTCACTCGACCTTAACTTCATGATAGACATCACACTATTTTAATGCTTAAATATCTGAACCCCACAAACACCACATTCTATCAGGGGGCTGCGCTGGTTGACATCTTTGATCCGGCTTTGATTTTCCTGATCAGGCTGCTTATTTTCAATGGTTGGGTTCCCCCATCTCTTGAGTAAAAGAAATATTGATGACCGTATTATGATAGGCACTGCTAGTGCGAAGCAGATGAAGCGGAACGTTCTATACCCGTAGTGAAAGAAGTCATTATTATCATCCGCCGTAATAGCAGTAATTGATGCTACATAAGTTCCAGCCATTGATAATGTAGCAACCAATACTTCAAAGAAATATGGATGCTCATAAGTCACAAAGAGTATAAGGTGGATTGCTGTGCCAAGTGCGAGTGTGTTAAAAGTCAAGAAAGTGGCAAAGGGTACTGTTTCAGAAGAGTAAATAGCCCGTCCCGCCAAATGTTTTTCACAGGGCTCAGATGAGGTGGGAGGACTCGCAACAGGTTGATGAGAGGTTGTTAGCGTGACAGTAGCATCTCCGTGTTTACATGTCACAGTGTCTTGCCAAACTCCACCTGGAGGGTTGACACCAGCTTGGAATGTCACCGCAGCAATTAGTGTGGCAGCTACTAAGAGATAATTTCGGGTTACTTTATTTATACTCTCGTCGTGAAAGCGGTAAGGGATAATGATGTTTTGCAGCAAGGTTTTGATGGAGAAGGGGTGCTTGGCCGGAGTCTCTTTAGGTAGTGTATCAGACATTGTGGCAATCTGTGTCTGAGAAGAGTGAAGAGTTCTTCCCTCCCCAAAAGCTTTAAATAGTGGTTAATCAGTAGACAATGACAATTGTCCCAAATAGTAATTCACGACTTTTTTAAGTGGATCATTCCCAAATAGTTTCATTTATGCATACTATTAGCAATACATATCCCTCCGTCACTAAAAGACTTTATTATTAACGATGTATATGTGCATTGCTAAATGTTCATTTTACGTTGTTAAAAGGTTTGCACTCATTTTTTCACATGAAAACTATTAATTTTTTATCACTTTTCGCGATGCATTCTTGTGCATCGCTAAAAATACATATTTTTATAGTACATGAAAATAGAAATACCAATGTTATCTCAAATAAGCTCCATATAGTATTGGGCATATCAATATAAAGAAATCGAAGTGATAGATTGCACCAAACAATAGTCCTAAAAGTTGGCAATTCGATATACAATAATATTTTATAAATATAATTTTCTTAAAAAGAGAATATTTTATAGAATAATTACACATTATACTTCCTATAACTTAATAGTCCACACATTCACTCCCTTTATATGTTAAAAATGTATTTTATATCTATTAATTAAAATTTATTTTTAACACAAACATATGTCTATGTAAAGTTTAAAATTTGAATAAAAATAAACCAATATGGGAAATATGTGTAATTTATTCTATTTTATATAAAATGATCTAACTCATTTGACTCCTTTTTAACTTCATAATCAAAAAAATAAAAAAAATCTCCAACGTATTTTTCAAGTTTAAAAATATCACTAATACATTATCTAGACCAGATTTTTTCAAATTGATAAATTGATAAAATGTTATCATAATATCGTCTGAATTGTAAATAAAACCATTTAAATAATCCAACAAAGATCTAAATTGAAGGCCATAAGTGAATTATGTCTGGGCTGACGTGGTCGCTTATGCGATAGTATCGCGTCACCATGACTTTGCCAATGCTTTATTTAAAAACTAAGAATTTATAGCACCCAATGAATGAAAGCCACATCACCTATTCTATGGGTCAAGAAAGACAGTGACTGGAGACATCAGCTATCCTATGGGTCAAGACACGAGTCCTGGTGATAATTACTGAATTATTATTATTGGTTAAACGATGCCAAAATCCAAATCATTGAAATAATGTTCTGCAACCTGATATTCCAATTATATATGTGTGTGTATATATATATATATAATTTTTATTCATATATATATATGAATAAAATTATTTTTATCATTTAAATTTATTAAAAGTGTTTTATATACTGTATAAAAGTATAATATTAATTATACATCATATCATAATATGATGTAAAAATAATATAACACTGTCACTTTCAACGTATAAAATATTTTTAATAAAATTTTAAAATAAGTATAGCATCACTTTATATATATATATATATATATATATATAGTGGTCGCTCAAAAATCATTTGAGACATAAAAGTAATAATTATAAATGTAATTTTTTATTTTTTTTGGGATATAAGAAAAATAAGATTTTCATAAAATTGTATGTAAGTAGAATTTTGTTAGTTTTATACTTTTAATTTGAATTAACCCATAAAGATATAAAATTTGGACATTTTTTTCTGTAATTAAATTTTTATTAATTTTAAATTTTAAATTTTAAATTTAGATTAACTAATAAAAACATAAAATTTGAAATCTTTTTCGTAAATAAAATCTAAAGTCATTGTTTTGTTACTTTTATATTTGAGCAATTATATATATATATATATATGTGTGTGTATGTGTGTGTGTGTGAGAGAGAGAGAGAGAGAGAGAGAGAGAGAGAGAGAGAGAGAGAGAGACCAGCCATCCCCGCTCCTACTCATACAATTATACTCCAAAAAAATTGTTTTTTTAACGATAAAATCATGCTTCTTATAGTTTAGGTGTGGAGAGAATTTTTTAGGAAAAAATATTAAAAAATTCTTAAAATAAAATTTTTAAACTTAAAAAATTATGATAATCTTTTTATATAAAAAAGGCTCAGAGAATAACTTTATATTATAAAAAAAGTTTAATTATAAATTTTCATTTTAATATGTTAAAAAATTTTAATAATTAAATAAAAATAATATTTAAGATATATTTTAAAAAATTCGAAAAACATCTAAATTGGCCCAATGTGAATCATGTGAGCTGACGTGGTTGCTTATGTGATAGCACTGCAACCCTGACTTTACCTTTGATTTATTTATTTAAAAATATGAATTTACAGCACCCATTGAATAAAAGACACATCAGCTATTCAATTGGTCAAGAAATGCAATGGGATGGAGACACGAGCACTGATGATAAATTACTGAATTATTGGTTAAACAACGCCGAAGCCCAAATCATTGAAATGATGCACTACAACCTGGCACTCTAACTGTAAATATAATATAATATATATAGATAAAAGACAAGTCATCGCTGCTCTCATTTATACAATAGTTGATAATATAAATTAGTCAATCTAAAAAAAAAACAAAAATAATATTTTTTATTTATTTAAAATGTTTAAAAAAAAAATTTCACTTCATAAAATATTATAATTTTTTTGGATTGAAAAAGTTATTTTATATATTTTTTAGTATTTTTTTTAAAATATACCTTCAAGACTATTTTAGCCTAAAATAATATTTTTTAACAATATTAAGATGAAAGTTAATAATTAAACTTTTTTGTATTAAATTTTTTTTTTTAGATTTTTTAGATAAAAAAATATATTATGAACTTTTTGAATTAAAAATTTTATTATATGAACCTTTTAATATTTTTTTTAATTTTTTAATGATCAAGTCATGCTTCTTGCAGTGCAAGTGTGGAATGGGGAGTGGGAGTAAATTACCCTGCATATATATATATATATATATATATATATATATATTAGTGTTAATATGTGCTATACATGGTCTTTAAAAAAATATAAGAAAAAATACTAAAAAATTTTTAAAATGATTTTTTGCATTTTAAAAAGATCATGATATATTTTTTCTATCTAAAAGATTCAAAAAAAAACTTTTAATACAAAAAAATTCAATTGTTAACTTTTATCTTAATACCGTTAAAAAATATTATTAATTAGACCAAAATAACTTTCAAGATACATTTTAAAAAATACTAAATAATAGATACAACAAATTCTCCAATCCCAAAAAAACATTACATTTTTTATTTATCTAGAATACCTAAAAAATAAATTTTTACTTTATAAAATGTTATGATTTTTTGGGATTGAAAATTTTATTTTATATATTTTTTAGTATTTTTTTTTTCTAAAATGTATCTTGAAAGTCATTTTAGTATAATCAGTAAATTTTTTAACGGTGTTAAGATGGAAGTTAACAATTGAACCTTTTTGTATTAAAAGTTCATTTTTTGGACTTTTTAAATAGAAAAAATGTATCATGAATTTTTTTGACTAAAAACTTTATTTTAGAAACTTTTTAGTATTTGTTTTCAAAATATATATATATATATATATATATATGAGAAATAAATATAAACCTATAATATTAGTATCAACATTCGTGCTTCATCACAAACTGTTAATATTATGGTGAAATTTTATCAAATCTAATAAAAATTTATAATAATTATCAATTACCATCAACATTGGTAACTTGTAAAATTTAAATTACTTTTTCATATATTAAAAATTAATTTAAAATTAAGTAGTCACATAATTTCATGAAAAGTTATAAGAATATTATTTTTTGCTACTATTCATATAAATAAAGACAATTTAGATGAGTCGAGAAAAAAATTCCAAAATACCTTTTCTTTTGAAAAATGAAACACCCAAAAATGAACCTCCAAGGAGTTCAATGGTGATCATTATCCAAGAAGTAATAAATACATTATAGGTTCAAATAAATAAAGCTCTTAACCTTCCAAACATGTGACATCAACTACTAGAATATTGTTATCTTGAATACCTTAGAGAATTCTAAAACATAGATTTCTAATAAATATATTCACACCAAACAATATTCATATAGGAATTTTTTATTTTTTTGAATCAATTGGCAGAATGTCTCTTAAAATAAGTATCTAAAAGTTAAGGTACAAAGGAAAATATTTTAATTTCAAAAGTAGTTTTTAAATTGCATTGTCTCAGGTCCAATAGTGATAAGGTGGACTTCTTTTCACTAAATCTCTGTCAAACATGTCATGTTATCACTTTTTGTTTTTGAAATTTTAAAATTAAATAACTTATCATAAATAAGTCCGTTTTTTATAAAAATTATATATTTGAACTCTACAAATTGAAATCTATCAAACAAGATTCATATTACATAGGAAATTCTGTATAAAAAAAAAATTGTGTAAAAATGAGATCATATAATACAAAGAAAACAAAATTCATAAAGAATTCGCACAATAAGATGGCCCATCGGACTTTAATTAGTTCAAAATAAATGACCAACAAAGTGTGTTGAAAGTTTAAAAATTTTTTCTATCATATAATGATTAAAGATTCTAAAAATTCCACTTGCTTACATTTTTCAATTTAAATTATAGTGAAACTTCAAGAAATTTTTAGGTATAGCTGGAATAGCATGTTAACAAAAAATAAAAGCTTTTGTATCACTATTTTTTTTTTCTCTCATGTTTCTTTTATTTATTTATTTTTCTAATAGAATAGGGATTGAAATTGTGGTCTATTCACGCTCTTCTTTCAACTATGAGTCTGTGAGAGTTTTATTTTAAAACTAAAATTATCTAATTATTTAATACAACTTGAACATGTGTTGTGGTAAACTTTCCTTATCTTGCTCTCAAAAAATCAAAACAAAGTTCCGTTTTTTTTGTTGGAAAGTAGACTCAAAGATATTTTTAATGATATAAGAATTGCATGCTAATTCATTGGTAGTAGTTTGCAATTTTAATTTGAAAACGACCCAAAAATATTAATTAACAAAAGTTTTCTGTTGAGTGACAACTTGAACATGTTACGGTAAAATTATCATATCTTACTCTAGAAAAATCAAAATTGAACTCTATTTTTTTGTTCAAAAATAGACTCATAGAGTTTTCTAGTGATATAAGATTTGCATGCGAATTCATTAGGAGTAAATTAAAGTTTTAATTTGAATACAACCCAAAAATACTATTTAACAAAAATTCTCCGTTGAATGATAGTTTGAACATGCTGTGATAAAATGACCATATCTTGCTCTACAAAAATCTAAACTGAGCTTCATTTTTTTGGTTGAAAAGTAGACTCAATGAAATTTCTAGTGATATAAGATTTACATTGTTACCATGTACTATCACACGTAGTATTTATACCTATACTGTACAGCTATACCCTGGCATATCCTTAGAATATGCTAGTATCATTTCCTGAAATGTACTAGTATTATTCACTCTTGTATACCTATATATATAAGCCCCTCTTGTACATGTAATTGACATAGTGAATATACAAGTTTTTAACCCATTCTCTCTCTCTCTCTCTCTCTCTCTCTCTCTCTCTCTCTCTCTCTCTCTCTCTCTCTCTTTATCATTCTAATATACATGTTAATTTATTGGGAGCATATTGTAGTTTTAATTTGAAAACAACCTAAAAGTTCTATTTAACAAAAATTCTCTGTTGAATGACAGCCTAAACATGTTGTGGTAAAATAGTCATATCTTGCTCTAGAAAAATTGAAACTAAGCGCTGTTTTTTTTTTTTTTTGTTGGAAAGTAGACTCAAAGATCTTTCTAGTGATATAAGATTTGCATGTTAATTCATTGGGAGAAGATTGCATTTTTAATTTGGAAAAATTAACCCGAAAGTAATATTTAACAAAAATTCTATGTTGAGTGACAGTTTGAACATGCTGTGGTAAAATAATCATATCTAGCTCTTCAACAATCAAGACTGAGCTCCGTTTTTTTGTTGGAAAGCAGACTCATAGAGTTTTACAGTGATATCAGATTTTCATTCTAATTCATTGGGAGAAGATTGTAGTTTTAATTTGAAAACAACCCAAAATTATTATTAAATAAAATTTTTTTTATTGAGTGACAACTTGAACACGTTGTGATAAAATAGTCATATCTTGTTCTACAAAACTTGAAACTAAGTTTTGCTTTTTTTTTGTTGGAACGTAGGCTCATAGAGAATTTTTAATGATATAAGATTTACATGCTAATTTATTGGGAGTATATTGTTGTTTTAATTTGAAAGCAGCTCAAAAATACTATTTAACAAAAATTCTCTATTGATTGACAACTTGAACATACTGTGGTAAAATGGTCATATATTACTCTAGAAAAATCAAAACTAAGTTCTATTTTTTTGTTGAAAAGTAGACCCATATAAATTTTTAGTGATATAAGATTTGCATGCTAATTCATTGTTAGTAGACTGCAGTTTCACTTTGAAAAACGTCCAAAAATAATATTTAACAAAAATTCTCTATTGAGTGACAGCTTGAACATGTTATGGAAAAATGACCATATCTTACTCTACAAAAATCGAAATTGAGCTCCGTTTTTTTTTTTTTTTTTTGTTGAAAAGTAGACTCATTGAGCTTTTTTAGAGATATAAGATTTGCATGTTAATTTATTGAGAGTAGATTGCTATTTTAATTTTAAAATAGCCCAAAAATAATATTTAACAAAAATTCTTTGTTGAGTGACAACTTGAACATGCTGTGATAAAATAGTCATATCTTGCTCTACAAAAATCTAAACTGAGCTCCTTGTTTTCTGTTGGAAAGTAAACTCATAGAACTTTCTAATAATATAAGATTTGCATGCTAATTAATTGGGAGGAAATTATAGTTTTAATTTGAAAACATCTTAAAAATACTATTTAACAAAAATTCTCTGTTGAATGACAACCTGAACATGTTGTGGTAAAATGGTCATATATTGTTCTAGAAAAATTGAAACTGAATTCCTTTTTTGTTTGTTGAAAAGTAGACTCAAAGAACTTTCTAGTGATATAAGATTTATATGTTAATTCAATAAGAGTTGATTGCAGTTTTAGTTCAAAGACATACTAAAAATATTAACTAACAAGATTTTTTTCTTAAAAAAACCTCAAATTTCTATCTATAGAACATAATTTCTCTATTCAAAAAACATGATTTGTTTTTACTGAGTTTCAAATTCAATATGAATTTTGTTTGATAGATCTTAATTTTTAGAGTCCAAATATATATTTTTTATGAAAAACAGATTTATATATTGCTAGTTATTTAATTTTAAAATTCATAAGAAAAAATGGTAGTGACGTGGTAATGGTGAAAGAAACTTGTGCAAACGTGATTTTTTTAGCAGCATTCTCGTGATATGTTGACTTTTTATATTAAAGGAGTATTTTTGTCAACAAAATACCAAAGGTCTTTTTGGATTAAGATATTTTAGATTGGATCTTATACTAATTAAGCACTTTATAAGGAAACTATTACCCAATCCCCTTTTCTTTTTTTCTTTTTTTCTAGAACCAAACCTGTCTCTGATGATAACTGTTATTTCAAAGTTTAACCTAGATATTAAAATATAATATATGTGATAACTGTTATTTCAAAGTTTAACCTAGATATTAAAATATAATATATATGTGATTTCTAATTTTATTCATCTTCTTTACATATTAGTAAAATTCTTGGCAAAACTGACATTATCATTATATCGATAAATGTTGTAATCTTTGACACTGTTAATAAAATCATAAATTGATAAATCTAAAAAGCTGAACTAAATTATAGTAAATAAAAAAATTAAACAATGAACATGTTTAAAGAAATTTTTAAGCTATTCTTGATCATAAAGAAGATATATTATTTTGAAAGCAAAAACAGCCTATGACAGTTCTTTTCGAACACCATGCCATAAGATATTTTACATCCTAAAATCATTTCCACTCCTTTTACTGCCTAAACAATTAAAATTAGTGTGTAAAGATGTTCTTTTGAGATTCAACCCAGACTCTTATAAAAATAATAAAATGATTTATTTTTTCAATTTTGTTTGTGATCTATTCGTCAAAGTCTTGCTATATTTGGCATTATTAATATATCACTAACGATTATAGTCTTAACACTACAAAATGAAATGACTCAATGAATTTGAAGTTAATACTTAAAAAATATATAAACATCCACTCACATTTTATAGGATTTACTTGTCTTTTGTGTAACTCGTGAATGTAAAGTAAAGATATCAACGAGGTAGATATTAGAGAATATCCCTTTATTAAAACTATCACGTTTTAAAAAAATACTTCTCGAATCTACCTCAAGCTTGTATGCTATCGCATACTTACACAGCCTGTGATAAATTTATACCCGTCTTGATTATACTAAAATTTATTATTATTTTTTTTAAATAATAATAAATAAACAAAACATTTGTTATTCTTTAGTATTATAATTCTTCAATTTATATATTTGTACGTAGGTTAAGTATTTTAAAATACATATTAGATATTTAAGTAATTTCATACTAAAATCGAGACAGAGAGTTGTAGGTTTAAATATTTTTTTTTCTAAATATGCTCTTCTAACCATATTGAGTTTTAATATCTTTTCTCCAATTTCATCCTTAGCTCGTTTATATACTTTCTATACTCGTCTCATTGGAGGGGAGTAACTAACAAAAACATGCTCTATTATCGTCCCTATTTGGAACTCAATGCCACTTATGTTCAGCGTATTGAATTTTAATAATGGGCTTTTTAATTGAATTAAGTTATATTTGCCTTAAGGGGTTCCTCATTTCATCTTGAGAAATCTGAAATGCGAGATTGTAAACACAATCTTAATTTATTGACAAATTGATAAGAGCATACTTTAGTTTTAATTATTGTTATTGGATTAGAAGGGGAAAATGACAATTTCGTGAAGTATTCTATTTGAGCACAGTTGAGATTCTGATATGTACTGTGTTGTGTAAACGATTATTTTTGCAGCTCGTATGAATTATCAGATTATTAGATCGTCTTAGTGTTTTGCTAATATGGATGGTCAAATTATAAGGGCAACTTAGCACTTGCTCATTGGATTATAATCAATTGGATTCTTTGATATTTAGTGATTAACAAAGACTAGTTTTGAATTTAAATTTAAATTCAAACTAATCTTTGTTACAAATAAAGATTAGTTGAATTCAAATATAAATTTAAACAAATCTTTGTTACAAATAAAGATTAGTTTGAAGACAAATTTAAATTCAAGTTTTATATAGTTTAAATTCAAATTCTAGTTTTTCTATTCATCTTCTATTCAAATTTAAATTTTCCTTGTATCTCTCTATATACAACTGTAAAAGCTCAAGGTTAGAGCCAAATCTGATACCTCTCTCTTTATCAAGAAGACATCTACTACCATTCTCTACATGAGGAGAAAAGAGAAGTGATGGGTCAGTGAAAGGGGTTGTGGAGGAGAATGAGGTGGGGGTGAATGAGATGTAATGGGAGGAACTAGAAAATTGGATGAATCTGGAGGTTGAGGTGGAGTGGGTAAAAGGCCAGGAAGTTTTGATTGGGAGAGAAGATGGCTAGTTAAAATGGATGAGTTTGGCAGTACAAGTTGAGATGGAGGTGATGGTTTTGAAGGGTATTGAAAGGGAAGTTTTTCTTCATTAAAGATTACATGACGAGAAACGTAAATGCGATGTGGAGAGATGAAGACATTTATATCCCTTGTAAGAAGCGTTGTAGCCAAGAAACACACATGATAGTGAATGATATACAAGTTTGTTAGCATGATAAGTACGAAGATGAGGAAAACATTCACAACCAAAAATTTTGAGAAATGTGGAGTCAGGTTTTGTGTGAAAAAGGACTTCATGTGGACTCTTGTGTTTGAGAACTTGAATGGGAAGTCTATTGAAAAGATAGACAGCAATGGAAAAGGCATCATCCCAATGGGATGGAGGCAGTGGCCATGAGTGTGAGATCGGTTTCTACAATATGACGATGATGCCTTTCAATAAGTCCATTTTTTTCTTATGTGTGTGGACAAGATATACGGTGTTCAATGCCACAAAATTGTAATGCCGATTTAAACTTTTGAAATTCACCACCACCATCACTTTGAAATTTCTTAATTTTGTGACTAAGAACATTTTTAACCTTTGATTTAAAAATAAGAAAAGCTTGTAAAGCATCAGAGTTTAACTTAATTGAAAAAATCCAAATATAACAACTGAAAACATCAATAAAATGAATATAATACCAAAACTGAGGTTTAGAAATAACAGGAAATGGTCCCCAAATGTCACTAACAACAATTTCCAATGGGGATTTGTAAACAGTGGTACTAGAAGAAAAAGATAACTTGTGACTTTTTTTCTAAAGAACAAAAAGACTGCTTCTTATTAATAAGAGGTAAAGAGTTATTGGAGACAACTTGATAAACAGTGCGCATTATAGGATGGCCAAGGTGTCGATGCCAGGTGTCCAAAGAAGATCTTGTACCAGTGAAGGTAGAATGATATGAGGAGGAAGACAGATGGCTACTAGCGTGCTCCAGGCAATATAGGCCTCCTTTATTCGGTCCCTGTAGGATTTCCTACCCCATCTATAAATCCTTAACAACAAAAAAATTGGAGTGAAATTCAAAGCAAACATTATTATCACATGTGAATTGAGAAATTGAAAGCAAGTTATAAGTATAGATGGGACATGAAGGATTTTATGAAAAGAGAGAGATTTATGTGGGAGCCAGTTTGGATTGAAGAAAAACCAGTATGAAGAATATAAAAACCTGTCCCATTACCAACTTTAATTGTATTAGGCCTATGATATTAGGAATGAATGTGCATGTTCTTAAGATCGGTAGTCAAGTGATTAGTAGCACTCGAATCGAGATACCAATTTGGATCAGAGAAATGTTCTGTAAAGGTAGTAAAAGCGAATGGTGTTGTGGACTTGCTATTGTTGTAGGAAAGATCAAATTGATACCAGCATTGTGCAGCATGATGATTTAGACGATTACAAATTTGATAGGTAACAAAAAAGGTGCACCAGATTGTTGTAAGCCCCTAGAGAGTTCAGGTCCTCTACAACCTCGTCCACGTCCACGTCCACGTCCTGCGATCATTAAAGTGGAGAGTTGTTTTGGGTACATTGGCCTGAGGTTCAGAACATATATATTTACAACAGTCACAATCCATCCTCACTCGATGGCCACAACTCTATCAAAGTTAAATATACATCACCTACTTATACAATCCATCACGTCTACTCCTACACTTAAACTAAAGGATCACAAATTCATTATTTATTACAATATACAATTTCATCTCCATTCTTTTCAGAAATACACCAATCGTTTATAATGTCTAAATACGCCCCAAGGGCCCAAATATTCTTCCAAATTCATTTCCTCTCCTTTCTCCAAGATTTCATCAAGTCCCGCGTGCCAGGAGCTTTATCTGAAACCTGTGCCCACGAATGGGTCAGCGACAACATGCTGGTATGACATAATACTAATGCAAGAAACAAAACTAAGGTCGTGACATGTGCAAGTGTACAGTTATTTCTATATGGCATTCGATGTCATGATGACAGTATATGAACAATATACAGTATATAAGTAGTATGCATGACACACCCATGCGACTCTATGCCCACCCATGTCTCATGATACGGTCCTTCCCCGTCGGCATGAGTACCTTGTATGTCTCGCTTCACGGTCCGGAATCCGTCAGGCAGGCGAGTACCTATTGGCCGATTTTGGGTTTTTCACCACAGGATCTGCACCCTCATAATGCACCAGCACCTCGTGCTGACCCACACTATGCTTTCAAGAAATCACACGATGCCAATATGCCATGATTTCGTAATGCAATAATACAGTTCAAATGAAACATTTCTTTCATAAGCATATGCAGCATGCTTTAAATAATGCATCACATTTAAGATTAACAACAGCATTTAAATTACAAGATTTCATCCATAAATCTACGTGTCATGCTCGATCAATCCCAACACTTATACAATTCTACATGTCGCAATATCAGCGATCCTTCTAAAACATGAATCACATATGATGAAAACTCAAGAAGTAAATCATAACACCCACAGATTCATAAAGAACACGTAAGCATATAAACAATCAAATTCTAAGTGGTTTCCTATAGCAATTACGCATAGAGAACATTCAATCATCTTATCAAATACTCCTAAGCTTAATCTCATTTCTCACATTAGTAAAATATCATACCTGATAGGGTTGGTCACAACCCTACTAAGCGGTGTCCACTATGCAATCCAAACAACCCTTAGGTAACTTAGTCCTCCAATGGAATCATGTCAAGCTTATGCTTATCTCCACTCAGCCAATCTTTGGAGAATTTGCAGTCAAGCGTGAACCAAACCCTCGTGCATCCCGAGTTTGAGGTTGCTCTCCAGTCCAAGGTTCAGCAGTTGAAGAAAACACACCCGCAGGTTGATCGAGTCGGCCAACCGTTTTAAATCCAGTTTCATCAGCTTCTTCAGCCTTGGCCCCATACTTAAATTGGATAATCGAAGTACTACGTACATTCCTCACCGTGCCATCATAACAGATAACAACATCCTGAAGGATGGCCATTAAGTTTTTGAATAAAGTTCCAGGCTCAGTCAACTCTCTAGATGAACGGACAATAACTTCTCTGCTTGAGATTGAGTGAGCCATCTCCACCTGAACAAGAGACCTAATACCCAATTATCGCCGCTGAAATACTACAACCACTTTCAAGAACCCATATGTTACGGAAACTCTGTGGCAAACTGAACCTCCTTGCAAAATATCTAAGTAGTTCCTCACTTGCTCTACCCCTTGCCAATAATCAGATTCAATGCAGCCTTACTAATTCCTGAGTTCCCCAATCTACCTGATGTTATCCACTGCCAAGGCAATCCTACTTGTAAAATTGAATGGCCCATATCTGATGCTACCCAACACCTAAACTGACCGAAGCACCCATTTCTCTTTATCAATGGATGAACACGACACAAAGAAATGGATGGCACGTCTTGCCGTATGCTTCTGGAGTTCCTACCTCATCTGAATGCACTAACAGAGTCTCCTCTCTTTGATCTCTCTCAAAACCAGTAGGTCCTGAACCTAACTCATTCGAATCGGCCAGCAGTTTGTAATCCAACGGCCAACGCAACCCACAAACCCCTATCACTTTCTTCTTGTCGCAACCTCCTCCCATCGACAAGCTGCTCTGTTGCTTTAAAATGTGCCCAACAGTCTGTCCCCATTTTTAAACACACAAATCTCCTAACGGACGTAGCTCAACAGTCACAGATACTATCCCTAGTCCTATTCAAACCAACCTCAACTACACAACATCCAAACCTGCTGCCCCCAACTGTAACTCTCCCAATTAATTTACAATACCAGTCGGCCTCTTATGCGAACCCAACCCCTCAATCAGACAACGGCACAAGCTTCCAATCACCTGATGCCACCTACGGCTGAAGCCTATTCTGCTTTAGTTTCATCAGGTTCTTTAAGCCGCAAGCACTGGTCCCTCTTCATCCCCAACACAAATCAATTCCCAATATATATATATATATATACATCTCCTCCAACATGGGTGCAGCCGAACCAGCAATCCCAACCCAACTGACTCTCAATCCGACGAACCAACGAACCAATTCAACACCCATGACAGCCATCGACAAAACCGCAACATCACACACACAATCCCGAACCACTGCCATACACCACAACCGTAACACAAATCACAGAATCCTAACCCCAAGTTTCCGTTGAATCAACCCACGACCACTGAATCATCACCACGTGAAGCAAAAAAAATCGAATTCAACTCACGATCCCATGACACGGCCAAAATCGACAACTCCTCTACAGATCCGTCCCAATCGTTGCTGCCTCGTGTTCCTCCAATCCGTAACACACAGCTTCAATCGCTCCAAGGGATCCAAAACCCACTGCTACTCCATCGCTACACCATACCGAGAGCCATCCCGCAAACCGTAACATCCACACACGTACATATATACATATACATACACATCCCCTGTCTGCGTCAAACCCAAACAGCACCAACACGCACATATCTACACGCTTATTCATATATATATACACATATACCACCTATCGCAGCTTCGTCCATGCCAATACACCCGTGCCATCATCCCCAATCGACCATCGCGAAACCCGTCGCAAATCCGTCACGAGCTTGGACACGCGAGACGCGATGGCCGTCGACCAGATCTCCCCCCTCGCGACCACCGCCGTCCGCAGCCCCGTCCGTTTCTCTCTCACGACCGTCGCCCCTCTTCTTCTCTCTTCTTCCCTCTCTCTTTTTCCCCTTTCTCTTTTTCTCTCTTTTCTTTTCTTCTTCCCCTATTCTTCACGCGACCAGTTCACCGCCCCTCTTCTTTTCTTCTTTTCTCTTTTATTCATTTTCCACCACACACCCATATATATATATATATATATTATACCTTACTTTATATTTTTTTTTTCATGTATACTATTACACATATTTCTATTTTTTTATTTTATTTTATTTTTCATATATTAATTTTGAATGTAAATAAAGTTGGTATAAAACTAGCTCAATATCAGTATTATTTGTTTTGACGTCTCTGGGTGTCCGTTCGCGTCTTATGTCATTTTTGTTATTATTATTTTTTTTTCAAGGAAGCATGGGTGTATTGGGTGAGCCGGACTTCTTAATTGAGAAGCATTGTATGAAGGTCTTCTATGGAGACGTCATCGATACTGCTTGTGATAGAATTGATGAATGAATCATATCCATGAAGTGATGCACCAAGGATACAAAGAATTAGATCAGGTTCAAGAATGGGTTGGGCAGCAGTAGCTAGACTATCAACAATGGTTTTGATCTTTTGTAGGTAATCTGAGATGGATAGATTCCCTTTCTTCACAGTTTGTAATTCAAGGTTGAGTTTCATTACTTGAGCTCGTGATTTTGAAGCAAAGATACGACCAAGAGCTTGTCAAATCGAGGCAGAGGTAGAGATGCCTGCAACATGGGCAAGAGCAAGTTCGGTAAGAGAAAAGATAATCCATCATAAAAGAATGTTGTCTTATTTATGACATACAATATATTCTGGATTGATGGTATTCTCTGTTGAGAAAGAAATTTGGGTGGGCAAGAAAATGAACCATCAATGTACCCTTCCAACTTATAACCTTTGAAAAGAGGAAGGAATTGAGCACGCCATAGCAAACAGTTTTTGCGATCAAGTTTTAGAGAAACAAAGTGATTGATGTTGATTGGGATGAGTATGGTGTGTGAATTGGTGGTTACGGTAGAGAAAGAATAGTTGGGACATTAATAGTTGGGACATTTTTAGAATGATCTAGCTCCTCTGACACTTTTAACTTCATGATCAAAATAGAAGGTATCTAATGTCTTTTTAATTTTGAAAATAACATTTTTAGACAATATAAAAATAAAAACAAAAATAATAGTAAGAATAGTAATAATAAAATTAAACATATAATTTACCCTCTTATAATTAATAAACATGGGATATTAAAAATTTATTAATTATTTATTATTAAATTTTTTTATACTTTTATTAATCAATAAGTATTTCTTATATGTAATTAATTTTTGATAAAAAAAAAATAAGATTTTATATGCAATTTTTTAATGACATTTTAGTTTTTCTTAAAAAAATACACATAATACTCAACTTATGGCATAAAAAACTCTCAATGTCCATTTCAAATAAAGAAATTATGTTTTCTGATGTTATAATTCTTTTCATTTATATTATTTTTGACTTTAATTATGTAGAATTAACAAATATAATTATCAAGACATATCTTAAATATGATAGATATATATATATATATATGTATATATAAGTACATATATAGCTATTTTATCTCTCTAATAATTAATATTATATAGAGTTTTTCTTAAAAAAATATTAACTATTAAGTAATAGAATTATTAATTATCTATCATGAAACCAAATAGATTCATAAAAATGTATTAATTATTAATTTATTAAATGTTAATTATAAGAGTTCAACTATAAGTTGTCTTAAATATGAACTTAAGTAATAAGATAGTATGACTATTTTGATTTTGCCTTGAAGAGCTTTAACAAGAGATATATAAATAATGACATTTGTTTTGGAAAATTATATAATTCTTAATGTTTTTTTAGGGCTTCTTTGGCTGCCTTGTTAAATTCAATAATTTACAATTGTCTCCAAACTATCACACCTGATACACTTGGCCAGGACCCTGGGGTGGCGTTTAAAGGGATTTACATATCATTTTAAAATAAAAATTAATCATCTTGAATAGATAAAAAAAAATTAAGAATTAACGCCTAAAAAATTATATTTAAAGTAATAAATTAAATCATTTCAAAAAAGTTAATAAATAACGTGACAAAATATGCTAAATTTTTTAATTTTTGTGGACATATGATATAATTATAAATTAAAGGGTAAATTACACTGATCTCTTCTGAGATTTTTGACAATTACACTGACATTCTCTGAGGTTTCTAAAATTACACTTACTTCTCCTACTTTACTTGATAATATGCAGATATTCCCATCAGGTTAATTTTTTTTTTTGAAAATGACAAAATTGTTTCTTAATTTCATATTTTTTTTTCCCAATTTTTAAAATTTTAACCATTGTTTTTTCATTTTCTAAATAAATATTAATGAAAAAACTTAAATTTATTTATATATAAAATAAGAATAAGTTATTTATCTTAAATTTATTTTTATATAAAATAATAAAAACTTAGAAAAAAATTATCAAAATTGAAAAACTGAAAAAATGCAAAAATAAATAAATAAAAGGGATAGTTTTATCATCTAAAAAAAATGATTTACGGAGAGTATTGTTTACTATCAAATAAAATAAAAATGTCAATATAATTTCAGAAACTCATATCAGTATAATTGTAAAAATATTAATTATATAATTTAATGCAACTCTATTCTTCCGTGAGCCCAGTGCTTTACAGCGTCATGCCACCCGCATGTAATATTATATTAATTATATAATTTAAAATATTATTAATAATATAATATGATGTCATTTAAAATATAAATTTTAAAAATGTCGCATTATACAAATCAAGACAAGACAGTGAATGAAAGGATAAATTAGTGATGAATAAATAAGTCGCAAAGGGGATGACATGCAACATAACATTTTTAGTACATTTATTGGATTTGTTCACCAAATTAGTTTACTTCCTGACACGCGCTAACATAATTTTTTGTTTAAATTTAAATAAAAGAATAATATATATTAATTAATTTTAAAAATATCTTAACATATCTTTCAATAAACAAAAATAAGTAAACAAATCCGATATTCAAGTATTTTTCTTTTATTTTTTTTTAAAGTAACTAGTGGATGAGCATATTAAATCCGGTAAATTCTCTTCTTCATAATACAAGCTTAATTTCTTTTCTAGCAAAAATGAGAAATTGCTGATAGATAAGTTCCAATCATTGAAGGTGTAGCAACTATTACTCCAAATTGTTGTATTTCTGTCGTTTTGTGGTATATTTCAAAGCTAATAATTGCTGTTAAAACTAATAAATACAACTGTTACACTTTCTAAATTTTATGAATTTTAGTTCGACTTTTCCTACTAGTATTTCATGATTTTCTGTCGTAGTTGTGGATCTTTTTTATAACCGTGAGTTACTATCATTTTATATATATGTGTGTGTGTGGTTATTTGGTTTTAACCAGATATGAGAGAAAATTACACAAAGAATTTATACAGACCTTTCTTGTTCTTGATTCATCCATCTTGTTCTCTTATTTTCGACTATCCCAAAAAAACTACTGCTAAATGAAAGTTGTTCTTCGTACCTCCATTTTATGTGTGCACGTTAATAGAGATGTGACTCTTAAATTTTGAATGGTGGATTGCTGAGATCTCTTGCATCGAAATATCATCTCTAAGGGATGAAAAACTACTCTTAAGGATAGTGTACTATTACACGCCTTAGCCAAATGCGATAAGTCATAATCCCTCCTCCATACTTCATTCTTTGTGTTCATTATCTTTAGTAGTATTGGTAACCTATATTGCTTCAATTTTTCCAACACTCCAAAGTAGGAATGGTAATGGGGCGGGTTTAGGGGCAGGTGTCCCTTCCCCAACATCGACTCCGTTTATATTTTTCGCCCCCGACCTACCCCGCTCCGTTTAAAGGTTTACCCTGACTCCGTCGTGCCTCGTTTAGAGGTTTACCCTGACCCCGACCTCGACCTCGACCCTGACCCATTTATATTCCCCGACTTCATCATGCCTCGCCCCAAACCCCATTATATATATTTTTTAATTAAGTTAAAATTTTTATTTTGATAAGTAAATTAATTTGTTTTTTTGTCAAAATAACTAATACAAAAAAAACTATATGAGTGTGATATGAAAAACCTTAAAACTAATTTTATATAAAGTTATTTTTTGGTAAATATAGTATATATAAAAATAAATAAATAAAACTTCGAGATCGAGTTCTTTTCAAGCAGGGGAGACTAATGTAGAACAGATTGTAGAAGAATTGAATTCCTAGCACGGAATTGCATGCAACATCAAATTGGTCAAAATTGCGTGAAAACTCGGTAGGTGACTTGGAATCGATGTGCTGATCAATACTCCTCCCTTCGCCAGGATGTATGCCATTTTTCAGGCAAATTCCTTCGTTTTGGCCTTTAAAAGAGCGTTTTTGCTATTTTTGGTAATAATGTGCTGCTTAATTTCAAAGAGCTACAGTTGCCATTTGGAGTTGTCCTTTTACCAAATTGCCGCTTAAGTTTAGGGTTTTTGATTTATACTTTTAATTAGAATATTTCTATTTTTAAAATTTTTAGTATTTTTCCTTATTTTAATTATGTTTTTCCTAAAGTTATAGTTCTGGTCGAATTAGGAGTTATAGTGCTAAATGAATTAGGTTTTGCAGCCTATATAAATGCTATTTTTTTTCATTGTAAGGTTAACTTTCATTCAATAAAAAATTTTCTTTCTGAGATCTTATTCTCCGTATTCGTGGATTCGAGTGTATTACTTTTGTTTGTAGATTCGAACGATTCTTCAAAACATAGGCGGTGCCCTATTTCTTTATTAGCTTCGGTTATGTCACAGCTACTGAGATAGTTTCGAGTTTCACTAGTTATTCTCTTGTCGTGAAAACTGATGGGGATGATGAAGTGATTCAGGATGGTTTTGAATAAGGAGGAGGAGGTGGTCTCAGTATTTTCAGGTTTATTGTCCATTGTTGCAAGCAGTACTGTCAAGAGGAGATACATCCACCAAAAGCTTTAAATTGGTGAACAGAAATACTCCCAAGTGAATGATTGCCGTCGAATAATTGATGGGGTCACATGGGCCATGGCTACTTGTGTAATAGCACCAAATAAGCAGGACTTTGGTGGGGATTCCAGACCAATTTTTTCTTTTTTTCATGTGACATTTGTGGTTCTGATTCTAAAATTTGGTATTAATATAAAAGTTATTATTTTAATAATGTATTATTTGACTTATTAAAAAATTTTAATATTATTTTTAATATCATATTTGGCATACTAACTAAGAGTAAATTTATGTCATATTGTGAAATATAACTAGCATATGTCAAACAGATGTGAGGTTCGCATAACTTTTTTAAGAAAATGTGAAATGGAAATGCGGTACATGCTATTTTTTCAAGTAAACATTAAAGAAAAGTAAGGTTTACGCTACTTTTTAAGTAAATGATAAATGGAAATAGAGTCCACACTACTTTTTTCATAAAAACTTAATTGGTCGGTTTAAGAATATATTTTAACATTAGAGTAAAATTGTCAAAATTTGACATTTTTATATTAAAATAATATCAAATAGCATTGGAGTAAAATTGTCAAAATCTGATTTTTTTATTAAAATAATATCAAAATATAAATTTAAGATGAATAAAAACACAAGTTGTATTAGAGATGCTCTTACTTGTCAATTTGTGTGGGCTGTGGCTCTCACGCAAGGCACATGAGTGAACAGAAGAAGGCATCTTGTGAAGACTTTAAAATGGTCAATCAGATAAATTATTAGTGAAATAGTGATATGAAACAGAGAAGTTATAAATTAGTTTGGAATGCAACACATAATATTAAAGAATACAAAAATTGATGGAAGGAAGATAAGATTAAGACACTTACTGAATGGACTCCATTAGTCGAGTTGATGCTTCATGGGATCAGATGCTTGTCCCCTTCCTCTTCCTGGTGGGCGGCCAGTTTAGAGGGTTTTGAGCGTTCTTTCTCAGACTGGAGATTGGGAGCCATGATCCTTCAAAAAATTTGTTTGCAAAGAACTTTAATAAGAAACGATTGTCGTTCCCACAGATGGCGACAAACTGATGCTGCACTTTTTGATCAGTGGATGCTCCGCTCCTCTTTGCCTGTCGAACACTCAAAAAGAGAGATCAGAGGGCCACTAGATTGGCTCCGGCGATAGCCGCTCCGATGATAAAGTCAATAAACTGAATTGAAAGTAATTGAATGAGTATGAAAAATAAAAGTGCATCTTAAGGCCTTATTTATAGGCTGTAGATCTCTTAAGTTGATTAGGATTTGGAGTCGTGAAAGTAAGGATTTGATCATCGAAGAATGACAGTTACTATGTTGAACACTGCACTTCATGAGTAGCAGTTTCCTTGTTGAATATTATTTTCTTATCCTTAGCTCGGTAGGATGCTTAAGGTGGCACTGAGATTGGAACTCTCTTGTGCGTGACTTCTGAGCTGAAGGTGAGTCTGAGGGTCGCATGGACTTCCGATTTGGGGCTCTGGAGGCTAAATGTTTAAACCTGCTCTGGATGACTGAACTTTAGCTGTTTTATAGCTACACATGTCATACAGAGACTGGTCTGTCATTTTATGGTATATCATTATTGTTCACATGTGATTCTTGTGCCAATTCATAATCAATGTTATCACATTCTTTATTAGTAGATATACCCTGTCTCATATTTTAGGCAATCTACTAAGGCAATCTCATACTTGTAATATGAAAATGTTTGATGGAGACTTCTCTCTGTCTATTTTGTTGCTTTCCTCTTTTTTGTTTGACACTAAGTTATATATATGATAATTGTCTATTACTAAGATAGGCAATGAGATAGATTGATAAAATTTATTACCAAAGATTAGAAAATTTAAATATATATTATCAATATATATGAATTGTTATTATGCTAAATTAGTCCAATATACACTAAGTTATAAGATAATAATAAATTAACATAATATTATTAATTGCGAATAATATTCTTATAAATTAATTAATTTAGCTTATTATCAAATATTAATTTAGGAGCATATTATTTTAAAAATATGGCTTTAATATTATGTACATAATTTGGATAAAATATTATACTTCCACACTTCTAGTCACATGTGATTCTTGTGCTGATTAGACATCACTCACATAAAATATATTATATCTATTATAATCTAAATTATGAAATTTAGCATAATGTTATGATTTGTCATTTAAAACAATATTAATTATAGTCATTATATCAATTAAGTCAATATAAATGACTAAGTTCCATATATGAGTCTTGAAAATAGTTATTATAATTATGGTCAATTGTGATATCCGTCAATAGACAAATTTAATAGTGTCAAGTTCAAATATAAACATGATTGTAGACATGATAATATTATATATAATATTTGTTGTGCCACTTTGAGTCTCACATCGGTTAGGAGTCGGGCACTAGCGTCGCTTATAAGTCCCAGTCGTCCTCTTTCTTACATCAGGCCTTTTCTTGGGCAAAAGCCCAGGAAGAACAAATCCGTGCAGGGCAAGCCATAAGACCTACGAGTAGGCCTAAAAACCAAAGCGGACAATATAGTGCACGAGGAGCCTACGGTGTGCCAGAGCAAAAAAGTGCAGCATCAGTTTGGCGCCGTCTGTGGGAACGAGGCCAGTTACGTACTGCTCTTCCCATGCTCCACCAGTCCCGACTGAAGGTAGTAGCTGTTGTGCTACTTTGAGTCTCACATCGGTTAGGAGTCGAGCACTGACGTCGCTTATAAGCCCCAGTCATCCTCTCCCTTGCATCAGGCCTTTTCCTGGGCAAAAGCCCAGGAAGAACAAATCTGTGCGGGGCAAGCCATAAGATCTACGAGCAGGCCCAATAACCAAAGCGGACAATATGGTGCATGAGGAGCCTATGGTGAGCCAGAACGAAAAAGTGCATCATCAATATTAACATAACAAATATTAACATATTGTGAAAAATAATTATAACATCATTTTGGTTTTCTAGTAGCTGTGTCCAAACGGATATGAAAATGTTTGGCTTTAATAACTAATATTATCTTAGTCGTTAATTTCTTTTTATTAAGAAATTATTACTAATTACCAATCTTTATATTCATCTACTAAGATAACAATTTATAAGCATGTTTGATCTAATTAATTAATATAATGAGTCAAGGAGTTTTTTAATCACATTGGACTTTATCTCTGATTTGATTCATGATTCAATATAATATCAATTGATGTCTTAAAAATATTAAAGAATAATATTTTTTATATTAAAAATATTGTGATAATGACTAAGATTAATTATAAGATCTTATATTTTGTGATAATGACAATTATGATTACTAATTTCATTATAAAATGTAATAACTCTACAAAATATTCTGATACTATAACAATCTACTAAGGCACGTGTGTAAATAATATCAGGTAATTATCTTAAATGAAATACTAATCACATTCTTTATGACATTATTTATCTCATATTGTTAAAAAATCTTATGTGGTCCTTATAATTAATATCGAATAGCCAAATTACTCCTTATAAGCATATAAATGACTGATATTATATTACATGGGGAGTATCACATCCCCCCTTCCCCTTAGGACCACGTCTCCTTGTAGGGAATCTAGATCTTTTTCAGCTGCCCATTGAGCGGATATGCTAAAAATAAGTTTATCAAATCATAATTTATAAGAATATTATTCGCAATTAATCATATTAATTTCAAAATTACTTTTATCACAGTATTCTAATAAAGTAATTAGAGCACCATTTGTCTAATTGCTTTATGCAATTTGTTCATGAAATAACAATCTACTAAGGCACATGTGTTATACAATATTATTTATAATATTTCATTGGCTGTTACAAATAAAATAATATATCATATTTATGTATGTTGAAATAAAGTGCCTAATATTAAAATATCTTACACATGAAGACCCTTAGATATTGCACTATAGTAATAAATTAATGACAAATCATAAAATATTGTCATACACATGGTAAGATAATAATGTAACTTATTAATCATATTTTTATCATATGATTAAATATTATTAATGTTACAATTTAATATTATCATTCAATAAATAATTTATTTTAACATGATATTAATAACAGTTCAGTGTAATGTCTAATAAATAAAATTCTTACACTGAACAAATTAAATATCAAGAATTTTTCACCAAGTATGAACATAAGTAGACATAATATTGTGACACTATTATGCATAAATACATTGGCTATTAATATTAGGTTATACAATTTATTTTAATGACCAGAACACTATTATGAATAATGACCAGATCATCAACATACACAAGTAGATAACAGGTAATGGAAGCATGTGAGTAAACAAACAAAGATGAATCAACATGAGAATTTGTGAACCCGAGAGCAACAATGACAGATTTAAGAGTAGAGCTCTTGGAGCTTGTTTAAGCCCATATATCGCCTTTTGCAATCTACAAACATGGTTAGGTTTAGATAGATCCTTGAAGCCTGGAGGCTACTTCATATAGACAATTTCATCCAATTGACCATGCAAAAAGGCATTGTTTACATCCATTTGCCTTAAATCCCAACCATTTATCACTGCAATTGTTAACATTGTTCTGATTGTTGTAGGTTTGACAATAGGACTATAAGTTTCCTAATAATCAAGACCTGGGCGTTAATTATAGCCCTTGGCCACAAGTCTGGCTTTGAATCTGTCAATTGAGCCATTAGCTTTCCTCTTTACTCTAAAAACCCACTTAAAGCCCACTGGATGGCAATTTTTTAGTGGTGGTACCAACTCCCGTGTACCATTGCGCATAAGAGTCGTGAGCTCAGTAGACATAGCCTCACACCACTGTGGGTGAGACATAGCTTGACTGACACATTTTGGTTCAATTGAGGATGGCAGGGGGTGTTTGGTGATAGTATGAATTTGTTTGGGCTTATATATGTTGTTCATTGACCGAGTGGCCATTGAATGGGTTCAGTTTGGCAGAGTTGGTTGGACAACTTGTAGGGGTTCAGTGGATTGAGTGGATTCATGTGAAGGAATCAATGAATTCATGGGAGGAATAGATAAAGGAGGAGGTGATGATGATATATGCGAGATTGATGGATTGGCATCTAGGGTTTCATGTAAGTGAGATAAATCATAAGGAGAATGAGGAGTGATATTACTTGAAGGTGCAGCAATAGCAGCGGCAACAGTTTTCGATCTCTCTAGTAGTGACGATGTTTGATGTGGGTCGCACAATGGAGGCACGGGAACTGGGTTAGGGATTTGATATGGGACGATGTTTGATGTCTGACGAGAACACAGGATTGTATGAGACAAAGGGAGGAAAGAAGACACGCATGGGCTTGGGTTATTGTGAGGCACAGATGTCACGCCCCGAATTTCCCACGAACCCGGGGCGCGAGTAACGAGACAGAAAGTAAAATAAATAAAAGGACAAAAGTAATTAAATTCAATAAACATGCGTCCATCATCATCCATACACAAAATAACATAAGATACATCGTTCAGGAGTCATTCGGGCTTAAGCCCTTACATTTCAACACACAAGTCTCATGGACAAAATATAACAAGTGTTTTCCCTTATCAAAGCATCACTGGGTCTCAAGCAGCTGGGGGGTCCTCATCTGAAAAATGTTGCCCACGAATGGGTCAGCACAACTGCTGGTATGATGAAATGCTAATGCCAGAAATAAAGCTAAGGCGTGGCATGTGCAAAGTGTACATTTATTTCTAAATGACATTTAAGCATCGCAGTAGTATATATGAATAGTATGCGTGACACACCCATGCACAACTCTATGCCCCACCCATGTCTCGTTTACGGGTACTCCCCGATGGCTACGGAGTACCAATGCAATGGCCAAATTTTGGGTTTTTCACCACAGGATCTACACCCTCATAATGCAAAGCACCACGTGCTTACCCACACCATGTTCTCAAAGGATTCATCATATGCCAATATGCCAATGCAATCTCAATGATACATGGTTTCCACAATATAGCATGCTCGAGACAATAATATATAAATCACCTAACTGATTCCACATGCAATCATATCTCGTAAAATCAACATATACACATGTCGTGAGTTACATTCATCATTCACTAAATATTCATAAGGTACAAGTAACATGTAAGCATGTGAACAACCAATTCCAAATAAACGGTAAACACATTACAGATAAACACATACGACATTCAGTCATTCACAAATATTCCTAACTTAACTTCATTTCTAACACTAGCAAAACACCATACCTGATGGGTTGGTATCAACCCTAGAAGATCGTGAACTATATGTAACTGAACGGGCGGACGAAAATGTAGGAGATCAGATCGCCTCCTCTTGTCCTGTCAGTGTCCCTAAAAGTAGAAATCACAACTCAGTCCATTGTTGTTTGAATTTATGCTATTCATCAAATTTTATGTCTTTAAATTCATGGGTTTCTATTCTGCTAAATTGAACTCTACCATTGGTTTTAGAACGTTTAAGAAAGTAAGTCTAGGTTCTCGTAGAACTCAATTCGGACACCTGGGTTGAAAAGGGCAAAACAGTCATTTTGCACTTCACACGTGTCCTTACATTTTGTGACCTCTTTTCACAAATCGGACTCCACGGTTGAGTCCGGAATGTTCGAGATAATAAAATTCCACTATTTGTTTACCTAATTCGGAGTTCGTTTGACTGTGTTTCAATCTAGGGGCATTTTGATAATTTTAAAGGTTACTACGGGTCTTTTATTTTTCGGGACCCCGTCTCGTAAAACGGACCTCACCATTGGTCTCGGAATAGTCGAGATAGTCAAAATACACCTATGACTTGTCCCATTTGGACTCCGGGATATTTTTGAATATTTAATTAATTAAATTAATTTAATTAAATAATTAATTAATTAATTTAATTAATATTTTATTAATAATTTAATCAGGTGGGTCAAAGTGTAATTTCTAACAGTTGGGGGGGTCAATTCGTAATTTCTGAAAGTTCAGGTTAAGGTTCAAATTTAAAAGGTTCAAATCCAAAGGTTTAATTTCTAAAGGGTTCAAATCCAAAGGTTTAATTTCTAAAAGGTTCAAATTCATTTAATTTAAAACAATGGCTGACACGTGGCAGGGGCAACCCGTACCCGCCCGAACCAGACCCGGATCCGACCCGAGACCCAACCCGACACCCCACCTTCTTCCCCGATTCTCCGGCGAAGCAGCGGTAGGGTTCCGGCGCCTTCTCCGGCGCCGGCGACCGGCCTCCGATGAGTTTTCCCCCTTTTTTAAATGCCATTCTCTAGGGTTTTTCGTGTAGGCTCCATATCCAACCTCCACTTCCCCTCAAACCGTCCCCATCTCCACGAAATAGAGCTCAAAGGCTCATGGCCGAATCTCCGGCCAACTGAAAAATTCCCATTTCTTGCATATTTTTCTACTGTTTTTCATTCTTTCTTTCCCCATTCTCTTTCTGCACTTCATAGGTTCATTTTAGGATCATTTAAAGGAAGCTTCACACATAAAATGATGGAGGTCACCCTCCATGGCCGAAACCTGCAACTAGGGTTTTCTCCCTAGTTTCTCACCTATTTCTCCTCATTCTTTTTGCATTTGAAAGCTAAAAGCATGCTTTATAAAACCCTATAATCTAAATCAAACGAATCATGCTTTTGAAATTCAAAACTGAAACACCCACTTACCTAAAAGTTCGGATTTCTCCCCCTTTTGGTTTGCTTCCCTTCTCCTTCTGTTCCTCTTGGTCCGAGCTCTCCTTCAGAGCTCTGTTTCTCTCTTCTTTCTCTTTCTTTCCTTCTCTTCTTTTCCACCCGAGACCACTCTCTTTATTTTCCCTCTATATCTCTCTCTCTCTCTCTCTCTCTCTCTCTAAATCCGACCCACTCTCTGGCAACCCCACTGCCACACACAACTCTACTCACACACTCCATCCCCCACTCCTCATTGAGTGTAACACACTCAATCTACACACACCCACACACACAACCGTACACACACACACCCACATGCCCAAAATCTGATATATATATATATATATACATACACATAATTTAACAATTTAAATACACACTTATACATACATACATAGATACATACACATCACGTGCATACATGCATATTCATACATTTACACAACTCATTATATTAATAATAATAATTAATAAATAAAAAAAAATTTCATTCCAAAAAAAAAATATATTAATAAAATAAAAACAATTACTTAAATTAAAGAACAGGAAAATTAATTTATTCTAAAAAAAAAATTTTCCGGGTCTTTACATCCTTCCCTCCTTACAAAAATTTCGTCCCGAAATTTAAAATAACATAGAACCAAAAGAAAATACATTACTGATCAAACAACTCAGGGTACCTAACTCGAACCTCGGCCTCACGCTCCCACGTAGCCTCCTCAACCCCATGGTGGTTCCAACGAACCTTGACCAAAGGGATGGTCCTGCCTCGCAAAACCTGGTCCCTCGAGTCCAATATCTCTACGGGTCTCTGGTCATAGGAAGCGTCCCCCTCTAACTGAAGATCTACCCAGTCAAGTACATGTGAGGGGTCGGGATGGTACTTCCTCAGCATAGATACGTGGAAGACGTCATGAACCCCTGATAGCTGTGGTGGTAAGGCTAGCTTATAAGCCACCTCACCAACTCTCCCAAGTATCTCAAAAGGACCTATGAATCGTGGCGATAGCTTCCCACCGCGCCCAAATCTTCTCAAACCTCGTCTAGGAGATACCTTGAGGAACACATGGTCCCCCACCTCAAATACCAAGAGTCGTCGCCTCCTAACTGCGTAACTCCTCTGGCGACCCTGGCTGGCAACAAGCGCTGCCTGATCACTTGTATCTTGTCTGTGGTCTCACGGACTATATCAGATCCTAAAACATTTGTCTCCTTTACTCCTGTCCAATACACCGGTGAACTACTAGCTACGGTTGCAGGCAACTCTACTAAAGCAAGGTGATCCTCTCAGCTACCCCTGAAGTCCATAACGCAGTCTCTAAGTATGTCCTCTAGGATCTGAATGGTACACCCTGACTGACCATCAGTCCGGGGACGACAGGTAGCACTAAACTTAGCTAAGTCCCTAAGGCTGTCTGAAGGCTCTGCCAAAACCGGGCAGTGAAACGTGGGTTCCTATCTCATGAATCAAAGAAAACATCTCCCTCAGAAGCATACACCGCCCCTCTTTCCCTGTAGCAGCCTATGCTCGTCTAAAGTGTAAATAACCGATCTATCTCCAGCGTAATACCACTACTAGACGCATCAATTAAGCTGAAAAATCTTAATAAGGTACGCGGTCAGCCATCTCCATTGAGTAATCTCTACAGATTCTTGTAAGCATCACTCTATCCCTAACATCATGTCAACATAGTAAATATGAATGAATGAGATGCACTATGATCTATCAATATGCTAGTCCATAAACTAAACATAAAAGATGTACCTCGTACTACGGACGGTCCAGCAGCAGAAGCCTCTGGGGTGGCAACCGCATACACTCTGCCCTGTACGGTCTGACCCTGTCTGCCTCCCCCTCTCGGGGCGGGGGCTCTAACACTCAATGCTGAGGGTGCTGGCTGATAAATAGGTGTTGGGGGTCTATAGTCCGACTGTGGCTGGGGCAAAGGCACCTGGGTGTGCTGGTAATAGTGGGGGCTCGGTGTGCTCTGTGAGGTCTGCCCCTGAGGGCAGTGGGCCTTGATATGGCCCGGCTGCTGACATGTATAGCACACTGGTGTGGCCCTCCAGACCTGACTCTGAGACTGGGATGGAAGTGGTAGCTGGCTCGGTCCTGCCCCTGATCCCTGACTAGGATCTCTCTGTGGGCAATCAGCCATCCTGTGGCCAGGCTGTCCACACTGGTAGCATGTGAGGGTCAGCTGTGGTGCCCCTCCTCGAGGAGTAGTAGACATAGTGGGCTGGGGAGCTAAAAGCTGCATAGGTCTCTGGGATGTAGATGGAGAAGAGGTACTGCCCCGGAACCTCTTCGGTGGTCTCCCACCTGAATGAGCTGGGACGGTCACAGTAGGCTGAGCTGGTGTAAATGCTAGTGCTGTGGCTGGCCTGGTCTGAGTCCGGGACTCCCTAATCCCTCTAAGAGCTGTCAATTCCCTCTCTACTCTCGTGGCCCTGATCACAGCCTCCTCGTAAGTGTCAATGATGTGACCCGCCAGTCTATCCCTAATAGAGGTCTTCAGCCCCTCTAGAAAATGATAAACTCTCAGCTCCTCTACCCCAACAATGTGCGGGGCAAACCTGCCCAATGCGGTAAACTGGGACTCATACTGCGTCACGGTCATGTCCCTCTGTAGTAAGGTCTCAAACTCTCTCCTGAACCCGACCCTAGCAGTCGCTGGAAAGTAGTGGTCATTGAACATGGCCACAAATGCATCCCACCCCTCTCCGAACCTGCTAATCCTGCCGGCAGATACCTTCCACCACTGGCTCGCTAGCCCTGTAAACTGGAAGGTGGCACATCGTATCCTCAGGTGTGGCTCATCAATCCCTAGTGAGTCCAGGATCCTCACAATCTGATCCAGCCACTCCTCGGCCACCAAGGGATCAGGCTGTCCTGCAAATGACGGTGGCCTCATACGCTGAAACGCCTTCATGACGAAGGTATCTCTGGTCTCCCCACCGGCCGCTCTGGCCGCGGCACCGGCAGCCCTGGCCTCGGCCTCAGCCGCCCTGGCCTCAGCATCAGTGGTCCGGGCATCCTGCATAGCACGGAAACACTCCTGTATAATGGTCGCCAAATCTCTGGCGCCAATAGTCTGCCCCACCTCCTCCACAGGGGCTGGAGCAATACCCTCCCCAGCTGCACTATGCTCGGGAACGTCAGCTGGGGCAACTACCTCCTCAACCACGTCAGGAATAGGGGCAGCAGCTCTGGGTCTGCCACGACGAGGCTGGGCGGCACCTAGAGGCGCACCCCTACCCCTACCCCCTCTGGGTGGTCTGCCTCTCGTAGGAGCTCGTCTAGGAGGCATATCTACAAGTCCAAAAGAAAAATTCGATATCACTTTTTCACGTAATCATAATAAGGCATGCATTAAGACACATAATCACGTAGCACATAGGATCCTATCACATGTTGCTAACAGTTCACACTAAGTCTCATTCTCTTCTCTAGGGTCTCATGGTGTTAAACAACACCCCACAGTCTCAAGGTATTCGAACCTATGCTCTGATACCACGTTGTCACGCCCCGAATTTCCCACGAACCCGGGGCGCGAGTAACGAGACAGAAAGTAAAATAAATAAAAGGACAAAAGTAATTAAATTCAATAAACATGCGTCCATCATCATCCATACACAAAATAACATAAGATACATCGTTCAGGAGTCATTCGGGCTTAAGCCCTTACATTTCAACACACAAGTCTCATGGACAAAATATAACAAGTGTTTTCCCTTATCAAAGCATCACTGGGTCTCAAGCAGCTGGGGGGTCCTCATCTGAAAAATGTTGCCCACGAATGGGTCAGCACAACTGCTGGTATGATGAAATGCTAATGCCAGAAATAAAGCTAAGGCGTGGCATGTGCAAAGTGTACATTTATTTCTAAATGACATTTAAGCATCGCAGTAGTATATATGAATAGTATGCGTGACACACCCATGCACAACTCTATGCCCCACCCATGTCTCGTTTACGGGTACTCCCCGATGGCTACGGAGTACCAATGCAATGGCCAAATTTTGGGTTTTTCACCACAGGATCTACACCCTCATAATGCAAAGCACCACGTGCTTACCCACACCATGTTCTCAAAGGATTCATCATATGCCAATATGCCAATGCAATCTCAATGATACATGGTTTCCACAATATAGCATGCTCGAGACAATAATATATAAATCACCTAACTGATTCCACATGCAATCATATCTCGTAAAATCAACATATACACATGTCGTGAGTTACATTCATCATTCACTAAATATTCATAAGGTACAAGTAACATGTAAGCATGTGAACAACCAATTCCAAATAAACGGTAAACACATTACAGATAAACACATACGACATTCAGTCATTCACAAATATTCCTAACTTAACTTCATTTCTAACACTAGCAAAACACCATACCTGATGGGTTGGTATCAACCCTAGAAGATCGTGAACTATATGTAACTGAACGGGCGGACGAAAATGTAGGAGATCAGATCGCCTCCTCCTGTCCTGTCAGTGTCCCTAAAAGTAGAAATCACAACTCAGTCCATTGTTGTTTGAATTTATGCTATTCATCAAATTTTATGTCTTTAAATTCATGGGTTTCTATTCTGCTAAATTGAACTCTACCATTGGTTTTAGAACGTTTAAGAAAGTAAGTCTAGGTTCTCGTAGAACTCAATTCGGACACCTGGGTTGAAAAGGGCAAAACAGTCATTTTGCACTTCACACGTGTCCTTACATTTTGTGACCTCTTTTCACAAATCGGACTCCACGGTTGAGTCCGGAATGTTCGAGATAATAAAATTCCACTATTTGTTTACCTAATTCGGAGTTCGTTTGACTGTGTTTCAATCTAGGGGCATTTTGATAATTTTAAAGGTTACTACGGGTCTTTTATTTTTCGGGACCCCGTCTCGTAAAACGGACCTCACCATTGGTCTCGGAATAGTCGAGATAGTCAAAATACACCTATGACTTGTCCCATTTGGACTCCGGGATATTTTTGAATATTTAATTAATTAAATTAATTTAATTAAATAATTAATTAATTAATTTAATTAATATTTTATTAATAATTTAATCAGGTGGGTCAAAGTGTAATTTCTAACAGTTGGGGGGGTCAATTCGTAATTTCTGAAAGTTCAGGTTAAGGTTCAAATTTAAAAGGTTCAAATCCAAAGGTTTAATTTCTAAAGGGTTCAAATCCAAAGGTTTAATTTCTAAAAGGTTCAAATTCATTTAATTTAAAACAATGGCTGACACGTGGCAGGGGCAACCCGTACCCGCCCGAACCAGACCCGAATCCGACCCGAGACCCGACCCGACACCCCACCTTCTTCCCCGATTCTCCGGCGAAGCAGCGGTAGGGTTCCGGCGCCTTCTCCGGCGCCGGCGACCGGCCTCCGATGAGTTTTCCCCCTTTTTTTAAATGCCATTCTCTAGGGTTTTTCGTGTAGGCTCCATATCCAACCTCCACTTCCCCTCAAACCGTCCCCATCTCCACGAAATAGAGCTCAAAGGCTCATGGCCGAATCTCCGGCCAACTGAAAAATTCCCATTTCTTGCATATTTTTCTACTGTTTTTCATTCTTTCTTTCCCCATTCTCTTTCTGCACTTCATAGGTTCATTTTAGGATCATTTAAAGGAAGCTTCACACATAAAATGATGGAGGTCACCCTCCATGGCCGAAACCTGCAACTAGGGTTTTCTCCCTAGTTTCTCACCTATTTCTCCTCATTCTTTTTGCATTTGAAAGCTAAAAGCATGCTTTATAAAACCCTATAATCTAAATCAAACGAATCATGCTTTTGAAATTCAAAACTGAAACACCCACTTACCTAAAAGTTCGGATTTCTCCCCCTTTTGGTTTGCTTCCCTTCTCCTTCTGTTCCTCTTGGTCCGAGCTCTCCTTCAGAGCTCTGTTTCTCTCTTCTTTCTCTTTCTTTCCTTCTCTTCTTTTCCACCCGAGACCACTCTCTTTATTTTCCCTCTATATCTCTCTCTCTCTCTCTCTCTCTCTCTCTCTCTCTAAATCCGACCCACTCTCTGGCAACCCCACTGCCACACACAACTCTACTCACACACTCCATCCCCCACTCCTCATTGAGTGTAACACACTCAATCTACACACACCCACACACACAACCGTACACACACACACCCACATGCCCAAAATCTGATATATATATATATATATATATACATACACATAATTTAACAATTTAAATACACACTTATACATACATACATAGATACATACACATCACGTGCATACATGCATATTCATACATTTACACAACTCATTATATTAATAATAATAATTAATAAATAAAAAAAAATTTCATTCCAAAAAAAAAATATATTAATAAAATAAAAACAATTACTTAAATTAAAGAACAGGAAAATTAATTTATTCTAAAAAAAAAATTTTCCGGGTCTTTACATACAGATGGGCTGATTGTGGTTTTTGGGCCTTCGGATGTGGACTGATGTAATGGGCTCCGCATTTCATCAAAGGTGACGTGTCTTGAGATGTAAATTCTTTTGGTCAAAGGTTCCATGCATTTGTAAGCATTTTGGTTTTGAGAATAACTAAGGAAAATGCATAGGGATTTTGGCTCCATTTTATTGGTATTGTACGGCTTGAGAAGAGGGTAGCAAAGGCATCCAAATTTTTTTAATTTGTGATAATTTGGCTCTTGACCAAAAAGTGCCTCAAACGGGGATTTATTTTGGAATAGTGGTGTGGATTGACGATTTATGAGATATGTGGCCGTTTCAAAAGCATGTGGCCAATATGATAAAGGCAATGAGGCATCATGAAGTAACGTGAGACCCATTTCCACGAGATGACAATGTCGACGTTCAGAGACACCGTTTTGTTGAGGTGTGTATGGAGTAGTGGTTTAATGACTTATCCCATGAAGAGAAAAAAAAATTTTAGACGGTTGAATTCTCCTCCATTGTCAGAATATAGACTTTTTATTTTTGACTTGAAGCACGTCTCAACAAGATTTTTAAATTGTGGAAAGATGCTTGAAACACTGGATTTGGTGGCCATCGGATAAAACCACATGTATTTTGTGTAATAGTCAACAAGAATTAGGTAATACCTAGAACCATCCAACCCAGTGTAATGAACGGGTCCCTAAACATCAATGTAGATGATTTCAAGAGGCACATGATTGTGAAAACTAGTGGAACCAAATGGCTGTTGATGTGCTTTATTAATAGAACAAGAAGTACGTGAAGATGGTAATTTTTTTGTGGTAAGCGGAAGAGAAAACAAATTAACAAGATTTTGAACAATCTTTAATGATGGATGGCCAAGGCGTTTGTGTCATCCATCGATTGAAGTTCGTTCATGCACATTAGCAACCATTTTAGATTAAGAAGCCACGGCGAGTTCGAAAACATGCAGACGCCACTTTCACATGCCCCTCTTAGTAATATCGCCCCCGTGGTCTGATCCTTCACAAGAAAATAAAATGGGTGAAATTCAATGAAAACATTATTTTGTTTGGTAAAATGACGAACAGAAATTAAATTCTTGTGGAGATTTGGAACACAAAGAATATCATTTAAATGAAAAACTTTTTTGGGTGAGTGTAAAGTTAAGGAACCAATATGTGAAACAGTTAAACCTATGTGGTCACCTAGAACCACTTCATTTGTCCTATCATATTCAGAATGAATAGATAGATTTGCTAAATCACTAGTGATATTGTGAGAAGCCGCAGAATCTATTAGCCATTTATTTTCTTGAGCATTTGAAGTGGTAGCACAATTTGCAGACATTTCACTAGGCTGGAGCTGAGGACACGACTTGGCTATGTGGCCCAATTGATCACAAAATTGACACTTGGGCTGATAGCGTTTCTGGGCTGAGTTGTTGTGGCCTGCGTTTTTATTTTGGCGTCGCTGGTAACTTTGTTGGCTATTACCCGTGCGAGTTGGGCCTTGATTTTTTGATGGCCCAGTTGATTTGTTAGGTCCCCTTCCCGAATCGCTTCCATGCCAATTAGGGTTCCTGGTAGTGTAATTTATAGTTGCGATGAGTTACTTAGCGGCATTGTCCATACGCCGTAGGTAACTCTTATGTCCAACAAGGAGATCATGGAGTTCTTCGAAGGCAAGGGATTTCTCTCTTGCTCGAATAGGAGCAACAATCACCCTGAAATCTGGACCCAATCTGTTAAGGATGTATAGGGTTAGATCATCATCTGAAATTGGATGATCTATGAGAGCAATTTCGTCGGCTAATGCTTTGACGGCGTGAAGATAATCTGGAATCGTGTGATTCCCACGCTCTTGTACGCGATCGACTAGTATACATATTTATGAGTTTCTTCCATGCTTCTTGTGATGTCTTGGCTGTAGCTATGAGAGGAGTGATTGTAGGGGAAGTAGACGCAAGGATAGCACTGAGGATGAGCTTATCCTGCCTAATCCAGTGATTTTTCTTAGATAAAGATGCAGGGGTGCCGTCTGAGGGAGGACACACAAACTCTCCATTTACATAGTCCATTAAATCATAGCCAATTAGGAGTGCTTTGAATTGAGCACGTCATTGAGGGAAGGTGGAGGGTGTGAGTTTCTCATTGATTTGTGCAGTGATATTGAAGACAACAAGAGGGTTTTCAGTAGAGGAAATGGGTTGATTGGTTGGTTTGGATGCAGAAGCCATTATAGGGATTAAAATCTCGTTTGAACGTAGGTGCTCTGATATCATATAAAAGATAAACAGTGCAATGTTTCAATGGAAAGTTTTTCAATACTTTGTATTGATTTCTTACAAAAATATATATACAGAGCAATTGTTCTATCTAAGGAAATATACAGTCATTAAGACTAAGATACAACTGTTACAAGACATGGCTGTTACAAATAATGAAATAATAAATGTATGCTAAATTTGGGTTGTACTAATTACAGAGAATATTTGCATGGATCTTGGCTAGGTGGCTTGTTCATCTTTTTATTCACTTTCCTTAATAAACGCTTCGCAACTAACATGCCTACACTTTGCATCGCCTTAATTTTTCTTATTTTAGAATCTCTATTGGGGTTATTTTTTTTACCTCTACTAGATGCAGATAATGGCAAGGAGCTGGCGCCTTGATGATATGGACTAGAATGACTCTTTCTTTTGGACCATTTTGTTTATTTTGGAATGTACTTAAACTCACAATTCTATTTTGAAATTTTATTATTTTTGAGAATGTAAAATGGGCCTATAGTCTTTATATGTTGATGCAAAGGCTCGAGAACCTCAAAAAGGCTAGTATTTTTTTTACTTAGAAATAGCAATTATACGATGAATACACTTTTAGAAATTATGCATGAAAATCTTGTTGAATTATGTATATGGAATGTGAATAAATACTTTTGTTATGAAAAACTCAAGTGAGAATATGCATATCACAGAGTTGTTTGAGATATACAGTAATCACTTATTTAGTTTGACTTTGATTTACAGGATCACTCCTGGGTCTTTGGCCCGGGGGCATGACAATGTGTTTAAAGTGAAAATTTTCATTTAAAAATTCTATTTTATAGACCATTTTTGAAAGCCTGACTAATTGTTATGGCGATGACATTAATATACTTAGCAACTTCCTTCTCCCTATCCCTATGGAGAGTTTAACTCTTCTCTTCGCTATAAGAATGGATAATAAGTAATATCACATTAATTGGCAAGACACCAACCAGGAAGAAAAGGGGCATGAAGAAATACGGATTAATTAGGCTCAATTTCTTTGTAGAATATAAGAGCAGATTAGATAAATATTCTCATTTAAGTCAATTATCTTATAATTGAGACGAAAATTTAGTTCTGGACAATTTAATTGTACACATTACTAGCAACTTCAAAAGCAGATTATATAATAGAAGGGGTTGTGGTATTATATATTATATAATACTGGTATGATGGTACTAATAGTTTCCTCCATTATTATATGAATTGATTAGTATAAGATTTCTCAAAATTATCAGATTAATATTTAAATTTATTTTTATACAAAATGAAAAAAAATTATTTATTTTAAATTTATTTTTATCTAAAATAAAAAAATATTAAAAAAATTAATCAAAATAATAAAATTATAATAATCGTCACACAATGCGATCATTACATGGAATAACTTTTTTGAATGAAGGCAAAAAAATTACAAAAGCTAAAAATTAGAATAACAGTAGTATAGAAAAACAATTGTATATAATTTTTTTTCCTTACAAATACATGGAGCCACTTCTCTATTTTCACTCTTTTTGTCATAATTTTTTTTTTTAAAAAAGAATTTTATTGAAATTACATCTAACATTTGTTGGAAAAAATGAATTTTGAGCATTTAAATTAGCCATCTTTGAGCTAAAATTAAAGTGGGTCCCATAAATTAATTTTGGTGGGTCCATATGGGAATGTGTTCTCCTCCATGAGGAGATGAAGATTATATATTGGGTTGCTCAAAACCATTAAGGAGTGAATGAGAAATTGCCTCCAAACATCACCACTTGAAAATGGTAACAAAAGCTTTAAGCTTGAGAAAAAGCTTGTGTCCCACATAGGATGAGAACAAGGCTTTTAAAGAGTATATATACACCTACCTTGGAGTGGGGTTTGGGCCCCAAGGGGCACCCCAGTTCTGTGGAAGGGGGAGGACCTAGCACATGTTTGGTTCACCACACATGTGAGCGCCGCCGCCACCCGCCCCGCATCGAACCGGGCTTGGGTTTGCTGTATATATATATTTTTAGAAAAAATTTATTTAAAATTTTTCAAACCCGAAATGCTGTCATTTTGCGACGTGCATATAGTTACTGTTGAGAGTCCAAAACGCTGTCGTTTTGGAATCGTTATTTGACTGAATGGGCGTCTTCCACAGACGCTACTATGTCTGTTCGTCATGAACAGACACAACCCAAGCTTCATGCCTGTACCAAACAGTCATGAGCAAGTCTATAAATAGGACACGATCACAAGCATTCTGCATTCATTCATTCAATTCATGCACAAGTTCTGGTTCGATAGACAACCATTGGTAGTGCTTGCCTTTGTGTTGGGAGATCATTTTATCTTGGGATACAAGTTGCCAAGAAATCTTTAGCACCACTGATAGGGCAATAAATTGTCTTAAAGAAATTGTGTCCAACACAAGACTTGATCTGGTTTTTTCGTATTCTGCAACTCTGTGTTCTACAAGTTCTTCTTCTGCAACAGTTTCTGCTTTTAATTACATTTATTTCTGTTTTATTGGTTTATATTGAGTTTCAGTTTCTGTTCTTCAATTTAAATTCTATTCTGACAGTAATACTGATATATATTACTAACAATCTTAAGACAATTTACTTTATATATATATATTAGTTTTGTTTTCTCAGTTTTGCCTACCTGTTTTGAAGTTCAGAACTGGAAGACCAGAAACTAGAAGACTAGAAACTACAGATCTAGAAGACCAGAAACTGGAAGACCAGAAACTACAGATCTGAAGTTCAGAACTGATCTGAACTGGAAGACCAGAAACTACAGATTTGAAATTCATAACTGATTTGAACTGAAAGACCAGAAACTACAGATCTGAAGTTCAGAACTGATCTGAACTGGAAGACCAAAAACTACAGATTTGAAATTCAAAACTGATCTGAACTAGAAGATCGGAAACTACAGATCTGAAGTTCAGAACTGATCTGAACTGGAAGACCAAAAACTACAGATCTAAAGTTCAGAACTGATCTAAACTGGAAGACTAGAAACTACAGATCTGAAGATCAGAACTGGAAGACCTAAAATACAGACCTTAAACTTCAGTTCTGAAATTCAGAACTGCAAACTACAAACCTGAAATACAGACCTTAAACTTTAGTTCTGAAATTCAGAACTTGAAATACAAAAATTCACAGACCTTCAAATTCAGTTCTGTAATCTAAAACTTGAAATTTAGAAAATACAGAACTTAAAATTCAGTTATGTTTTAATAGTTCTAGTATACTGGTTTGGTTTATGCAGAAATATATTTATAGAATTTTCCTACATTTACAAAATTTGATTCTGAAATTTATTTTTACTAAATTTGAATATCTTGAATGCAACAGTAATGGCTATTAATTCTACTTCTCCTCCTACCCCGACCGTTACAGTGGTGCCTCCTCCTACGCCTGTTATGGCACCTATGACTGTGAGTCATGGAGAGAGGCCAGAGAAGTTTAATGGGACAGATTTCAAGAGGTGGCAACAAAAGATGTTGTTCTACTTGACTACTTTGAACTTGGCCCGTTTCCTTCGAGAAGATGCTCTCGCATTGCAGGA
Source organism: Nyssa sinensis (assembly GCA_008638375.1). NCBI lineage: Eukaryota > Viridiplantae > Streptophyta > Magnoliopsida > Cornales > Nyssaceae > Nyssa > Nyssa sinensis. The sequence goes on along the minus strand of VIRR01000480.1, from coordinate 15,030 downwards.
AAATGAAACTGATAGGCAAGTGGTTGCCGTTGTAGAAGCATGGAAGCATGTTGACTTCTTGTGCTGTAACGACATCCTAAATGGCTTGGACAACACATTGTATAATGTGTATTGTGCCTTCAATACTACAAGAGAACTGTGGGAATCATTGGACAAAAAGTACAAGACTGAGGATGCAGGGCTCAAGAAGTTTGTAGTGGGAAAATTCCTAGACTACAAGATGCTTGATTCCAAGATTGTTATCAGCCACGTTCAAGATCTAGAAGTGATTTTGCATGATATACATGCAAAAGGGATGTCTCTTAGTGAATCCTTCCAAGTGGTTGCAATTATTGAAAAGTTGCCACCCCTATAGAAAGAATTCAAGAATTACCTAAAGCATAAGCGAAAGGAAATGAGACTTGAAGACTCGATAGTGAGGCTGAGAATTGAGGAAGACAACCGTGCATCTGAAAAGAAGGTAGGCAAGGCCATCATGGAATCTAAGGCCAATGTTGTGGAGCAAGGGTAGAGTTCTCGCAATAACAAGAAGAGAAAGGACAATGGGAATGGTCCCAACAAGGTTCTACTAAAAAGTTCCAAGGCAAATGCTATGTGTGCAACAAGCAAGGGCACCGTGCTAAAGATTGCTGTAGTCGCAAGGACCAAGGCAATCCAACCAAGAAACGCCCTCAAGCCAATGTGACTGAAATGGACAGCCTTTCAGATAATGTCTCAGACATGAACCTCTCAGTCATAGTCTCCGAGGTGAACTTCATTGGCAGTAATACCAAGGAATGGTGGGTGGACACAGGGGCTACTCGTCATGTTTGCTTAGACAAGAAAATGTTCTCATCATATCATAGTATAGATAATAGAGAACAACTCTTTATGGGCAACTCCTCTTCTTTTAAGGTTGAAGGCCAAGGGAAGGTGGTATTGAAAATGACATCGGGCAAGGAACTTACTCTCAATGATGTGCCACATGTGCCAGAGATTCGAAAGAATCTAGTGTCTGGATCATTGTTGAGTAAGAAGGGCTTCAAGTTGGTGTTTGTCTCAGACAAGTTCATCCTCACCAAAAATGGGATGTATGTAGGGAAGGGGTACATGAGCAATGGGCTCTTCAAAATGAATGTAATGACCATTGTACCTCCTACTAAAAATATTAATAATAAGAACACATCTTCTGCTTATATGCTTGAGTCTTCAAATGTGTGGCATGGTAGACTAGGACATGTTAATTATGATACATTGCGTAGATTAATTAATATGGAATGTTTACCTAAATTTGAAATAGATCCAAATCATAAATGTGAGATTTGTGTGGAATCTAAACTTACAAGAACTTCTTTTTAATCAATTGAAAGAAGTAGTGAACCTCTAGAATTAATACATTTAGATATTTGTGATCTGAAATTTATTCAAACTAGAGGTGGTAAGAAATATTTTTTTACATTTATTGATGATTGCACAAGATACTGTTATGTTTACTTATTGAGAAGTAAAGATGAGGGATTGGAAATGTTTATTTATTTCAAAAATGAGGTTGAGAATCAACTTGATAAGAAGATCAAGATATTAAGAAGTGATAGAGGTGGAGAATATGAAGCATCTTTTGGTGAATTTTGTTCTCAACATGGTATTATACACCAAACAACTGCACCCAATTCACCTCAACAAAATGGGGTTGCTGAACATAAGAACAAAACTTTAAAAGAAATGATGAATGCATTACTATTAAGTTTTGGACTACCTCAGAATTTGTGGGGGGAAGCAATCCTCTCCGCAAATTATATTCTCAACTGAATACCTCAAAAGAAAACCAATAAATCCCCTTACAAGTTATGAAAAGGTCGAAAACCTTCTTACAAATACTTAAAAGTGTGAGGGTGTTTGGCTAAAGTGGCGGTACTTATACCTAAAAAGGTTAAAATATGACCAAAAACAGTTGATTGTGTTTTCATTGGGTATGCTTATAATAGTAGTGCATATCGCTTTCTGATTCATAAATCAGAAATTCCCGATATGCATGTCAATACTATTATCGAGTCAAGAAATGCATCTTTCTTTGAAAATGTATTTCCTTACAAATCCACACAAGAGTCGAACTCAAGCAAAAGAACTCATGATGATGAACCTAGACGCAGCAAAAGAGTTAGAACATCAAAATCTTTTGGTCTAGATTTTCTAACATATTTGTTAGAAAATGAGCCTCAAAGCTTTAAAGAAGCAATATCGAGCCCTGAAGCTCTATATTGGAAAGAGGCTATTAACGATGAAGTAGAATCCATTTTGCAAATCATACGTAGGAACTAGTGGATCTTCCACTAGGTTCAAAACCTCTTGGATATAAATGGATATTCAAGAAGAAAATGAAAGCAAATGGATCTATTGATAAATATAAGGCCAGACTTGTTATCAAAGGTCACAAGCAAAAGGAAGGCTTGGACTATTTTGATACATATTCACCAATTATGAGAATATCATCCATTCGAATGTTAATAGCTATTGCAGCTATACACAATCTTGAGATACATCAAATGGATGTAAAGACAACTTTCTTAAATGGTGATTTAGATGAAGAAATATACATGGAACAACCCAAAGGGTTTATTGTTCCAGTCAAGAAAAGAAACTTTTTCGGCTTGTTAAATCACTTTATGGATTAAAGCAAGCACCAAAGCAGTGGCATGAGAAATTTGACAGTGTAATGATGTCAAATGGGTTCAAAATCAACGAGTGTGACAAATTTGTATATGTCAAAAACACCGAACATGGGTTTGTCATTATTTGTCTCTATGTTGATGATATACTCATTATGGGTAATAATAATGAAGTCATTAAAACTACCAAGAAAATGTTAAACAATAAGTTTGACATGAAGGACTTAGGTGTTGCCGATGTAATACTTGGGATAAAAATCTCTAAAACATCAGATGGACTAATATTATCTCAATCGCATTATATTGAGAAAATTCTCAAGAAATTTAAACAAGATGATAGCAGTCCAGCGAGAACACCTGTAGATGTAAATCTACATTTATCTAAGAATAATGGGAAAAGCATATCACAACTAGAATATGCACAAATAATTAGTAGCCTAATGTATGTCATGAATTGTACTCGTCCAAACATAGCTTACGCTGTGAACAAATTGAGTAGATACACATATAATCCAGGTCCGGACAATTGGAAGGCAATAGTTAGGGTTTTGAGGTATTTGAAATATACCCAAAACTATGGATTGCACTACTCAAAATATCCAGCAGTACTTGAAGGATACTGTGACGCAAATTGGATATCCGACACCAAAGACTCGAAGTCTACAAGTGGCTATCTGTTTACACTTGGTAGTGGAACGGTGTCTTGAAAATCTTCTAAGCAAACGTGCATTGCCAGATCCACAATGGAATCTGAGTTTATTGTACTTGATAAAGCTGGTGAAGAAGCTGAGTGGCTTCGTCACTTCCTAGAAGATATTCCAATGTGGCCAAAACCTGTTCCCGCTATCTGTATTCATTGCGATAGTCAATCAACGATTGGTAGGGCACAGAGTCATATATATAACGGTAAGTCTCGACATATTCGTCGAAGACATAATATCGTGAAACAACTTCTCTCTAATGGTATTATTACTATTAAATACATAAGGTCAAAAGATAATATCGCGGATCCGTTAACTAAAGGTTTGACCAGAGAGCAAGTAAGTAAATCATCGAGGGGAATGGGTTTAAAGCCTATACACTAAAGAATCGCCATAATGGCAACCCAACCTAGCTGACTGGAGATCCCAAGATCTAGGTTCAAAGGGACAACCGAATTGTATGTGACTCATTGAGATCACTATGGAGATCAAACTCCCACGCATTCCTATGATTAGAATAGTGATGTCTGCAGCGTTGCATAGGGTAAGTTAAGCTTTTAATGATTTTTATATCTTGTTAAAGACAAGTGGGGTATAGCAGAATACTCTTCATAAGAAGTCACCTATGTGAGTGTGAACTGGGTCGATTCTATGGGAATGATAAAGGCTAAATTCTCTAGGAGCACTCATGAAACCAGGAATTGTTCAGGGCCAAAATGAACACAATCGTGAGAACCAACTGTGTCAGGAAAGATTCTGTGTGAATGTTGTTGTCTTGGTTTACATAAACGATTGAACAGTTCAAGACATCATGTTCACTGATCAATCAGTAACCCCGATAGCATTTCACAAGGGAAGGTTCAAGGCCACAAGCTACCTTCCTCTATATAGGAAATTTTCAAATGAACTCTCTCTTAGTGTCTGCATGTCATTTGCATTACTTTCAGTCAATTTCATTCATGTGGGGGATTGTTGGAAAAAATGGATTTTGAGCATTTAAATTAGCCATCTTTGAGCTAAAATTAAAATGGGTCCCATAAATTAATTTTGGTGGGTCCATATGGGAATGTGTTCTCCTCCATGAGGAGATGAAGATTATATATTGGGTTGCTCAAAACCATTAAGGAGTGATTGAGAAATTGCCTCCAAACATCACCACTTGAAAATGGTAACAAAAGCTTTAAGCTTGAGAAAAAGCTTGTGTCCCACATAGGATGGGAACAAGGCTTTTAAATAGTATATATACACCTACCTTAGAGTGGGATTTGGTCCCCAAGGGGCACCCCAGTTTTGTGGAAGGGGGAGGACCTAGCACATGCTTGGTTCACCACACACGCGCGCACCGCCGCCGCAGCCCGCCCCGGACTAAACCGAACCGGGCCGGGCTTGGGCTCAGGTTCTGGGCCTAGGCTTGTTGTATATCTTTTTAGAGAAAATTTATTTAAAATTTTCCAAACCCGAAACGCTGTCGTTTTGCGACGTGCATATGGTTGCCATTGTGAGTCCAAAACGCTGTCGTTTTGGAATCGTTATTTAACTGAATAGGCGTCTTCCATAGATGCGATTGTGTCTATTCACCATGAACAGACACAACCTAAGCTTCATGCCTGTACCAAATAATCATGAGCAAGTCTATAAATAAGACACGATCACAAGCATTCTGCATTCATTCATTCAATTCATTTTGCATATCGTCTTCATTTTGAGAAAGAGTTCTGCACAAGTTCTGGTTCGACAAACAACCATTGGTAGTGCTTGCCTTTGTGTTGGGAGATCATTTTATCTTGGGGGACAAGTTGCCAAGAACTCTTTAGCACCACTGAGAGGGCAATAAATTGTCTTAAGGAAATTGTGTCCAACACAAGACTTGATCTGGTTTTCTGTATTCTGCAACAGGTTCTGCTTTTAATTATGTTTATTTCTGTTCTATTGGTTTATATTGAGTTTCAATTTCTGTTCTTCAATTTAAATTCTATTTTGACAGTAATACTGATATATATTACTAACAACATTATCATCAGTATTCATGTCTCCATCCATTATCTATAACATTATCTATAACAATTAAATATAATTCTAAACAAAAAAAATATATAGATTTTAAAAAAATATAGACTTCTAGACAAACTTTTTGTCGTTTAACCAATAATTCAGTAATTTATCATCAGTAATCATGTCTCCATCCATCGCCTTTATTGACCCATAGAATAGGTGACGTGTCTTCCATTCATTAGGTACTGTAAATTCATATTTTTAAATAAATAAATCATAGGCAAAGTCATGGTGATACGGTACTATCACATAAGCAACCACGTCAGCCCAGACATGATTCACGTTGGCCCAATTTAGATCTTTGTTGGATTATTTAAATGGTTTTATTTACAATTCGGACGATATTTTAGTAACATTTTATAAATTTGTCATCTTGGAAAAATCTCGTCTAAATAATGTACTCAGTGATATTTTTAAACGAGGTTAATAGTAGTTTCACAATTATTATTATTAGTGATGTTCAGACTAAAAACGCTGCTTTTAATATCATTTGGCTGATTTTGGAATGTAATTTTGATATTTTATTATTTTTGAGAATGTAAAAAGTGTTTATGGTCTTTATATGTTGATGCGAAGGCTCGAAAGCTTCAAGAAGTAGGGGTGTCAATTTTTAACACAGCACAACGATACGACTCGAACACGACACGAAATTAACGGGTTTGGATTTAGCATAAATGGGTTTGGGTCATAAACAGGTTGACATGTATAACACGATTAATAAACCAATCGTGTTTGGGTTTTACTAGTGTCAACCCGTTTAACACGACTTAACATGCTTAATTATAAAATATATTATGAGTTAAGATAATTTGTCTCACACCAAATATTTATCAAGGTTTTGAGATTTTTTTATTTATTTAAGACGTTTATACTTTGATTTAGCCTATATCCAAAGTTACTAAACTTGAAAATTATTTATACATATTAAAAAATAGGTAAATTTTTTATTTAAAAATAAAAAAATTAAAATAAACGGGTTAAGTGTGTCGACACGTGTAACCTGTTTAATAAATAAGTTGAGTTTGTGTTTTGAAACTTGACACGATTAGTTAATAGTGTCGGATTAGGGTTGACACATATTTTCGAATATGTATGCCTTGACATGACCCGAACAAGACACGATAACACGAATTGACACCCCTATCAACAAGACTAGTATTCTTTTGACTTACAATTGACTCAAGGACATTTTGGCCATTTGACATTTCTACAGGTATTATATTTTTTGGGACCCCGTCTCGTATAACGAACTTTACCATTGGATCTAAAAGGTCCAAAATAGTAAATTTATACTATTTACTTGATTAATTTGAAATATGTGAAAATTAATTTAATTAATTGAGTGTAATAATAATATATACTATTTAAATAAATTATACTAAGTAAACTATCGAAACGTGTATCTACTAAGTTAAGTCCAGGAGATATAACTTGGTGATTTTAATAATATTGTGATAATGACTAAGTTATTATATATGAAGTCCTGAAACACTGATACTGTGATATTATGGTTAACTTAGTCAATATTATTAATTAAAACTTATAATATTGTGTACCAATTTGTGATTTACTATTGCATTTGTAATCATATTGATATTAAGAAAAAATATTATTAGATCAAACATGCTTATTCCTTGTTTGGTAAAAAAAAATATTATTAGATCAAAACATATTTAACTTGGTCAGAGTCATTTACTAAGATTATTACCAAAATTACTTTACAAGTCAAGGAGTTTTTTAATCTGAACCGTACAAAATTTAATAACCCAATAGATTATAATAAATATAAAGATAAAACCGAGTTTAAAATTGAAAAGGAGAACATAACACCTAGTTCAATACATTGGCTATTAATATTAGGTTATACAATTGATTTTAACATGATGGAGTATCACTTTTTAACATAATGGAGTATTACTTTTTAATGACAAAATTTTATGGTAATCACCATTGGCTATTAATAATTTTAAGGAGTAATTTTAATATATATATTATGATACGGAAGGATGTAAAATTTTGTTCCTTTTCAATTTGTTGCTATTTCTTTACTATATGAACAGCTTACGCCCTAAAGAAGAAAGAAGTATGGAGATAGATAAGCTTTGATTAAGACGTACATACCTTTTCAATACAGCTAGCCCAAGAAAAAGGATGTCAAACCGTTGTCTTCTTCTCTAGGTTTTAATTATGAAACACACACTTTTTTAATCTCTTTCATGGGTCCCCTTATCTCTTGTCTCTGTCTCTGATCCAGATGATTCCCCATAACATTATCTTAAGAAATTAAATGATGATTTTAGTTTAGATAGTGTCTAGTGGGAGTGGTTAGCTTGTCTATGTTGTAGAATTTAGAAGGATTGAACTCAATAATATTGTCATTGATTTGTTGCTTGTACTTCTGTTAGCATATGGTCCACCTTTTGGACGTATGAACCACCACCACAAGCCCTTTCATGCATGCTTTTTTGGAATGACAATGGGTCGGTTCGGGATACAAAGTCCTTCCTCAATCCCAATACCGCTAAAGAAATCTCTGATGGAATGGAAAATCTCTGATGGAATGGATGGGTCCTCTCGAAGTACTCATTATTAAAAGAAGATATATGAATGTTGTTAGAGAATTAAAATGGTATTATATCCTTTTATAGATGTACAACCCTATAAAGATTGTCTATACTTTCAATATGGGATGTATTATATCCTTTTATAAATATTGGCTACGTTAAATAAAAACTCATTTATTATTTTCTTTTATGTAATTGGGACGAGTAAAAGTATGTTGATATTTTCATCGCAAACCTACAGGAATTCACATAACTTTTTTAGACTCGTCTCATTAGATATGGAGCACATCGAGTTTTAACTGATCAAGTTCAATTACCATCCTTCTCCTTTTTTCATTCTAACGCGGTACAGAAACGTGAAATGGTATTGAACATGTCAAATTTCTTAAATTTTAGTGATGTAGGAATTACTCACCCAATAACAAAAGAAAATCTATAAATTCAAAATTTAATATATAATTGATAAAATTGAAAAATAAAAATCAGTTTATATCTTATTTAAAAAGTTAAAAAACTATAAATATAAATAAGAAATTACTAAATTTTATACTAGTTCTGATCCGAATAAAAACAAAAAAAAATAATAAATAATATTTTTAAAAATAAAAAACAAAAAAACAAAAAAATAAATAAATAAATCACTTGCTCTACATCACCTTCAAATGGCCGTGGTTTGACTTTTGCCGGAGAAGATGATATAATTGTATGATCATTATGTGTATCCCATATATTCACTAATCTTTTTCTTATCTCCAGTCTGCGTATATGGTGGATTTATATTGATAAAATTGCATGTAATTATTCAATTAGGTGGAGGACGGTGTGTCCAATCAAAGATATATGGGATTTCTAATGTATCTGATTGATGTTAACTCTGTAATTAGTACTTTGTCATGGGCATATTGATTAAGTGATACAAACCAGAATATACCCAACACCTTTATAAGATGTAAAAGTTGCTAAAAAAAAGTAGCTATATATGTAAGAATCAGAGAGTACTGATTCGAGTATCACTTTGTAAAATAATCTAAATTACACTACACTGACCTTTTTAAAATTTTTTCACAATTATATTAATTTTTTTTAAGTTTTTAAAATTACATTAACATTTTCTCTTTTATTTGATAATATATAATACTCCATTCCACTTAATTTTTTTTTTTAAATGACAAAATTATCTCTTATATATATTTTTTTAATGTTTTAAATTTTAACTATTTTTTTCATTTTTCAAATAAATATTAATAAAAACCTTAAATTTATTTTTATATAAAATAAAAATAATTTATTTACCTTAAATTTATTTTTAAATAAAATAATAAATATCTTTAAAAAATGTTAGAAAAATTATAAAAAATACAAAAATAAATAAAAAAGGAAATTTTGTCTTTTTGAAAACAAATTTACTGAATGTAGGTATATGTATATTGTCAGGTAAAGTAGGGGAGGTCAATGTAATTTTAGAAATCTCAGGAGAAGTTAATGTAATTGTCAGAAATCTCAAGAAAAGTTGATATTTCACTAAGTTATAAGTTAATATCTTATAACTTAGTGAAATATTGTTTAGTCAAAATTGCTTTCCTCTTTTTTGTTTGACACTAAGTTATATATGATAATATGTCTTTATTTTAAAATTTTGGCAATTCACATTCTTTATTATCATATTGCATAATACAAATATATTTAATAATTTTCACAAGTTATAAAATGATTATAATTTTAAAGATTAAAAAATAAGATATACTTTTAATCTTTACTTATAAATATTAATTATTACAAGTATGAACAATAAGTCCTCAATCACTTGCCTATCTTATAATTCGATATATAGTTTGTAACATGACTGTTCATACTTGGTGATATTAATAACTCAAGTGAAGAGTAATATAAAAATTATTATGATCTTATTTTTATGTAATTAAACCTAATATCAATGTTTATAAAATCTTTCCCAGTTAATTTCTCATGTATATAATTTATAACAAAAAATATTATTATCATATTGCTAAGGATTGATAGAATAACAATAATCATTAATAAGATCATAAACTTGTATAATATTGAATCAGTAAGAATTTTTACAAACATTACAAGGGTGTTAACTAAAACACCCTAATTATACATGATAAAACAGTTCAGTGTAATATAAAAAATCAGTAAGAATTTTTGTAAGTAGCATAATATTGTAAAAAATAATATATTACTAATTACCAATATTACGTATTTATCTAATTTATTTTAACATGATATTAATAACAATTCAGTGTAAGAATTTCATGTAAATTACTATTATTATAATTATTATAATTATATATTTGGCTAATAGTTACAACATACATATGTTCATGACGGATATTATTAATATTATATTATTTATGTGATAATCATATAATTATATCATATATGGCAATAATACATAATATATTATTGGCTTATTATTTCACATGAATATGAGATAACATATTAATTTATTGCTTTATTTGCATGTCTATCTAATATTAGATTATAATATTAAAATCCCCAATATGATGCTTATCTCACATGTGATAATACAATATGAATTGACTTTGTAATAGTTGTCATAAGATATACAATTATATGCTATTTGGTATAAAGTGATTTACCAAATTATATAATACATTTTTTATTGACAAAGAAAAAAATAATAATAACTATTTCACATGTGATTATAGACATTACTTTACAAGTCAAGGAGTTTTTTAATCTGAACCGTACAAAATTTAATAACCCAATAGATTATAATAAGTTAATATGTAGTAATTCACACTATCTCTATGCTTAATATTGCAATAGGAGTTCCTTTCTTTTCTTATTTTTAAACCAAGAAAGTGATATATTGGCTTGAGTATATCCACTTGATTTGAATATAGCCTTGAAACTCGTGATTGAGTGGAACAAAGATATTGGTAATAATCTTAGTAAATGACTGTGACCAAGTTAAATATGTTTTTGTCACGCCCCGAATTTCTGACCGAAACCCGAGGTGCGACTGACGAACAGAAAGTAAACAAAATAAAAGATAATTAAACAGATTTATGAATTTACGTCAAATTAAATAGAGTTCTTTAATTTTCTAAAAATTTCGGCAGCACCTCCTTTGTTTTTCGAACCTTTTCCCCCTGATAAACACAATACAACATATATATATATAACAGTTACAATCCATCCTCACTCGATGGCCACAACTCTATCAAAGTTAAATATACATCACCTACTTATACAATCCATCACGTCTACTCCTACACTTAAACTAAAAGATCACAAATTCATTATTTACTACAATATACAATGTCATTTTCATGCTTTTCAGAAATACACCAATCTTTTATAATGTCTAAATACGCCCCAAGGGTCCAAATATTCTTCCAAATTCATTCCCTCTCCTTTCTCCAAGATTTCATCAAGTCCCGCGTGCCAGGAGCTTTATCTGAAACCTGTGCCCACGAATGGGTCAGCGACAACATGCTGGTATGACATAATACTAATGCAGGAAACAAAACTAAGGTCGTGACATGTGCAAGTGTACAGTTATTTCTATATGGCATTCGATGTCATGATGACAGTATATGAACAATATACAGTATATAAACAGTATGCGTGACACACCACCCATGCAACTCTATGCCCACCCATGTCTCATGATACGGTCCTTCCCCGCTGGCATGAGTACCGCCACGTATGTCTCGCTTCACGGTCCGGAATCCGTCAGGCAGGCGAGTACCTATTGGCCGATTTTGGGTTTTTCACCACAGGATCTGCACCCTCATAATGCACCAGCACCTCGTGCTGACCCACACTATGCTTTCAAGAAATCACACGATGCCAATATGCCATGATTTCGTCATGCAATGATACAGTTCAAATGTGACATCTCTTTCATAAGCATATGCAACATGCTTTAAATAATGCATCACATTTAAGATTAACAATAGCATTTAAATTACAAGATTTCATCCATAAATCTACGTGTCATGCTCGATCAATCCCAACACTTATACAATTCTACATGTCGCAATATCAGCGATCCTTCTAAAACATAAATCACATATGATGACAACTCAAGAAGTAATTCATAACACCCACAGATTCATAAAGAACACGTAAGCATATAAACAATCAAATTCTAAGTGGTTTCCTAATAGCAATTACGCATAGAGAACATTCAATCATCTTATCAAATGCTCCTAAGCTTAATCTCATTTCTCACATTAGTAAAATATCATACCTGATAGGGTTGGTCACAACCCTACTAAGCGGTGTCCACTATGCAATCCAAACAACCCGTAAGTAACTTAGTCCTTCAATGGAATCATGTCAAGCTTATGCTTATCTCCACCCAGCCAATCTTTGGAGAATTTGCAGTCAAGCGTGAACCAAATCCTCGTGCATCCCGAGTTTGAGGTTGCTCTCCAGTCCATGGTTTAGCAGTTGAAGAAAACACACCCGCAGGTTGATCGAGTCGGCCAGCCATTTTAAATCCAGTTTCATCAGCTTCTTCAACCTTTTTCCCCCAAGCAGATGACGATCCTGACAAAGTCCGTCCCTTTATCATCCCATCCATCAGATATTGAAGAACTTTCCCTTCCTCTCATCAGATTACTATGCAGAGTCTCCCCAATCAGTAGCTTCAATTTCTACAAGCAAGGTTAAAACCCGTAGTCTCCAACAATTACACCACCGCAAGGCTGAAGCTCCAACTAATACTGCATTACTTCCCTTTCACCTTTTACTGAACCTCTGGAGTTCCTACCCTGTTTTGCACTATCATGAGCACATGACCTGATGAAACACAACTCCAAGCTTCCATCCAAATGACCACTATAATTCTTTCCTTTCTCGTCCCTCCACACGGCTAACTAATATTGCTATCATGGCCATTTGGCTAGCAGCTACAGTTATTTCATCTTCAAGGAGTTGCCTCCGGATGATACAAAGATAGATATCCACAAGACTTCTCTAAAACATCCAACAAAGTCCATCAAAACAGGGCAGTCGACCCTCAATGTTCATAACAGCCACATCAAGTCTCCCAACAGCTATTTCCAATTGTTGTAAGTAATTCAGAACCCACAACCCCAATCTACCCAGGCAAATATAATCTGTTGCAGAAGCTTCTCCAAATTCTCAACATGTCAGTCTGTATCAATTCCCAGTCCAGTGTAATGTAACCTTTTGTGGAAAGAACCCCATTTCTATCATTTCCCCAAAATACTGGCGGCTCTCTCCACTTTTGTTTCTCACATAACCCATGAATCAACAGTGTATATGAATCCACCACTTAAACAAGAGATTCCAACAATTGGCACTACTACACTCCGTTGTTACTACACTCTCTGCCATTTCTCCAACAAAACCGCAACAACCACAATTTGCACCGCTACTCTTTGCTGCATAATGCCCTTAATATCAAGTTATATCACCCTCCGAACAGTCGTAATGGGGATACATCCATTCCCTCAATCATCCACCCAACAATCAATACAACTTCATCAACTATTTTTATTTTACAACAAAAAAAAATCAGTACACATGGACTGCTTCGGAATGCTGGTCTCAATGACAACACCCATGAGGTTCATTCTCTGGTTCATTGAAGCCATCGCATCTACTATCGCAACCCCTGTACCACAACTCCCATAGCCGTAGCCATCCACGATGCTAAGCCACAACCGTAACAGCCAACCTGCTCAATCTCCTGCTCTGCGTCAAACCCAAACAGCCACACACAAAACCGCAACACAAATCCCATTCGGTGAAGCCCCAGGAAATCCAAAACCCATCACCACTCCGTCGTTACACCACACCGAGAGCCACCCATCAAAACCGTAACATCTCCACAAAATTTCGAGTCACACAGCCACAATTTCCTCCTCCAATTTCCCCACGACGACTGCATCAGGTCTTCCAACAACCGTCCCCTCTAACCTGGGTTGTTTGCACCTCCACGTTGCTTCACACACCCACAAACAAATACATACGATGACCTGTTCAATCACACTCCAACAGACCCATTCAGCCGCAAAGATACCAGCCCCGAGATCTAACAAAGTCGCGATCATCGGACTGGAAATCAAGCTTGAAGATATCCAGATTCACGGACGAATAGAAGGGCAGATCGATCGCCCCCTTGTCTCGATTCTCCGTTTCCGTCTCCGTCGCCCCTTGCCTCGATCCTCCTCGCGACCACCGTCACTTCTCCCTCTTCCCTTCCTTCTTCTCTCTCTCTTTTCTTCTTTCTCTTTTTCTCTCTTTTCTTTTCTTCCTCCCCTGTTCTTCACGCGACCTCAGCCGAGACGCACCGTCCCCTTTTCTTCTTTTCTCTTTTCCCTTTTCTTTTTCTTTTATTCATTTTCCACCACACCCATATATATATATATATATATATTATACCATACTTTATATTTTATTTATGTATACTATTACACATTTTTATTTTTTTATTTTATTTTTCATATATTAATTTTGAATGTAAATAAAGTTGGTATAAAGCTGGCTCAATATCAGTATTATTTGTTCTGACGTCTCTGGGTGTCCGTTCGTGTCTTATGTCATTTTTATTATTTATTTATTATTATTATTTTTTTTTCAAAATTAAATTAATTAGAAATTTAGGACATTCGCAGTGTTCTAATAAAAAAAAATTTTATCCCAAATTTTCGAATCTTTACATCCTTCCCTCCTTAAAGAAATTTCGTCCCGAAATTTAAAATTATGCATCTCCTTGATAAGATAATAAAAGATCAATTCAAAACGCATTGTATCATGGAGACGTGCAGCCTTACCTATGGATCATTCACCTCTCCCTCAGCCAGGCGATGTGAGACGACTTATCACCTTCTCCCTCCCCCCTTTCCGGCTCAGCCACTCCGGGCAGGCAGGGTCCCTCGGCCCGCGCCTCCACACTCCCTGCTAGGGTCTGGTTCCGATCCCATCCGTAACGACTCACTCCACATGGCACAACACATAATGAAATCTTCAAAACACATTGGCCTATCACTGCCAATCTTCCCTATCCTTCCGGGCATCACAACCCATCTCAATAACTCA